>LR812533.1:52062120-52292120 GCA_903798195.1 Danio kyathit
CATGCATGATTTCTTTAAAGAATGCACCAGAGTTTCTTTAATATAATGAAAGCAAACATTGATCCACTGACCTGCCGACCAGCAGAAACTCTCCAACAAGGTTTTGCCGTCTCATGGCCATGAGGATGTTTCGTACAGTCATGCCCTCACAGAAACAGGCCACCACTCGAGCTTTGGGCAGATACTTGCGCAGTTTCACCAGCAGACGGTCAAAGTTCTGCTCGCCTGCGTTACTCCAGATCTTATCTGAGTGAGCGATGCAGATGCCTTCTTTTCCCGCCATCTCTTTAAACGCCTCCATTCCACTCTCGCCATAGTTACCTAGAAAACATGGAGAGAACACAAGACAGACAGTTGTGAATATTCAAAGCACAAGTTAAATCGTTATAAACCAGCTATGAGGAGAATCACAACACTATAAACTTTTTTTTTTTTGTATTTATAATTTTAAAAAATAAGTTAGAAATTAAGTCAGGAAATGAAGAAAAACTGAATAAGTATTTTGAAAAAAAAAACAATTCATCTCAGATGTAGAACACAGTTACTTTCTTTGTAATTATTTGTGAAATAGTTCTGTTTAAGTATTCAGACTAACTCGAACCTTAAAAGAATCATATTCATTTTTGTATTCACTACTAGGCCAAACTTATTCTCCATAAACTCACACAGAACATTGTGTAACCGTATGAGCCTGTGAATCAGTAATGTCAGACTACAGCTGTATGGATTTCTTGAAGTTTGCTGAGACAACATTGACTCTCTTTCAGCATCTCTCCTGCTTTCTCTAAAGGAGAAACTCCAGGATAAAGAAGAGAGTCAACAAAACATCTGAACAAAACATTGACCACCCACATCCACAGTGCATGCACAGAGCCAGGAAAACTTGAACCAGTCCAACCACAACAGACTAGGTCATTAAACCAATCAGCGCAGACTGGGTCTTCAGACCAACCACAACAAACTGGGTCACTAGACCAATCACAACAGAATGAGTCATCGGCCCAATGATCCCAGACTGGATCACTAGACCAATCACAACAGACTGGATCATCGGATCAATCACCGCAGACTAGGTCATTAGACCAATCACAAAAGACTGGGTGATTGGACCAATCACAACAGACTAGGTCATCAAACCAATCACCGCAAACTAGGTCATTAGACCAATCACAACAGACTGGGTGATTGGACCAATCACAACAGACTAGGTCATCAAACCAATCACCGCAAACTAGGTCCTTAGACCAAGCACAAAAAAACTGGGTCACTAGACCAATCACAACAGACTGGATCATCGGACCAATCACTGCAGACTAGGTCATTAGACCAAGCACAACAAACTGGGTCATCAGACCAATCACAATAGACTGGGTCATTGAACCGATCACAGCAGACTGGGTCATCAAACCAATCACCACAGACTAGGTCATTAGACCAAGCACAACAAACTAGGTCATTGGACCAATCACAACAGACTGGGTCATCGGATCAATCACTGCAGACAGGGTCACTGGACCAATCACAAAACAATGGGTCATTGGACCAATCACAACAGACTGGATCATCGGACCAATCACAGCAGACTAGGTCATTAGACCAAACACAAAAAAACTGGGTCACCAGACCAATCACAACAGACTGGATCATCGGACCAATCACCGCAGACTAGGTCATTAGACCAAATACAAAAAAAATGGGTCACTAGACCAATCACAACAGACTAGGTCATTGGACCAATTAACACCGGACTGGGTCATTAGACCAATAACAAAAAACTGGGTCATTAAACCAATCACAATAGACTGGGTCATCGGATCAATAAACACAGACTGGGTTATTGGGCCAATCACAGCAGACTGGGTCATTTTCTTGATTTCTTGAAGTTTACTGAGACAATATTGACTCTCTTTCAGCATCTCTCCTGCTTTCTCTGAAGGAGAAACTCCAGGATAAAGAAGAGGGTCAACAAAACATCTGAACAAAACATTGACCACCCACATCCACAGTGCATGCACAGAGCCAGGAAAACTTGAACCAGTCCAACCACAACAGACTGGGTCATTAAACCAATCAGCGCAGACTGGGTCTTTAGACCAACCACAACAAACTGGGTCACTAGACCAATCACAACAGAATGAGTCATCGGCCCAATGATCCCAGGCTGGATCACTAGACAAATCACAACAAATTGGGTCACTAGAACAATCACAACAGACTGGGTCATTGGATCAATCACTGCAGACTAGGTCATTAGACCAATCACAACAAATTGGGTCACCGGACCAATCACTGCAAACTAGATCATAAGACCAAGCACAAAAAAACTGGGTCACTAGACCAATCACAACAGACTGGATCATCGGACCAATCACAATAGACTGGGTCATTGAACCGATCACAACAGACTGGGTCATCAAACCAATCACCACAGACTAGGTCATTAGATCACAATAGACTGGGTCATTGTGCACAACAAACTAGGTCATTAGCCCAATCACAACAGACTGGGTCATCGGATCAATCACTGCAGACAGGGTCACTGGACCAATCACAACACAATGGGTCATTGGACCAATCACAACAGACTGGATCATCGGACCAATCACCGCAGACTAGGTCATTAGACCAAGCACAAAAAAACTGGGTCACTAGACCAATCACAACAGAGTGGATCATCGGACCAATCACAGCGAACTGGGTTATCAGACCAATCAGAACAGACTAGGTCATTGGACCAATTAACACCGGACTGGGTCATTAGACCAATAACAAAATCTGGGTCATTAAACCAATCAGAATAGACTAGGTCATCGAATCAATCAACACAGACTGGGTTATTGGGCCAATCACAGCAGACTGGGTCATTAGACCAATCACAACAGACTGGATCATCGGACCAATCACCGCAGACTAGGTCATTAGACCAAGCACAAAAAAACTGGGTCACTAGACCAATCACAACAGACTGGATCATCGGACCAATCACAGCAAACTGGGTTATCAGACCAATCAGAACAGACTAGGTCATTGGACCAATTAACACCGAACTGGGTCATTAGACCAATAACAAAAAAAATGGGTCATTAAACCAATCACAATAAACTAGGTCATCGAATCAATCAACACAGACTGGGTTATTGGGCCAATAACAGCAGACTGGGTCATTAGACCAATCAGAACAGACTGGGTCATTGGCCATATAAACCAGTTGTGAGGAGAATCACAACACTACAAACTCTTTTTTTGTTGTTGTATTTGTATTTTTAAAAATTAAGTTAGAAATTAAGTCAGGAAATGAAGAAAAACTGAATAAGTATTTTGCAGAAAAACAATACGATGATGTTGATTTACAAATGCAAAAAAAAATAATTAAATAAATGGTTCCAAATTCATCTCGGATGTAGAACACAGTTACTTTCTTTGTAATTATTTGTGAAATAGTTCTGTTTAAGTATTCAGACTAACTCGAACCTTAAAAGAATCATATTCATTTTTGTATTCACTACTAGGCCAAACGTATTCTCCATAAACTCACACAGAACATTGAGTAACAGTATGAGCCTGTGAATCAGTAATGTCAGACTACAGCTGTATGGATTTCTTGAAGTTTGCTGAGACAATATTGACTCTCTTTCAGCATCTCTCCTGCTTTCTCTAAAGGAGAAACTCCAGGATAAAGAAGAGAGTCAACAAAACATCTGAACAGAACATTGACCACCCACATCCACAGTGCACGCACAGAGCCAGGAAAACTTGAACCAGTCCAACCACAACAGACTGGGTCATTAAACCAATCAGCGCAGACTGGGTCTTTAGACCAAGCACAACAAACTGGGTCACTAGACCAATCACAACAGAATGACTCATCGGCCCAATGATCCCAGACTGGATCACTAGACAAATCACAACAAATTGGGTCACTAGAACAATCACAACAGACTGGATCATTGGATCAATCACTGCAAACTAGGTCATTAGACCAATCACAACAGGCTGGGTCATCATACCAATTACCGCAGACTGGGTCACTAGACCAATCACAACAAGTTGGGTCACCGGACCAATCACTGCAAACTAGATCATAAGACCAAGCACAAAAAAACTGGGTCACTAGACCAATCACAACAGACTGGATCATCGGACCAATCACAATAGACTGGGTCATTGAACCGATCACAACAGACTGGGTCATCAAACCAATCACCACAGACTAGGTCATTAGATCACAATAGACTGGGTCATTGTGCACAACAAACTAGGTCATTAGCCCAATCACAACAGACTGGGTCATCGGATCAATGACTGCAGACAGGGTCACTGGACCAATCACAACACAATGGGTCATTGGACCAATCACAACAGACTGGATCATCGGACCAATCACCGCAGACTAGGTCATTAGACCAAGCACAAAAAAACTGGGTCACTAGACCAATCACAACAGAGTGGATCATCGGACCAATCACAGCGAACTGGGTTATCAGACCAATCAGAACAGACTAGGTCATTGGACCAATTAACACCGGACTGGGTCATTAGACCAATAACAAAATCTGGGTCATTAAACCAATCACAATAGACTAGGTCATCGAATCAATCAACACAGACTGGGTTATTGGGCTAATCACAGCAGACTGGGTCATTAGACCAATCACAACAGACTGGATCATCGGACCAATCACCGCAGACTAGGTCATTAGACCAAGCACAAAAAACTGGGTCATCAAACCAATTACCGCAGACTGGGTCACTAGACCAATCACAACAAATTGGGTCACCGGACCAATCACTGCAAACTAGATCATAAGACCAAGCACAAAAAAACTGGGTCACTAGACCAATCACAACAGACTGGATCATCGGACCAATCACAATAGACTGGGTCATTGAACCGATCACAACAGACTGGGTCATCAAACCAATCACCACAGACTAGGTCATTAGATCACAATAGACTGGGTCATTGTGCACAACAAACAAGGTCATTAGCCCAATCACAACAGACTGGGTCATCGGATCAATCACTGCAGACAGGGTCACTGGACCAATCACAACACAATGGGTCATTGGACCAATCACAACAGACTGGATCATCGGACCAATCACCGCAGACTAGGTCATTAGACCAAGCACAAAAAAACTGGGTCACTAGACCAATCACAACAGACTGGATCATCGGACCAATCACAGCGAACTGGGTTATCAGACCAATCAGAACAGACTAGGTCATTGGACCAATTAACACCGGACTGGGTCATTAGACCAATAACAAAATCTGGGTCATTAAACCAATCACAATAGACTAGGTCATCGAATCAATCAACACAGACTGGGTTATTGGCCCAATCACAGCAGACAGGGTCATTAGACCAATCACAACAGACTGGATCATAGGACCAATCACAATAGACTGGGTCATTGAACCGATCACAACAGACTGGGTCATCAAACCAATCACCACAGACTAGGTCATTAGATCACAATAGACTGGGTCATTGTGCACAACAAACTAGGTCATTAGCCCAATCACAACAGACTGGATCATCGGATCAATCACTGCAGACAGGGTCACTGGACCAATCACAACACAATGGGTCATTGGACCAATCACAACAGACTGGATCATCGGACCAATCACCGCAGACTAGTTCATTAGACCAAGCACAAAAAAACTGGGTCACTAGACCAATCACAACAGACTGGATCATCGGACCAATCACAGCGAACTGGGTTATCAGACCAATCAGAACATACTAGGTCATTGGACCAATTAACACCGGACTGGGTCATTAGACCAATAACAAAATCTGGGTCATTAAACCAATCACAATAGACTAGGTCATCGAATCAATCATCACAGACTGGGTTATTGGGCCAACCACAGCAGACTGGGTCACTAGACCAATCACAACAAATTGGGTCACCGGACCAATCACTGCAGGCTAGGTCATAAGACCAAGCACAACAAACTGGGTCACTAGACCAATCACAACAGACTGGATCATCGGACCAATCACCGCAGACTAGGTCATTAGACCAAATACAACAAACTGGGTGATCGGACCAGTCACAACAGATTAGGTCATCAGACCAATCACCGCAGACTGGGTCACTAGACCAATCATAACAGACTGGGTCACTAGACCAATCACAACAGACTGGGTCACTAGACAAATCACAACAAACTGGGTCATCAGATCAATCACAGCAGACTGGCTTATTAGACCAATCATAACAGACTGGGTCATTAGACCAATTACAACAGACTGGGTCACTAGACCAATCACAACAGACTGGGTCATCAAATCAATCACCGCAGACTGGGTCACTAGACCAATCATAACAGACTGGGTCATCAAATCAATCACCGCAGACTGGGTCACTAGACCAATCATAACAGACTGGGTCATTAGACCAATCACAACAGACTGGGTCACTAGACCAATCACAACAGACTGGGTCATTAAACCAATCACCGCAGACTGGGTCACTAGACAAATCACAACAAACTGGGTCATTGGATCAATCACAACAGACTGGGTCATCGGACCAATCACTACAGATTTATTATTATTAGCAGATTAATCACAGTAGATTGGGTTATTGGACCAATTACCACAGACTGGGTGATCATACCAGTAACAACAGACTTGGTGATCAGACCAGTAACAACAGACTGGGTGATCGGACCAATATGAACAGACTGGGTCATTGGAGCAACCACCACAGACTGAATTATTAGACCAATCACTGCAGATTGCGTCATTGGACAAATCACTGCAGACTGGGTCATTCAAAAAATACAAACAGACTGGGTCATGGGACCAGTCACAACAGACTTGGCCATCAGGCCAATCACAACAGACTGGGTAATCAACCAGACCAATCACAGACAGAACAAGTCATATGGGAGAATTTGATGTCATTCATTGATTTTTCTTCGGCTTAGTACCTTTATTTATCTGGGGTCGCCACAGCGGAATGAACCGACAACTTATCCAGCATATGTTTTACGTAGCGGATGCCCTTCCAGCTCCAACCCATTACTGGGAAACACCCACACACCAGACTTTGATGTAATTATATAAAAATAAATGCATATTGTAAGAAAATGAAAGTGTTTTTTGACCTTGCATGAACATCAGCCTGTTGTTGGAGACCCCCAAAACCAAACCATGACCTTTTATAGTCCATAATAGTGGCAGTTTAAATGAAGCCGTAAGTATGTCAGATGAGTGTGAGAGCTCTGAGGATCTGCTCAGGTTCTGATGCGATGGCTCTGGTTGTTGTAGGTACGTGTAAAGTCTTGTAATTAGTCTCACAGTGAGAGTAGCAGACATGAACAGATGGCACACACACACACACACACACACACACACACACACACACACACACACAGGTGACATAAACACACAATCACAGTCTGGGCTCATAAAGAGTCTCCAGCCTTCAGTTTCTGTCAGAGATCATTGAACACAGATCATTCATTCTCTCAGTCTCTGAAATCACTCACTACTCAACGTTCGATTAAACTAATGATCTCCGCTTTTCAAGGTCTCATTATATCCTCAGCAACATGACAGAACGCTCAATGCTGAGATCAAAAAGCTGAAATAATGAGCCACAAGAAAACAGTTCTGCCTAAAATGCATACAGAAACAAATACAAAAACATATAAAGTTACCTTTAAGTTGTCTAGCCATAAATAGTGAAATTTATATTAAACTGCGCAGTTATTAAAAATAAAAGTCAACAATATTGCAGTCCTGATTTTTAAAATATGATTATATACAGGGCTTTACATTAACAACCGCCAACCCGCCAAATGCGGGTAGATTTCAGTGGTGGCGGGTAAGACAGACACTCCCACTAGCCACTTTGGCTGGTTGAAAATAATTTTCCCGGATAATAATTCATAAAAGCAGGGTTCGACAATAAGGATGGTGCAATATGCATGCAAAGGCGATCTTAGAATTGAGAAGCAACACGACTGACAAAAATAATTGGGTTCGCGTGAGCAATAAAATAGCAGATGAATACCTAATGAAAGGTTGATCACTCGCGCTAACAGCTGAGGTGATGCGCGCGACTGTTTAAAACGCGTGCGCGCTCTCGTTTCCTTGCGTAAAGCAACTGTTTAGAAACACCGCTGATGTGATCGGTTCTCTTTCAAATAGACTAGACAAAAAGTGATGAACATGCACCCACAGTCTTGCTGCTTTCAAGAGCTCCAGATTTGTACTTTTGTAAGCAGCACTGGTTGCTTTCACTTTAACCATTATTTGAACAGATTATTTATGGGTCTAACGTCAACCGTGTGCGTTATAATCCTTTCATTATCACACGGTATGTTTTTTACCTGCTTTCTTTTGCGGTAATGTGGTTTAATTATCATATTTTTACAATATCATTGCTTTAATGGGAGATTACTGCCCATTTATGTGTAGTTAACTGCTGATCTGGGACCTTTAGCCAGGACAGATTACTGTGCATATGTTTTGTTAAATAAAAAGTATAGTAAACAGCTATATTTTGCTTGTTTTGACACATTTAAAATGTGTGGCTAAGAAATAATTAATTGTTTATGTTTGGTGTGGTCAGAGATAAATTTGGTAAATCCTTCATTTTGAGCTCTGAAAACTATGTAAAATAAATACTAATTGTAATAGTATGAAACCATGATCCATTTGCTCATGAACATTTAGCAAGCTCATACACCACATACAAAAAGTGAAATGAATGAGGCATGTGGAGATAACGCAAAATCTAAATCAAGTCATTTTAGCATGTCAAAGTCATATTTATGTGTATAAAATATGATTCCCAACAATAAAATTGTGGCTAGTGAAAATGGCGAGTGGCTAGTAATGTTGGAAAACTAATAGCCACCGTGGCTGGTGAACAAAAAAGTTAATGTCAAGCCCTGATTATATAGTAGTTGAGAGCAAAATTATTAGTCCTCCTGTGAAATTATTATTATTATTTTACATTTTTATTAAACACTTTTTAACAGAGAGAATATTTTTTTAAAACACATGTTTGAACATAACAGGTATAATAACTAATTCCTAATAACTAATAACTAATGTTGTTTTTGCCATGATGACAGTAGGCATGGGCCGGTATAAGATTGTGACGGTATGATAACCTTGGGTAAAAATATCACGATTTCACGGAAGCATGGTATTGTGATTACTGCACTAAAATATGCTCTTTTTAGATGTCTGAGTAAAAAAAACAAAACTTTTTTCCACATTGAACACAAAATATTTAAATTTTCGAAACAGTTCAAATATTTTGGAACAGTAGTTTTTGATGTGGACGTTCCTTTTCTGCTGTAGATACTGTTGCCCTAAAAAACTAACAAAATAGTCACAAAAAACACATAAAATTAGGACTAGTTCGCAAAAGTAGGTTTCGGACGAAGCTTGATGTAGCAGAAACACAGTGCGTCGTAGAGAAAATCTGAGTGACTTCACTTTAGTTCAGGCTGACCCAAGGATTCCAAATATGTAAAGTTTTTGAGTCTCAGAGAAACTGTATGGGCCAAGATACTAAAAGTTTTTGTTTTCAGAGCTGTAGCACCATCCATGGGCCGATTTGGACGAGTCTTTGGATATGAGTAGCAGTGAGGACTACTACACAAATTTTGAAGCCTCTAGGCCTTACGGTTTGGCCTGGGCAATAGTGATTATAGCAGAAGTAAAATAATAATAATAATAAAAATCCTAACAAAGACAATAGGGTTTCAGCGCACGAACCACTAAAAAAAACAACAAAATCTGTACATATACCATAGGCGGTTCTGGCGGTTTTAGAACCTTGACTTTTCCAAACCGCTGTAAACCGGTTATCTTCCCATGCCTAGATGACAGTACACACTATTCAACTTGTTATTTTTGCAATGCAAAGTGAAATGTTAAGGCATAACGAGGTTAATTACAGTAGGTTAACTAGGAAAGTTAGGTTAATTAGGCAGTTTGACAACAGTAGTTTGCTCTGTAGCCAACCTCTTTTTTTTAACTCTTGTCTAAAATCAGTACCATATTTTCCATCACACACACTCTGATATTTAGAAAAGCAGCCCTCTTGCTTGTGTGCTATTAATGATCCTTACCATATCTTATAACAACCTAGGCTCATTCTGAAAATGTACCGCTATATACATTTCTGGAGAGCGCCAAATACATCCCAGGAGTTTTTGTTTTCGCGAATCCACCAGAGGCCGCTGTGTACGCTTTTTGAGATCTCAAATTTCTCTCGCGAATGCCATTCTCACCAACTGTTCTCTCATAAATCCACCAGAAGCCGCTGTCGACTGACTGACTGACTGACTGACTGACTGACTGACCGTCCTACTTCCCTAAACCCAACCAATAGTGTTTTCAAAAGCACCAATTGACCCGCCCACCCACTTCCCTAAACCCAACCGACAGTGTTTCAAAACAAACCAGATAAAGAAAAGCCCTCGCCAGATTTTCACCACGTTTTCAGATTTTACCACATTCTCACCCTATTATTTACATGTTTATTTTATTTTTTGGCTTCTGTTTTTGTCTTATCCACTTTTTGGAACCGTTTTCAAACACTGTCATCCTGATCAACTAATCTCTGCACCTCAAGTCCGCCGACATATGCTACTGGGCAAACTGGTAACAGCAGGAAAGCTGTCCATATGGAGGTAAGCGGTAAGCTGGTATATATATATATATATATATATATATATATATATATACAGTTGAAGTCAGAATTATTAGCCCCCCTTTGAATTTCTTTTTCTTTTTTAAATATTTCCCAAACGACGTTTAACAGAGCAAGGAAATTTTCACAGTATGTCTAATAATATTCTTTCTTCTGGAGAAAGTCTTATTTGTTTTATTTCAGCTAGAATAAAAGCAGTTTTTAATTTTTTTTAAACCATTTTAAGGTCAAAATTATTAGCCCCTTTAAGCTATATTTTTTTGATAGTCTACAGAACAAACCATCATTATAAAATAACTTGCCTAATTACACTAACCTCCCTAGTTAACCTAATTAACCTAGTTAAGCCTTTAAATGTCACTTTAAGCTGTATAGAAGTGTCTTGAAAAATATCTAGTCAAATATTATTTACTGTCATCATGACAAAGATACAATAAATCAGTTATTAGAAATGAGTTATTAAAACTATTATGTTTTGAAATTAGCTAAACATAAATCCGTTAAACAGAAATTGGGGAAAAAAATAAACAGGTGGGTTAATAATTCAGAAGGGCTAATAATTCTGACTTTAACTATAAATACATATAACATGCCCACAAACCCGGGATATTTTTTGCTTTTATAAAATTTAGTCCCTCAAGACGTGAAATGCACCATAATGTCAAATCACACCATTTAAACAACAATTACCATATTCAAGAGTTTGCACTTAGGGTGCTTTCACACCTGCTTATTTAGTTAGGTTGAATCGCACTAGAGTTTTTTTTCCCTCTTGGTGCGGTTCGTTTGGGCAGGTGTGAATGCATAAATCGTACTCGAGTTGCGCACCAAAAGCGGACTTAAAAAGCTTTTACGATTTTAGGGCGTACTCACACTATGTACAGTTGCCTTGAACCGGGCCAAAGCACGTTTGTCCCCCCTCCCGTCTCCCCCGACGGCCCGCACTCACATTACATTCGGGCCTGGGTGCGCTTACGTCATCGATGATGCGCTGTTCAGTAAGCATCAGCACAGTGGAGATTTCTTTAGTGGTTTGGGATGCGGTGACACGCAGTCAAATATTTCGCCGAACAGATCAGCCACTTTTGTTGCTCATAAACAATCATAAAGTCCTTGTGCTGCAGGAATTAGGAGGTTTGCTGAAGCTGTCGTGCAGTGAGGGGTTTGCCTCTTTAATAACCTATGACAGTTTGCGTTCATTGAACAGTACGAATGATTAATTAATCCATATCATACAGTCCCTTAAAAGTCACGTCTCGCTTTCAGTTTCGGGCTCAGGTGCGTTTTGCACTAACACACAAACATACCGCGCCAAAGCCCGAGTGAACCGCGCTCTGGCACACCTCTTCCAACCGAGCCAGGGCCGGCTAACTGAACCATGCCTGAGGCCGATTCAGAGCACTCACACTTCTGGGGGTACTCATCTCGAGGCCCTCAGACTATGCAGTGCCACTGATGCGATCCAAGACCAGCGACGAGATGATCCCAAGGTTTTCTGGACCAGGCCGTATCCTGAGCAGCTGCTGTGGTGGTCATCGTGGAGTGAGAGCATGAGACTGACTCCTGTGTTGCTCCAAGGACAGACAAGTCTTCGCTGAGGTCCAGCTTCCTGGGCCTAGACTGCAGCTCTGCACAAGACGTTTGGCCGTAGGGGAAATAGTCGTGCCCAACTGAGCCAGGTTTCTCTTGAGGTTTTTTAAATCTTCGCTTTCGCCAAGTTTTTTCCTTGCCGCTGTCGCCACTGGCTTGCATGGTTCAGGATCTGTAGAGCTGCGCATCGATGGATTTGCTCTTCGGTGTTTGGACTCTCTTGATTTTTAACCCACACTGAACTGAGCTAAACTGAACTGAACTTAATCTCTGAAACTGAACTGACACTGTTTCAACTCACTATAATCTTCCATGTGAAGCTGCTTTGACACAATCTACATTGTATAAGCGCTATACAAATAAAGATGAATTGAATTGAACTTCTCAAACGATCCGGGAAACGGGCCTGGGCACGGTTCGGATAGCATAGTGTGAGTACGCCCTTAAATGAACCCTGCAGCGGTTCAGTTGTGATGAGAGCATGATCTGAACTAAAACAGACCCAACCACAATAAGTACTGCGCCTTTTTGTACTAATCCAGCTGCCGTAGACCGATGCGCTGTGCATTATGGAGTGTGGAGGGAAAATATTTGTTGACAGCGCTTTACCAACAATATTAAACAGAGGGGGGGCGGGGGGGGCGGGGGGGGGCATTACCTGATGGATCGTTGGTAATATTTCTAGAAGATGACAATGTCGCAGTTTAGCTAAATTAATTCACGCCTCCTCGTGAAGTGAGTTGCGATGCACCTTCGTTGTTTGCAATGCCTTAAAATATTGTTTTCTAGCCGCAGCTGCGCTTCATTCTCGAAATGTATAGTTTGTCTAAAGTGTTGTATACAAACTACATAGTATACTTTGACCAGGGATACAGTCAGCCAGCGCAGTCGTCCCTCCATAGTAAAAACCGGCATTTTGTGTCTGCCAGTTTGTTTATTTGCGGGAGTTCCATTGGCATTTTCCCGCACGTTAATTCTGACCAATCGAAAAGCAGTTTAGGAAATCAGTAACATCTGGCCAATGAGTGATGTGGATTTTGTCACATGACTGCATTTTGGTTCTTTTCAACTGGTTCGGACCAAAGCAATCAGTGTGGTGTGAAAAGGACCCAAAAACAGCAGAAAAATCCTACAGTGTATCATTTGTTGCCCTTGGTACGGACCAAATGAGCTAAACCACAGATGTGAAAGCACTCTGAGATATTGCTTGATAATAATAGCAAGTTTGGCATGCTGTTCCAGGAGAGAACCCTGAGCTTGGAGATAATTGAGCCCAGGGCTCCCACATGGTCAATGAGCATGTAAGGAGGTTCGAGATCAGGTAGTTCTCGAGAGCTCCCCCTGATAAAGGAGGAAAGGGGGGAGATGGGGTGGATGGGGGAATTCTTCAGAAAAAACAAAGATAAGGGAGTAATGCTAGTCAGGCTATTTATAATGAGTTTGGAATAATCCGATTGGCATACTAATGATTAAGGATGAAAGACCAGCTGCGATCAATCATATCATGTGCTCCTCTCAAAATTAGTCTGTGAAACTTCACTTATAGCAAATACCAAATATTGCACACCGCTAATAGACACATTTTGATTGCATGTAGCATATCATCTTGTCAAATATGGAATTATACTTAAAAAAAACACACATTATAATGTAAATAAATCTCTATTAAACCACACTGCTGTCTAGGAGATATTATAGACATCTCATTCATGATTTCCCACATGAGCTACAAGTTAGTAAGACTGCATTAGACTGCTAAACACTGTCTAATTAATAAAACACACACTCTCTTTCACCTCAAAGCGCTGCTCTCACTTGGCTGGAATGTGGATAAATATTACAGCAGAAAATCGAACATCTGAGCGTCAAACCCAGTGAGCTGCCCTTTACAACCTGTGAAGGAATAAAACAGTGTGTGTTTGTGTTTGTGCGTGTGTGTGTGTGTGTGTTTCTGCAGGTAACAGAGGTGTTACGTGAGAAACAGTGTTGACATGAGTGTGTTTCTCTGTAATTACTGAAAAGAGATGCTATCAGGACTCTCTCTCTCTCTCTTTCTCTTTTTTATGAAGCATTTTTCATCTATGGACCACAGTATAACACAAGCAAAGCAGATATACATCTAGAAAACACTCTTTGAATAATACAGGGTCAACTAATGTTGTGGCTATTTTGAACGGGTTATTGAAATCTTGTATTAAGATTTAGTTCACGTATTACAAACTGGTCATTATGAAAAATAAAATAAAATAAAATAAGATTAAATTAAATTAAATTAAATAAGATACAATTAAATAAATTAAATAAGATAAAATTAAGTTAAATAAAGATAAAATTAATTTAAAAAGATAAAATTAAAATAAATAGGACAAAATTAAATTAAAGTAAGAAAAAATAAAATAAAATAAAATAAGATAAAATTAATTGAAATTAAGTACAATTTTATTTAATAAAATTTTTATTAAATTTAATTAAATATATATAATTTTTTTCTACTATTTTAAATAGTTTTTATATACACTAATTCATATATTTACAAACTCCTTCGATTCTTAATAACAGCACATTTTGCGACTGTTGGCAAAATATAGAATGAAGCTGAAAAAAATAATCTAACTCTACATGCAAAGAGGTTATCCAATCAAAACTGAGGTCATTTGCATATAGAAGGTACAGTAGTAAAATCCTTATGTATTCTAAAGCTCAGAGATCAAATGTAAAATGAACAGATTTATATATATATATATATATATTAGTGGCGGTTCTAGTTTAAATGGCACCCTGGGCAATTTTTCAATAAATATAACAATTTATTTATATTTATTATTATTAATATTATTAAACAATTATTATTCTGAATAAATAACAGAAATCAATCCTAAATGTAACTGGAAAACAATGTAACAACTGGAGTGATATGTGAGCTTAAGGAATCCTTTGCATTAATATTAATTATGACAATTCTATAGAATACAAAAAAATAAATATGTTTTATAGAATTATCGGTAACACTTTATAATAACTACACACTATGAATCATTTACTAAGCATTAGCATCTAGTGAGTTCATTATTTGTTAAGCATTACCTCTACATTAATAGACGTTAGTAAGCAGTTTATAACTGCAGCTACAAATGCTGTATTCTTGACTTATAACTAGGCCCACACGGAATCTGCGCTCGCAGAATTCCGCAGATTTTCTGCAGATTTTCCACAGATTTCCGCAGATTTTTAGCCCATCATTAATTCTGTTTATTTACTTAAAGTTAACTATTTACAGTAATCTAATTGGATTTGCATTTTAAACATTAAATACAAGTTAAAAAGATATAATTTTTTATTTAACATATTAAGGTTTTAGTTATGATACCCCCTAAATAATTCCGCAGAAATCCGCAGATTTTTACCAAAATTCTCCGCAGAAATAGCAAAAAACGTCAGCAGATTCCATCTGGCCCTACTTATAACCATATTTATAATGTGCTAAATAATTGTACTTTCATACTTTGTTAATGGTTTATTTTTCATTACTATATTAAGTATTGCATTATTTACAAGCCATTTGTATTTAAGAGTAGTTGGTGTTTTTCAGATCATTCAGAATGAGTTAGTAAATGATACTAACTCCATTGAAATCAACGTTTATATATCTTATTATTCAGGCGTATAGTAATGGTTACATACAGTATAAGTTAATCATTGTTTTTATAACTCAACTTCATGCAGTTTTGTGACCTAATCTAAAGTGAGGACTATTTATGCTTTATAAATCCCCTATAAATGACAATTAAAGGCTCAGTATCAAATGAACAATAATCTTTGCAATCTTATCTAAAAAGTAAAATGAATGTAAAGTTTAAACATTGCTGAATAACAGGAGTGTCAAAATACGACATAAAATTGGATAAAACAACAACAATATGATAATTTAACAATATAATAAGATGCGATGTTTAAACTGTACAGTCATTTTATTTTAGATAAGATTACAAAGATTTATTTTTCATTTGATACAGTTTCATTTGTGGATCTTTAAACGAATAGGAATGAATAAAGTTGTTTATGTTCTTTTTTCCTGTTTAGAATTTAACTGAGCCTTTAATTGTCATTTATGAACAGTTCTAACACCATCATCAAATTTGCAGATGACCCCACAGTGATTGGTCTAATCAGCAACAATGATGAGACTGCCTACAGGGAGGAGATACAGCATCTGGCCACCTGGTGCACCGACAATAATCTGTTCCTTAACACCGACAAGACCAAGGAGCTCATTGTGGACTTCAGGAAGGGACGAACAGGCTCACATGATCCCATCCACATCAATGGGATGGCCGTCGAGCCTGTCTCATCCTTCAAGTTCCTGGGGACCCACATCTCAAAGGACCTTTCCTGGACCACCAACACCTCCAGCCTGGTCAAGAAGGCTCACCAGCGCCTATTTTTCTTAAGGCAACTTAAGAAGAACCAGCTGTCATCAGGCGTCTTGGTGAACTTCTACCGCTGCACAATAGAAAGCATCCTGACGAACTGTGTCACAGTCTGGTATGGAAGCTGCTCTGTTGCGGAGCGTAAGGCACTGCAGCGGGTGGTGAAAACTGCCCAACGCATCACAGGGACCACACTGCCAGCCATAGAGGACATCCAGAGGAAACACTGTCTGCGCCGAGCACGCAGTATTCTTAAAGCTTCCTCTCACCCTGCTCACAGACTGTTTACTCTCCTGCCTTCTGGCAGGCGCTTCAGGCTCCCCCGGACAAAAACCAGTAGACTAAGGAACAGCTTCTTCCCCAGAGCTGTCTCCCTTTTGAACTCTGCCCCCCACTGACTCTTTGCCCCCTAAATACACCCCCCACTCTCCTCATAACTTATACTCCTCATAATCATTGCACTATTTAAAAATTGCACATATTCATTGCACTGATTCATTTATTTGAACTGTACATACCCACTGCACATTTGTAATTATGTACACACCCACTGTACATATACATTTGTAATTGTTTATCCATCTGCACACTTCTAATTATTAATACCAACCTGTACATATATCCATCTATTGTAAATCTCTGTTCATAGCTAATACAACCTGTATATAATGTTCATAGTACATCCATCTGTAAATATCACCATAGTTTTTCTATAACTGCACTTTATAACTTATACCTGTATCCTGCACTTGCTGCTATTGCACTCCTGGTTAGACCTAAACTGCATTTCGTTTCCTTGTACTTGTACATGTGTAATGACAATAAAGTTGAATCTAATCTAATCTAATCTAATAAATTATTTATAAAGCATAAACAGTCCTCACTAGATTAGGTCACAAAACTGCATGAAGTTAAGTTAATAAAGCATTTATTAACATACAGATTAACTATTACTATATGCCTGAATAATAAGAATTATAAATGGTAATTTTAATAGTTTATTAATCATTAACTAACTTATTCTGAATTATCTTAAAAAACAACCAACTACTCTTAAATAACTGGTTTGTAAATAATGTAATACTTAATTTAGTAATAAAAAATAAATCATAAACAAAGTATGAAAGTACAGCTATTAAGCACATTATAAATGTGGTTGTAAGTCAAGAATACAGCATTTGTAGCTGCAGTTATAAACTGCTTACTAACGTTTATTAATGTAGAGGTAATGGTTAACAGATAACGAATTCACTATTTGCTAATGCTTAATAAATGGTTCATAGTGTGTAGTTATTATAAAGTGTTACCCAATTACCGAATTAAGTGTTACTGAATCTTACCTACCTGACTCTTTATCCCTCCTTTCTGCTTTATAGCCATGCTTAGTGAAAGTAACATCATCCTCATATTACATAAACTTTGCATAAACTTTGCAAAAGCAAAGCAGCACATATTTTATCGGCGTGCATGCAAACAACCGGGATTCGAATCACACAGGATTGTATGAGGTGCGCGGGAATGGTTTTCTGTGCGCATGCATCAGTTTGCTTTCACCAGCGTTGTTTCACCAACGTATTAAAAGGTAAGTGAATTATAACAGCGCAAACGTTTCTGTAATTGTAGTTATGCTGTGCCTGTGCGTTATTTGTTTACCCTTTAAGGTGACATGCTGACTGACTGACTGACTGACAGGTGCGTGATGCCAGCAAACACGGCGTATAGCTTTCAGTTAGGATGAACACAGTTTCCATAATTATACTTTATTTATAGATAAAGGTCTATGGCTCTGGATACAACAAACAAAGACTTTATCTTGCTGGAGTTCATAGCCGTTTCACTTTACCTCAGGGCGCATTAATGCCGCTCTGTAGGTCTATTGGAGATGTTCATAAATGTTCCTTGCAAATCTAATAAAGGTTGGAGACAAATTCACTACGTAAATGCCCTAAATTGCACTTGAGCAGCGTATATTTGAGGGCGTGCAAGAAGTTTTGTGCACGAACAGAGGAAATCCTAGCGCAAGCAAAAAGATCTGCATGCTCGTATTACACAAATCCGATCTCGACTTGTAGTACTGCGTCACATTTGTCATTGAAATAACGCCAAAGGTAGTTGGTAGATCAAAAGGCCTGCCACCACAGCTGAAAAAAATGACAAAACTAGCGTTCGCGCGAGCAAAGGAAAGCAGGTGAATACCTAATGAGAGGATGATCACTCCTAAAAACACTGTTTTAAAAGGCATGTGCGCTCCCGTTTCCTGGCGTGAAGCAATCGTGCCTAGAGGAAACGCAACTGCTGCAATCGGTTCTCTTTCAAACAGACTGGACAACAAGTGATGCTCGTGCACACACAGTCCTGCTGCTTCCAAAAGCTTTGGATGTTTCTAAATTTTGTCTTTTTGTAAGCAGATTATGGACCTAACATTGCCCGTGTGCGCGTTATCATCTTTTATTATCACACGGTATGTTTTTCACCTGCTTTCTTTTGCTTACAGTTATTTTTGTAAATATGGTTTAATTATCATTTTTACAATAACATTGCTTAAATAGGAGATTGACTCCTCAATGTATGTGTAGTTAACTAGTGATCTGAGAGACCTTTAGCCTGGACAGATAGGCTACTGTGCATAGTTTTAGATACATGGCAATAATTATTTTTTAAATGTAATTGCTTTTTTAAGAAAGGTTTTGTTGAATAAAAAGAGCATGCATACAGCTATATTTGACATGTTTTGACATATTATTTAACATTTGTGGCTAAGAAATAATTATTTATTTATTTTTGGTGTGGTCAGAGATAAATTTGGTAAATCCTCAGTGTTGAGCCCTGATTTGCAATACAACACTATGAAACCACAGCCCATTTGCTCATGCACATTGAGCAGGGTCATACACACAAAAATGAAATGAATGAGGAGGCATGTGGACATAACACAAAGTCTGAATTAAGTCATTTTAGCATGCCAAAGTCAAAATTAAGCATATAAAATATATTTTCCCAAGAACAAAATTGTGGCTAGTGAAAATGGCGAGTGGCTAGTAATGTTGGAAATCTACTAGCCACAGTGGCTGGTGATCAAAAAAGTTAATGTCAAACCTTGTGTGTGTATATATATATATATATACAGGGAGTGCAGAATTATTAGGCAAGCTGTATTTTTGAGAATTAATTTTATTATTGAACAACAACCATGTTCTCAATGAACCCAAAAAACTCATTAATATCAAAGCTGAATATTTTTGGAAGTAGTTTTTAGTTTGTTTGTACAGTAGTTTGAGCTATTTTAGGAGGATATCTGTGTGTGCAGGTGACTATTACTGTGCATAATTATTAGGCAACTTAACAAAAAAACAAATATATACCCATTTCAATGATTTATTTTCACCAGAGAAACCAATATAACATCTCAACATTCACAAATATACATTTCTGACATTCAAAAACAAAACAAAAACAAATCAGGGACCAATATAGCCACCTTTCTTTGCAAGGACACTCAAAAGCCTGCCATCCATGGATTCTGTCAGTGTTTTGATCTGTTCACCATCAACATTGCGTGCAGCAGCAACCACAGCCTCCCATACACTGTTCAGAGAAGTGTACTGTTTTCCCTCCTAAATCTCACATTTGATGATGGACCACAGGTTCTCTATGGGGTTCAGTTCAGGTAAACAAGGAGGCCATGTCATTAGTTTTTCTTCTTTTAGACCCTTTCTTGCAAGCCATCTGTGGAGTACTTGGAATCGTGTGATGGAGCATTGTCCTGCATGAAAATCATGTTTTTCTTGAAGGATGCAGACTTCTTCCTGTACCACTGCATAAAGGTGTCTTCCAGAAACTGGCAGTAGGACTGGGAGTTGAGCTTGACTCCATCCTCAACCCGAAAAGGCCCCACAAGCTCATCTTTGATGATATCAGCCCAAACCAGTACTCCACCTCCACCTTGCTGGCGTCTGAGTCGGACTGGACCACGGGCCCATAAAGACTCACTCTCATTTCATCAGTCCATAAAACCTTAGAAAAATCAGTCTTGAGATATTTCTTGGCCCAGTCTTGACGTTTCAGCTTGTGTGTCTTGTTCAGTAGTGGTCGTTTTTCAGCCTTTCTTACCTTGGCCATGTCTCTGAGTATTGCACACCTTGTGCTTTTGGGCACTCCAGTGATGTTGCAGCTCTGAAATATGGCAAAACTGGTGGCAAGTGGCGTCTTGGCAGCTGTACGCTTGACTTTTCTCAGTTCATGGGCAGTTTATTTTGCGCCTTGGTTTTTCCAGACGCTTCTTGTGACCCTGTTGACTATTTTGAATGAAACGCTTGATTGTTCGATAATCACGCTTCAGAAGCTTGGCAATTTTAAGAGTGCTGCATCCCTCTGCAAGATATCTCACTATTTTTGACTTTTCGGAGCCTGTCAAGTCCTTCTTTTGACCCATTTTGCCAAAGGAGAGGAAGTTGCCTAATAATTATGCACACCTCATTTAGGGTGTTGATGTCATTAGACCACACCCCTTCTCATTACAGAGATGCACATCACCTAATATGCTTAATTGGTAGTAGGCTTTCGAGCCTATACAGATTGGAGTAAGACAACATGCATAAAGAGGATGAGGTGGTCAAAATACTCATTTGCCTAATAATTCTGCACTGCCTGTATATATATGTATATATAGTGAAATTACAGTATTAGTTACTGTCAAAAGTAATGTTACAGTAACCCATTACTAGTAAAGCGGTATTGCCCAACACTGGTAACTAGTAACTATAAATAATTACGCTTTTAAAGGAACGTGCCCAACAGATTGGGCCAATTTTCATATGAAAGGTAACAAAATCCCCATGAATCAATGCTACAATGTAAACAGTAAAAATGAACAGTTTTTGGTGCGTGAAACCTCCGCTGACATCATAAGTGGAGTTCAGGAGGAGAAAATAAAGAGCTGCAGAGAAATAAAATACAGTCTTTTCAAAGTATAAACGTCCTAAAAGCCGCCCAGCAGCTCATGTTTAACAGACGGATGCAGTTATCAGCCAAAGGTCTTTCTCAACCCATTACATTACTGTGAAGTATATGCACTAAATCAAGCGCGGTTTCCAATGATAAAAATCCCCCGCCGCGACACACCGTCGGAAAAATGTCCTGCAGTGATATCATCTCAAATCCATCTCTTAAAATGTATTTCCCCCCTCAGCTTTATGCTCCCACTATCATTTTCATGATTTACCCTCGTACTACATCACAATCCTACAAGCACTGGTGTGTGTTTGGTGTGAATCCAGCGCCGATATCTCCACACACACACACAGACGAGCAGATGGCACATACATGTCCATCTCCACAGGAAACACACACACATACAGCAACGGAGAATCACTGGGTTACTGTATGAGTGTGTGATTATGCTAATGAGATTCAGATTCAGAGAATTGAGCTGGATTACATCATCACCTCCTCTGCTCTAATTCTATTGGCTGGCTTGAGTGACTGAGTGCATGACTAGGATTGGCTGAATTGCATGACTGTGATTGGCTGAAGTGCATGACTGTGATTGGCTGAAGTGTATGATTTGCTGAAGTGCATGACTGTGACTGGCTGAAGTGTATGATTGCCTGAAGTGCATGACTGTGATTGGCTGAAGTGTATGATGTGCTGAAGTGCATGACCGTGATTGGCTGAAGTGCATGACTGTGATTGGCTGAAGTGTATGATTTGCTGAAGTGTATGATTTGCTGAAGTGCATGACTGTGATTTGCTGAAGTCCATGACTGATTGGCTGAAGTGCATGACTGTGATTTGCTGAAGTGCATGACTGTGATTGGCTAAAGAGCATGACTGATTAGCTAAAGTGCATGACTGTAATTGGCTGAAGTGCATGACTGATTGGCTGAAGTGCATGACTGTGATTGGCTGAAGTGCATGACTGTGATTTGCTGAAGTGCATGACTGTGATTGGCTGAAGTGCATGACTGTGATTGGCTGAAGTGCATGACTGTGATTTGCTGAAGTCCATGACTGATTGGCTAAAGTGCATGACTGTAATTGGCTGAAGTGCATGACTGTGATTGGCTGAAGTGTATGATTGGCTGAAGTGCATGACTGTAATTGGCTGAAGTGCATGACTGTGATTGGCTAAAGTGCATGACTGTGATTTGCTGAAGTGTATGACTGATTGGCTAAAGTGCATGACTGTAATTGGCTGAAGTGCATGACTGTGATTGGCTAAAGAGCATGACTGTGATTGGCTGAAGTTCATGATTGGCTGAAGTGCATGACTGTGATTTGCTGAAGTCCATGACTGATTGGCTAAAGTGCATGACTGTGATTGGCTGAAGTGCATGACTGTGATTGGCTGAAGTGCATGACTGTGATTGGCTGAAGTGCATGACTGTGATTTGCTGAAGTGCATGACTGATTGGCTAAAGTGCATGACTGTGATTGGCTGAAGTGCATGACTGCGATTGGCTGAAGTGCATGACTGCGATTGGCTGAAGTGCATGACTGTGATTGGCTGAAGTTCATGATTGGCTGAAGTGCATAACAGTGATTAACTGAAGTGCATGTCTGATTGGCTGAAGTGCATGACTGCGATTGGCTGAAGTGAATGACTGTGATTGGCTGAAGTTCACGATTGGCTGAAGTGCATAACAGTGATTGGCTGAAGTGCATGTCTGATTGGCTGAAGTGTATGACTGTGATTGGCTGAAGTTTATGATTGGCTGAAGTGCATAACAGTGATTGGCTGAAGTGCATGTCTGATTGGCTGAAGTGTATGACTGTGATTGGCTGAAGTGCATAACAGTGATTGGCTGAAGTGCATGTCTGATTGGCTGAAGTGTATGACTATGATTGGCTGAAGTGCATCACTATGATTGGCTGAAGTGTATGACTATGATTGGCTGAAGTGCATGACTATGATTGGCTGAAGTGCATGACTGTGTGATTAGTTGAAGTGTAAAGCTGCGGTCACACTGGACTTTTCTCCCCATAGACTTCCATTCATACGCACGCGAATGCGTCAGACCGGAAACGCAAGGTCATGCGTCAAGTTTTGCAGGTCGCTTCGGTGCAAAGTTCAAGCTTGGTGAACTCTGACCTGCGAAATCGCATCACATGACTGCGTGAGACCAATCCAGGATCAAAACATGACCTCTTTGGACAGAAATTTAAAACATGGAGCAATCGCTCGCTTTTTTTGATGTCTAATCATCTTGTTTAATCCCGCCCCTTTTCGCAGCGCCGTACGACAGAATTTCGCACGCACAAACTCTAGTGTGACCGCAGCTTATGACTGGCTGGAGTGCATGACTATGATTGGCTGCAGCATATGTCCCACCTAGAGTACCGTATTGCTTTTATAAAACTGTTAGCCTATCACATAATATGAATATAATAGACAAAAACATAGTATTCACATGTAATAGTATTTATAGTTTGCTCACAAACAGATGCAAACAGACGCACACAACCACAAACCCACAGAGACACACACAGATCACACACACAACAAACTCTCACTAACACAAACACACAGATACACGCATACACACACACAATTCACTCTCATCTGTTCTTGTCTTGAACTAAAGGCATGATTATTTAACAGCACTGAAAAGCTTTTCTTTCATCATCGTGACTCAATAGTGACTCTTCATCACCGCTTTGATTAATTTCCCCTGGATTTCCATACAAAAGTGACCTCGTTCATCTTATCTGACCACTGAAGCACAGTTAAAAAGGCATGAAAGCGATGGAGAGATGGAGAGCGAGACTGGGCAGGTTTCCAGTTCATCCTCAATGGGTATAACTCAGGTCAATGCTAAACCCGACAGAAACTCAGACTCACTTCAAACCAAATAAAAAGCATCTTGATTGGCTGACAGTTTGATCTGCGCTTATTATTCTGATTTGGTGTGACATTTAGACAGCTCGGCTAATTGCCGTGGCAAATACACAGAGAAGACACATGCTTATGTGTGTGGAAATTAATTTGATGTCTAGCAGTTCACCAAAAATCAACATGCTGTCATCATTTATTCTGTTCATGTGTATTATTTTCTTATTTTTAATATATGCTTTAATAATATAGTTTACAAATGAACACTTGATGACGTTTGCTGTTTGTTCAAACTACTTATATAGCACAATACCTGAGGTATTTTGGGGACAACTTAATTGCTTTATGTAGTGCGCTGTGTTTATTAGTGTGCTGCAACGAAGGTTTTGTTTGCATTTTCCCGCTCTGAGAGCGCTGCTGGACTCATGTGGATTACAGCGCACGCGACAGAATGCGTTTGTAAGGAACATTTTTACCCGAGAGCTTTTTGCATCTGGAAATGATGAAATCCGGATTTGCTGCTCGTCTCCTTTTAAAAAAAGACACAGTTCCAGAGTGATTGTCCTGTCTCGACAGATTTGGTAAGTGCGCAATCAGTTCTTTGTTCATTCAGATGGCAGAGTTAGTTCGTATTGTCAGCAGTGCTCTTTCAGTTTTTAAAGACATACTATAGTCAAAACGATTTAGTTACTAAGTTTACAGTATGTTAATATCACTGCAATTTTATAGTACAATATTATAGACTGAAAGATCCGCTGTAAATGCTGCTCTCCGAATGTAAACATGACCAAACTATTCCCGTCGTACAGGATTTTCACCGCATTTTGTGACAGGATAGTCTAGACACACACGGGTTTCTAACGCTACCTACCAAGTCATCTAAGTTACCGAGAAATGCGTAGGATTTCTTTTCTCCCATTCGCCGTGCGATACCAAACATTGGATTAAAACTCAACTCTCCAGCAGTTTCTCGCTTTCAATATCTCGCTTGTCACAGGCAACATGCAGGAAATGTTCCTGAATAAGAAGTGAAAGTGCCAAACTGCAGTTGACAAATTAATAATTTGGCAAGTAATTTGTTTACTGATGTCCATGTAAACACAGTCACTGTCTTTCTCCCCTGCGTCTGTGTTTGTTTTGCCTCGCACCTGCCCAAACGGAAACTCTCATATTTGCAAATCCTTCCCTCTTTCCCTCCCCTGACACTCCCACCTAAACAGAGTTGGACACGCCCACTTTTCCTGACTTTTTCCAAACTAGAGGTGTGAAAACACCCTGCTGAGACAGGGGGTTTCATGGCCCTTTAGGCATTTTTTTCAATTGTATACAGAACAAACCACCGTTATGCAATGACTTGCCTAAATAACTTATCCTAATGACCTAATGTCACTTTAAGCTGAATACTAGTATCTTGAAAAATATCTAGTTCAATATTATGTGCTGTCATCTTGGCAAAGATAAAATAAATCAGTTATTAGAAATGAGTTATTAAAAATATTATGTTTAGAAATGTGTTGAAAAAATCTTCTCTCCAGAAAAACAGAAATATTAAAAATGCTAAAGTGCTGTCATTTTAATATTGTATATAATATCTTTCCGTTCTCTCTCGTTTTTCCTTGAGATGTATTCAGACATTGAGTCTGGCCGTCTGTAAATGATTTTCTGTCCTCTTGCGCTCTTGAGTTACTAACTGCTTCCTGTAAAAGTGCTGAGGACAGCAGTCAAGTGTAAAGACTCAATCCTGTCCAATGCAAAACACAAGACTGTATAAAACAACACAGCGTTTCAATCTAGTATACTGTACACAAACCTCAGGCAAAGCTTCACAGCAACCCACAGACCCGAAGTGGGTTTCCTCCGGGTGCTCCGGTTTCATCTACACTCTAAACAAATGCGCTATAGGTGAATTGGTTAAGCTAAATTGGCCGTAGTGTGCAGCTGGAAGGGCATCCGCTGTGTAAAACATATGCTGGATATATAGGTTACAATTATATCAACTCATTTTTAAATGTAATAATAATAACTCATTTCTTTTGTATTAGCCATGATGACAGTACATAATATTTTACTAGTTACATTGCAAGATACTAGCATTCAACTTAAAGTGACATTTAAAGGTTTAATTAGGCTAATTATGCATTGGACAACTCTAAATTTCTAGCATTTCAGTAATGTAAATATACATTTTTGTAACACAAGATGCCTCTTTTCTGATGCAAATTACCATCAAGTGCAACCCTACGGTGCATTTCAGTGGCCAACAAGGATTTACAAAGTCACTTTTAAATTGATCTCTATTAGAAATTCAGAGAGATGGCAATTAAATCACCATGAGCTTGTAAAAAAAAAACCTTTACATGTGAGACGTAAGAGAAAAACCCCAACACTCTAGATTTGGATGGCTAAAAAACTCAAAACTAGCACCTGTAAATGGCGAAAATCCCTTACGTCCCCCTGAGAAACAATTACCATCCAAATACAGCTCATGAAATTCAATAAACTGATTTAAGGGTTTCCATTCTAAGCCAAAAGTCAAAATCCAAGACTTTCAATAACTAAAAGGAGCTGAATTACCATGAGCCATCCACCTTATTTTTCACATGGCGATTGTAACATATGTGTCAAGACTTATGGTTTTAGCCATACAAAACAACCTGTACAATGTACTTGTGCTTGTAGCATTAAAGATTATTTTCTGCTTTACTAACTTTATTTTCATTCATTTATTCATTTTCCTTCAGCTTAGTCCCTTTATTCATCAGGGGTCGGCACAGTGGAATGAACCACCAACTATTCCAGTGTATGTTTTACACAGCAGATGGCCTTCTAGCTGCAACCCATACACTCACAGATTCACACACACTCATACACTACGGCCAATTTAGTTTATTCAATTCACCTATAGCGCATGTCTTTGGACTGTGAGGGAATCCGGAGCACCCGGAGAAAACCCATGCTAACACGGGGAGAACATGCGAACACCACACAAAAATGCCAACTGACCCGCGACTCAAACCAACGACCTTATTGCTGTGAGGCGACAATGCTAACCACTGAGCCACCAGGTCACCCTAACTTTATTTTCATATAAATGTATTTTATGATTTCTATACTGTATCTTTAAAGCAAAAATTATTATGGATTGTTTTACAGTGCACATGAGAAACAATTACTGTCCAAATAGGGTTTATGTTAAATCATATAGAAAATCCAAAATTTGAGATTTGGATGGCTTTAAAATTGTTATAAAACTATCAAATAAAATAAGATGTTTAGCTCAATAAACTCCTAATTTGCAGCTTATTGTAATGTAATGTAATTTAAAGTGTATTTATATAGCGCATTTATTGTGTATGGCCATACACCCAAAGCGCTTCACAATCACGAGGGGGGTCTCTTCACACCACCACCAGTGTGTAGCATCCACTTGGATGATGCGACGGCAGCCACAGGACAACGGCGCCAGTGCGCTCACCACACACCAGCTACTGGTGGAGTAAAGAGACAGTGATAGAGCCAATTCGATGGAAGGGGATGATTAGGAGGCCATGATGGGTAAGTGCCGATTGAGGGACTTTGGCCAGGACACCGGGGTTATACCCCTACTCTTTACGAGAAGTGCCATGGGATCTTTAATGACCACAGAGAGTCAGGACCTCGGTTTAACATCTCATCCGAAAGATTAGTAGTTATTAAAGTATTGAAAGTGAAAAGTGAAAATTGCTGCTTATTAGAAGTTATAAGGTAGTGAAAGTGAAAATTGCTGCTTATTAGTAGTTATTAAGGTAGTGAAAAGTGAAAGTAAAAATAAAATTAGCTGCTTATTAGTACTTATTAAGATATTGAAAGTAAAAAGTGAAAATTAAAAAGTGAAATTTGCTGCTTATTAGTACTTATTAAGATAGTGAAAGTAAAAAGTGAAAATTAAAAAGTGAAATTTGCTGCTTATTAGGAGTCATTAAGATAATGAAAGTAAAAAGTGAAAATAAAAAGTGAAATTTGCTGCTTATTAGTAGTTAAGATAGTGAAAGTGAAAATGTAAAAGTTAAATTTGCTGCTTATTAGGAGTTATTAAGATAGTGAAAGTAAAAAGTGAAATTTGCTGCTTATTAGTACTTATTAAGATAGTGAAAGTAAAAAGTGAAAATCAAAAAGTGAAATTTGCTGCTTATTAGGAGCCATTAAGATAGTGAAAGTGAAAAGTGAAAGTAAAAAGTGAAATTTGCTGCTTATTAGAAGTCATTAAGATAGTGAAAGTGAAAAGTGAAAGTAAAAAGTGAAATTTGCTGCTTATTAGAAGTCATTAAGATAGTGAAAGTGAAAAGTGAAAGTAAAAAGTGAAAATTGTTGCTTATTATGCTGCGTTCACATCAGACGCGGAAGAAGCGTCAAACGCGAGTGATTTACATGTTAAGTCAATGCAAATGCGCGAATAGACCTCCTGTGGCGCGATACGCGAGAATGACGCGAATGGTGCAATACGCGCGGATGGCATGCCGCGAATTGAGCGTTTGACGCGTATCGCTCGAGTTCAAAAATCTGAACTTCTGCGGACATTTGCGCCGCGTTAACCAATCAGGAGCTTGCTCTTGTGGGGGCATGACTGTGACGTAGCACCTGTTGTTGGTGTCCCGGGGGAAATCCTCCAGCTGACACCGACAACAGTTCATCAAACTGGGCTCGGCTCAGTCAGAAGCACCGCTGAAAGCCTCCGTCATCCAGGTTAAGTTTCTGAAGGAGTTTATGAGCTCACAGAGCAGGGTGCACCTCTGAAAGTATCTAATGGACTCAGACACTGCTCCAAACGTATTGACGCTGTTTTTTAGCCTTCGTAAAGCACATAAACACAGTTATTTTATCAATAAAATCCATGTTAGCCATTTAGCAACGAAGCTACAGTCACCGGGCAGACAGAAGCCCTGCCCATGACGCGAATCCGCGTCTGTTCTGAAGTGAATTTGACGCGCGAATGAAGCAGAGTTTGACGCGCGAATGAAGCGAGTAAACTCAAATGTTCACGCGTCTATTTACACACGAATAGCGCGATTTATCCGCGCGTTCCGCATCTGGTGTGAACGCAGCATTAGGAGACATTAAGATAGTGAAAGTGAAAAGTTAAAGAAAAAAGTGAAATTTGCTGCTTATAGTACTTATTAGGATAGTGAAAGTAAAAAGTGAAATTTGCAGCTTATTAGGAGTTTAGTTCCAACCCCAATCAGACACACCTGGGCTAGCTAATCAAGCTCTTACTAGGCTTTCTTGTTGAGGCAAGTTGGATCTGAACTCAGCAGGACACCCGCCCTCCAGGACTGAGTTTGGACATGCCTAGTTTAGAGTGCGGTCCTGAAAAATCTCCATTTCAAGGGCTATATAAGGTGTAGAATTGGGATTGGACCTAAAAGTAAAAGCGAAAAGCGAAAGTGAATTTTGCTGTTTATTAATAGTCATCAAAGTAGCAAAAGTCAATGTGAAAAGTAAAACTGAATTTTGCTGCCTCTTAGTAGTAGTTTTTAAGGTAGTAGTTGATATTGGGTAGGATTAGGGATATAGAAAAAAGATCATACAGAATATATACTTTTTAAGTAATAACAAACAGCCAATATCTTAATCATAAACAGGTCTCTAATTAATAAAGCGAATTGGTCCCTATACTAAAGTGTTAAGGAAACAATTACTGTCCAAATAGGGTTCATGAAATCCTACTGATTTGTGCTTTTTGAATACAGCATGTTTTTGCCTAGTACATCAAACATGTGTATGCACTTGCCACCAGTTACTGTGGGGTGAAAGAAATTACTCATGGCTGAAATGAGTGTTGGCTTGAGGAGGATTGGGTCTGGACCCCGACGGGGCGGATCATGAACTCTGTATGGAGATCAGAATAGATGTTTTGAGTGAATGTCACAGCACATCAGCGGTGTCAGGAGGACAGTCAACAGCCCTCAGCGGATCACACATTCACAAACACATCCCATCAGGCCATCCCTGATCCCTTCTGGAATTTCAGAGGAATAATCTTCAACTAAACAGATCTGAGTGAGCTTTCAACAACGTGAAATCCAAACTGACCTAATTTGCCGTCTTTAACAAATGTCTCTGCTCATGTCGGTGGTGATTCATTTTCCCCAAATAAAAACTCCCAAAAATTGCTTTTGTGAAAATGTAATAAGTTTCTCTCGCCTCGGAAGCTAATTTTCATTTCTGCTGATGTAATCAAGACCACACGGGTGGAAAAAATAACATTAAGACAACTAGATTTCCCCATGTAAAAACTTCAGTCCAACACTGGGTACAAAAGCATTGGCTGTGCAGCTGATAGGGGTGTTCTGTGGGGTTGTGAGGGTGTTGCTGTGCAGTTGCTGAGGTGTTCTGTGGGGTTGCTAGGGTGTTGCTACACAGTTTCTAGGGTGTTCTGTGTGGTTGCCATCTATGTGCCTGCAAGAATGTTGCTATGCAGTTCCTAGGGTGTTCAGTGGGGTTGCTAAGGTGTTCCTACACAGTTTTTAGGGTGTTTTGTGTGGTTGCCATTATGTGCCTGCAAGGGTGTTGCTATGCAGTTGCTAAGGTGTTCAGTGGGGTTGCTAAGGTGTTGCTACACAGTTTTTAGGGTGTTCTGTGTGGTTGCCATTATGTGCCTGCAAGGGTGTTGCTATGCAGTTGCTAAAGTGTTCTGTGTGGTTGTGAGGGTTTTGCTTTGCAGTTGCTAAGGTGTTCTGTGGGGTTGCTAGGTTGTTGCTACACAGTTTTTAGGGTGTTCTGTGTGGTTGCCAGGGTGTTGCTGTGCAGTTGCTAAGGTGTTTTGTGGGGTTGCCAGGGTGCTGCTACTCGGTTGTTAGGGTGTAATGAGTGGTTGCCATCTGTGTACCTCCAAAGGTGTTGCTATGCAGTTGCTAAGGTGTTCTGTGTGGTTGCCAGGGTGTTGCTACACAGTTTTTAGGGTTTCATGTGAGGTTGCCACCTATGTGCTTGCAAGGGTGTTGCTATGCAGTTGCTAAGGTGTTCTGTGGGGTTGCTAGAGTGTTGCTACACAGTTTTAGGGTGTTCTGTGTGGTTGCCATCTATGTGCCTGCAAGGGTGTTGCTATGCAGTTGCTAAAGTGTTCTGTGTGGTTGTGAGGGTGTTGCTGTGCAGTTGCTAGAGTGGTTTCAATGTGTTTGCCATCTATGTGACTGCAGGGGTGTTGCTATGCAGTTGCTAAGGTGTTTTGTGCGGTTATGGGGGTGTTGCTGTGCAGTTGCTAGAGTGGTTTCAATGTGTTTGCCATCTATGTGCCTGCAGGGGTGTTGCTGTGCAGTTGCTACAGTGTTCTGTGTGGTTGTGAGGGTTTTGCTTTGCAGTTGCTAAGGTGTTCTGTGGGGTTGCTAGGGTGTTGCTACACAGTTTTTAGGGTGTTCTGTGTGGTTGCCATTATGTGCCTGCAAGGGTGTTGCTATGCAGTTGCTAAAGTGTTCTGTGTGGTTGTGAGGGTTTTGCTTTGCAGTTGCTAAGGTGTTCTGTGGGGTTGCTAGGTTGTTGCTACACAGTTTTTAGGGTGTTCTGTGTGGTTGCCAGGGTGTTGCTGTGCAGTTGCTAAGGTGTTTTGTGGGGTTGCCAGGGTGCTGCTACTCGGTTGTTAGGGTGTAATGTGTGGTTGCCATCTGTGTACCTCCAAAGGTGTTGCTATGCAGTTGCTAAGGTGTTCTGTGTGGTTGCCAGGGTGTTGCTACACAGTTTTTAGGGTTTCATGTGAGGTTGCCACCTATGTGCTTGCAAGGGTGTTGCTATGCAGTTGCTAAGGTGTTCTGTGGGGTTGCTAGAGTGTTGCTACACAGTTTTAGGGTGTTCTGTGTGGTTGCCATCTATGTGCCTGCAAGGGTGTTGCTATGCAGTTGCTAAAGTGTTCTGTGTGGTTGTGAGGGTGTTGCTGTGCAGTTGCTAGAGTGGTTTCAATGTGTTTGCCATCTATGTGACTGCAGGGGTGTTGCTATTCAGTTGCTAAGTTGTTTTGTGCGGTTATGGGGGTGTTGCTGTGCAGTTGCTAGAGTGGTTTCAATGTGTTTGCCATCTGTGTGCCTGCAGGGGTGTTGCTGTGCAGTTGCTACAGTGTTCTGTGTGGTTGTGAGGGTTTTGCTTTGCAGTTGCTAAGGTGTTCTATGGGGTTGCTAGGTTGTTGCCACACAGTTTTTAGGGTGTTCTGTGTGGTTGCCATCTATGTGCCTGCAAAGGTTTTGCTAGGCAGTTGCTAAGGTGTTCTTTGGGGTTGCTAGGGTGTTGCTACACAGTTTTTAGGGTGTTCTGTGCGGTTTCCATCTATGTGCCTGCAAAGGTTTTGCTAGGCAGTTGCTAAGGTGTTCTTTGGGGTTGCTAGGGTGTTGCTACACAGTTTTTAGGGTGTTCTGTGTGGTTGCCATCTATGTGCCTGCAGTGGTGTTTCTATGCAGTTGTTAAGGTGTTCTTTGTGGTTGCCAGGGTGTTGCTTTGCAGTTGCTAAGGTGTTCTGTAGGGTTGCAAAGGTGTTGCTTTGCAGTTGCTATTGTGTTGCTGTAAAGTTGCTAGAGTGGTTTCTATGTGTTTGCCATCTATGTGCCTGCAAGGGTGTTGCTATGAAGTTGCTAAGGTGTTCTGTGTGGTTGCCAGGGTGCTGCTACTCAGTTGCTAGGGTGGTCTGTGTGTTTGCCATCTATGTGCCTGCAAGTGTGTTGCTGTGCAGTTGCTAAGGTGTTCTGTGTGGTTGCCAAGGTGCTGCTACTCAGTTGCTAGGGTGTTCAGTGTGGTTGCCATCTCTGTGCCTGCAAGGGTGTTGCTATGCAGTTACTAAGGTGTTCTGTGTGGTTGTGAGGGTGTTGCTATGAAGTTATTAAGGTGTACTAAGTGATTGCCAGGGCATTAACTGGGTGTGAGGATGTTGCTATGCAGTTGCTAGGGTGCTCTGTGTGGCTGTAAGGGTTTTGCTATGCAGTTAGTAATCTATATGGTTGCCAAGATACAGTTTCTAAGGTTTATGTGACGTTGCCAGGGTGTTTGTACTGTATGGAGTTTCTAAGGCAATTGGCAATAAGGTGTTCTGATGGGTTACAAGAGTGGTGCCTTGCAGTTGCTATGGTGATCTGTGTGACTGCCAGGGAATTACTAAGGTTAATGAGGTGTTTTGTGTAATTGTAAGTTTTTTTACTATGCAGTTGCTAGGGTGTTCTGTGTGGTTGCGAGGGTGTTGCTATGAAGTTACTAAGGTGTACTAAGTGGTTGACAGGGTATTACATATTCGGGGGATGTTGCTATGCAGTTTCTATGCAGTTGCTAGGGTGCTCTGTGTGGTTGTGAGGGTGTTGCTATGCAGTTACTTTGGTGTTCTGTGTGGTTGCCAGGGTGCTTCTACTTTATGCTGTCTCTTAGTTGTTCCCTGTGGTTTAATAGAATTACTATGTTGTAGTTGCCAGGCAATTGTTATGCAGTTGATAATGTGTTATGTGTGGTTGCCAGGGCGTCACCATGTGGTTTCTCGGGTGTTCTGTTGCTATGCAGTTAGTAAGGATCTGTGAGGTTGCCAGGGATGATGCTAGGTGGATGCTTTCTGGGCCAAATCCCAAGTCTTTATAAACTGCATCAAAATATAAATGTGTCAGGTTATTCTTCATGCTATGCATCTGACCAAACAACACATTAGATAAAGGATTCAAATATATTTCTTAAGACGAAAAGCAATTCTGTTTTATGCCTTAGATGGTAATGCACAGCCAGATGACCATGTGCAAAACATCACACACTGAGGATCCAGCCGTCATCTGTCTGTTTTTAATACAACAAACACAGATAAAACAAAGCTGCATTCACACTAGACTGGCTGAAAGATTTCACTCCCGTTTTCTAAAATGAAAACTAATGGCAAACACAGGCAGCAGATGGTAACAGATCCATGACCCCTGGAGATGTTTTTAAGTGTCTCCACAGTTTCATGTAAAACACTTGCTAAGAAACACACCACAGAGTCACAGCCCCTCACATAAAGACCATCAGATTAACCTCCTGCCCAAATACAGACTATTTTCCAGACATATCACTCACACACACACACACACACACACACACACAAACACACTTGTACAGCTATCTTTATGGGGACTTTCTATACGTGTATAATGTACAGACTGTATATTCTCTCCCTCCACCCCTAAACACAACCCTCAGAGGAAACACTCTGCACTTTTACATCCTTAATATACATACTTCTGTGTGATTTATGAGCCATTGCCTGATTGGGACCATAAAAATGTCCCCACAAGGTCAAGAGAGCGTTTGTGCGTGTGTGTGAGACAGAAAGAACGAGTGTGTATGATAGAAATTGTGTGTGTTTGTTTGTTTGTTTCTGTATGTGTGTGATAGAGAATATATATATGCTATGTGTGTGTGTATATGTGTGTGTGTGTGCGTGTGTATGAAAGAGACAGTGTGTGTGTGTTTGTTTGTGTATGTGTGTGATAGAGAATATATATATGCTATGTGTGTGTGTGTATATGTGTGTGTGTGTGCGTGTGTATGAAAGAGACAGTGTGTGTGTGTTTGTTTGTGTATGTGTGTGATAGAGAATATATATATGCTATGTGTGTGTGTGTATATGTGTGTGTGTGTGCGTGTGTATGAAAGAGACAGTGTGTGTGTGTTTGTTTGTGTATGTGTGTGATAGAGAATATATATATGCTATGTGTGTGTATATGTGTATGTGCGTGCGTGTGTATGAAAGAGAGAGTGTGTGTGTTTGTTTGTGTATGTGTGTGATAGAGAATATATATATGCTATGTGTGTGTGTATATGTGTATGAAAGAGAGAGTGTGTGTTTGTTTGTTTGTGTGAGAGAGTAGGTAAGTGTGTGGTGTGTGTGTGTGTGTGTGTGTGTGTGTGTGTGTGGTGTGTGTGTGTGTGTGTGTGTGTGTGTGTGTGTGTGTGTGTGTGTGTGTGTGTGTGTGTGTGTGTGTGTGTGATAGAGAATATATATATATATGCTATGTGTGTGTGTATATGTGTATGTGCGTGTGTATGAAAGAGAGAGTGTGTGTTTGTTTGTGTGAGAGTAGGTGAGTGTGTGTGTGTGTGTGTGTGTGTGTGTGTGTGTGTGTGTGTGTGTGTGATAAAGAGAGACAGTGTGTGTGTGTGTGTGTGTGTGTGTGTGTGTGTGTGTGTGTGTGTGTGTGTGTGTGTGTGTGTGTGTGTGTGTGTGTGTGTGTGTGTGTGATAGAGAATATATATATATGCTATGTGTGTGTATATGTGTATGTGCGTGTGTATGAAAGAGTGTGTGTGTGTGTGTGTGTGTGTGTGTGTGTGTGTGTGTGTGTGTGTGTGTGAGAGAGAGATAGAGTGTACTTGTATGTGTGTGCGTGATAAAGAGAGAGTGTGTGTATGAGAACTCTCTCATACACACACACTCTCTCTCTATCACTCACACACACACACAAACTCTCTCTCTTTCTCTCTCTCACACACATCCTCTCTCACACAAATAAATGCACGCTGAAATACACACACACACACACACACACACACACACAGAGAGAGAGAGAGAGAGAGAGAGAGAGAGGCACCCTGCACTTCCATGCGCACACACACAGATCTCCACCTGGAAGCACTTCTTCTCTCAGGTTGTGTGCAGCATGAGTGTGTGTCTTTGTTTCTCAGAGTTGACGGTGAATGAGAATATTCTCAATGATTATTAATGACAAAACCCGCCATGTTCTCCATGGCAACCTCTCTACCTTCCCTCACTCGCCTTTCATTTCAATTGTTAACTCTGAGCTGTGTGGGTGGACGGAGAGAGAGAGAGAGAGAGAGAGAGAGAGAGAGAGAGAGAGAGAGAGAGAGAGAGAGAGAGAGAGAGAGAGAGAGAGAGAGAGAGAGAGAGAGAGAGAGAGAGAGAGAGAGACGAGTGCAAATAAATATGTGTGTTTTTGATGCGAGCTGTGTTTGTGGCGCTTCTGTCAGCCGCGCAGGAACACAGCCGGATTAACGAGGCACAGAATACACCCTTAACGAGCCACAGAACCATTTACAGGGAGCACAGTGTCTCCCACACACACACACACACACACACTAATCAGCCAATCACATGGCAGCAACTCAATGCATTTAGGCATGTACAGTAGACATGGTCAAGAAGATCTGCTTCAGTTTAAACCGAGCATCAGAATGGGGAAGATTTAAGTGACTTTGAATGTTGCATGGTTGTTGGTGCGAGACGGGCTGGACTGAGTATTTCAGAAACTGCTGATCTACTGGGATTTTCATGCACAACCATCTCTAGGTTTTACTGAGAATGGTCAAAATAAAAGAGTAAACATCCAGTGAGCGGCAGTTCTGTGGGCGCAAATGCCTTGTTGATGCCAGAGGTCAGAGGAGAATGGCCAGACTGGTTCCAGCTGATAGAAAGGCAACAGTAACTCATATAAGCACTCGTTACAACTGAGGTCTGCAGAAGAGCATCTCTGAACACACAACACGTCCAACCTTGAGGCAGATGGACTACAACAGCAGAAGACCACACCGGGTGCCACTCCTGTCAGCTAACAACAGGAAACTGAGGCTACAATTCACACAGGCTCACCAAAATTGGTCAATAGAAGATTGGAGAAACGTTGCCTGGTCTGATGAGTCTCGATTTCTGCTGTGACATTCAGATGACAGGGTCAGAATTTGCCATCAACAACATGAAAGCATGGATCCATCCAGCTTTGTATCAACAGTTCAGGCTGCTGGTGGTGGTGTAATGGTGTGGGGGATATTTTCTTGGCACACTTTGGGCCCATTAGTACCAACTGAGCATCGTGTCAACGCCACAGCCTACCTGAGTATTCCTGCTGACCATGTTCATCCCTTTATGACCACAGTGTACCCATCTTCTGATGGCTACTTCCAGCAGGAGAACACGCCATGTCATAAAGCACGAATCATCTCAGACTGGTTTCTTGAACATGACAATGAGTTCACTGTACTCAAATGGCCTCCACAGTCACCAGTTCTCAATCCAATAGAGCGCCTTTGGGATGTGGTGGAATGAGTGATTCGCATCATAGATGTGCAGCCAACAAATCTGCAGCATCTGCATGATGCTATCATGTCAATATAGAGTAAAATCTCTGAGGAATATTACCAGTGCCTTGCTGAATCTATGGCATGAAGGATTAAGGCAGTTCTGAAGGCAAAAGGGGTCCAATACAGTACTAGTAAGGTGTAGTAAGGTGGCCGATGAATGTGTAGCTTACATTTCTCTAAATAATAATATTAATTAGATAATACGTGGTGTATCTGATGCTTTAGTCGATGTAACCTAGTTAAACTTGCATATAGCTCGGGATTCAAAGATCAGAATCATATCTGTTTAGTGGAGACGCTTTCATGTGGTCAAACCCAAAAGTGGCTCAACCCAAAGTGAGCAGGTGTGAACAGCCCCTTTTAATGTGCTTCTGCAATTGAATGTATTCTTTTTCTCTTCTCTGATATTCTCCTGATTCTCTCCGCTATGCCAGTCTCGCTCTCTCTTCTCACAGCACTTTTTTTCTGCTTTTAAAATTCCGCCCAATTCAGATCGAGTAATCTCTCCTCCATCCTCCAGTCCCTCTCTCCACAGCTGCTCGTTCCTGAGAGAGTGGGAAGAGCTGGAGTCCTTGAGATCTTAAGTGAAGGTTACACTCCTGCAGATTCTGACTCGCACACAAACACATTCTGCGCTGAATGCTGATTACCGGCACAATGCCTTCATTGGCCATCAGTGCCTCATCCGCTTCTCCCAGCAACCAATGCTGGTGTCTCTTTGAAGAGAAGGATGTAACCTCACAAAATAATCAATAGTATATATCAGTGATGCCAAACGACATCAAAATAGATCAAAACATGTGGATATTCGAATCTGAAGATTACAATTATGAGAGGATTATTTTACTCATACTGTACAGTTGAAGTCAGAATTATTCGGCCTTCTTCTTTTTATAATATTTCCCAAATGATGTTTAACAGAGCAAGGAATTTTTCACAGTATTTCCTATAATATTTTTTCTTCTAGGGAAAGTCTTATTTGTTTTATTTCGGCTAGAATAAAAGCAGTTTTGAATTTTTTTAACCATTTTAAAGTCAATATTATTAGCCCCCTTAAATAATATTTGTTTTGGATTGTCTACAGAACAAGCCACTGATATACAATGACTTGCCTAATCACCCTAACTTGCCTAATTAATCCAGTTAAGCCTTTAAAGGGCACCTATTTTACCCCTTTTTTAAGATGTAATATTAATATTATGGTTCTTCTGAGTGTGCCAGTTTAGGTACAGTTCAAAACACAATTCAGATTTTTTTATTATGATGTGTTAAAAAGGGCGTGTAAACAGTTCGTTGTTTTAGGGGCGTGTTGAAAATTAGTTTCGACTTCCCGCCCAACTTAACAAGGGGGCGGAGCCAAGAGCTCCCCTCTTTGTGTATGGCAACAGACAGGCAGACAGAGAGAAGCAACATGAGTGTGAGGACCAGCATTCAGCTGTACATGTACGACTCGGACACAGACCAAGCAGAGAGTACAAAATCATTTGTGTCTTTGCATAGTTTTACAGCCAACTGTGTGCTAGTTTAAAGCTCCGAGCTTGTAGCCTACACCGAGACTAATAACCAAGCACACTGAATTAACTTTGACTGAAGGACATCACACACCGGATGCACCGCAACACGGCGCGCACATGACAGTTGAAAGTATCGCACAACTGCGGCACCGGTGTGTGTCCCCTGATAGAAACTTATGTTTAGAATTCAGAAATGCATGCTGCTGTGTGGCGCGACGCTGCTTGTCGCCGAGCGGCGCTTCTGGTGTACGACCTGCTTGAGGCTATAACTGAAGGGCGTCATACACCGGATGTGCCGCTCAGAGCCTCGACACGGCACACCAGCCGCGCACATTCGCATGTTATTTAAAATGAAACTATTCAGATAACGCTCTATGGCACCACGCGGCAGAAATATGAACAGTGTCCTAAGCAGGGCCAGCGCGTCCATAGAGGCGACCTAGGCGGCAGAATAGTGAGCGAACCCCCCAGTCCTCACTTTCATCCGCGACACCCTCCCGGTCCTCACTTTCATCCGCGACAACGCGAAATGCATGGCGCTGTGCGTCGTTAGTTCATTATTTCTTTCCAATGGTGGGACGTGCACGTGAGGCAACGCGCTTGCACTTTCCAGCTGCACCTAGTTAAGATGACAGGGAGCTTCTGTGACCGCGGGAAATGCAAACCCCTGAAGTTTAAGGAAGACACAATGAAAAGTACACATGTATGCAAACCCACCAAAACTCACAAACACTGGTGGCGAGGAGAGCGATAACGTAGTGAATGTTGAGCCCAATGAGCGTTACATCTAAAAATAGAGCAAGGGTGTTTCTTTGGTGACGTCGCTTTGACTCACACTGAAAATTGCGGACGTGAAACAACATACTGAGGATATGGTAATGCGCACCTGTCAATCAATATTGTTGGGCGGGGGGACCGCACTCCTACGTCAAGTTGCGGTCGATCTCAAAACCGCTCCAATGGGTCCACCAATTTTATGTTGTTAAATTGAAAAAAAGAACTGAGTGTGTTCATATCACCCCAATATGACGGTCTATACACTATACCTACACATATGTCTGTCCTAACACCTTAAAAAGTAGATTTTTCACCATAGGTGCCCTTTAAATGTCCCTTTAAGCTGAATACTAGTGCGTTGAAAAATATCTAGTCAAATATTATTTACTGTCATCATGGCAAAGATAAAAGAAATCAGTTATTTGGAAATGAGTTATTATGTTTAGAAATGTGTTGAAGAAAAATCTTCTCTGTATATATACAGTGTAAATATTCAGGAGGGCTAATAATTCTGACTACAACTGTCCCAGCAGGAACAAAGTCATAAGACAATAATATTAGGTTGGATTTAGGTGGCAGGGGTCTCAAACTCAAATTGGTGAGGGGCCATATCAGTGACTGACAATTCATAGGAAGGCCGTTTTTACATTCATGCACAACAAAAAAGTGGAAACCTGACGTTATGGATGAACTCAGATATTCCGCCCCAGAGTATCAAAGCTTCTTTTTGTTTCTTTTTGTACTTATTGAAGGGGGAGTTTAAATTGCTATGAAAATACTACAGTTTAAAAGGCATAATAATATTAATCATGTCCCAATCAATTGTTGCTTAACCAAAAGTTTAACAGATAGAAAAGAGTTTGGGTAACTTTGTTGACTTTAATGGCAATTGTTCTTCTCAATCTTTCTTATTTTGTAAAACTACAACAAAGAGGGGGAAAGTATGTACATATTCACATTTACTTTAACATGTTCAATTCAGCCAGCAGTCAAAATTTAATAATGCACATTTTTATACAAATCCTAATATGCATATGAGGAAAATCTATTATTGAGACCGTTTGAATCAAATATTAGCAAAATGATCATATTTACACCACCAGCATATCCTGTAAGCCATGAAGAAGGGTTTGTACAATAAAAAACAGGTGGTATGAAACTGATAATAATCAAACGAACCTTGAATATTTACAAAAGAAAAATAGAGCATTAGTAAAAATGGAGCACTTACAGACAAATAATTCAACGTTTCAATCTGGCAAAGAAAGTGTTCTTGCAGGACTCCCAGAGTTCATCAACATTCTTTGGATTCATCTTTAATGCCTCCTCCTCCATCTTACCCCAGACATGCTCAATAATGCTCATGTCTGGTGACTGGGCTGGCCAATCCTGGAGCACCTTGACCTTCTTTGCTTTCAGGAGCTTTGATGTGGAGGCTGAAGTATGAGAAAGAGTGCTACCCTGGTGAAGAATTTGCCCTCTCCTGTGGTTTGTAATGTAATGGGCAGCACAAATGTCTTGACACCTCAGGCTGTTGATGTTGCCATCCACTCTGCAGATCTCTCACACGCCCCCATACAGAATGTAACCCCAAACCATGATTTTTCCTTCACCAAACTTGACTGATTTCTGTGAGAATCTTTGGTCCATGCGGGGTTCCAGTAGGTCTTCTGCAGTATTTGTGATGATTGGGATGCAGTTCAACAGATGATTATTCTGAAAAATCTACCTTCTGCCCCTTTTCCAAATGACCAACTAGAAGTCAAGTTATTATTTCTTGCTCTTACAACTAGGATCGATGACAAGATTGTTAGGTAGTGTATGATATTTATACTGTATATTGGATAAGACAGTTTACAGTTTTGATCTACTATTAGAGCCTGACTTTGTTTTGTTTTTCTTTTTTCTTTTTATTTCGGTCATTAACAGGTATGTCAGGGTGAGCATCTTCTTGTCCTTTTCTCCTTTTTCTTTTCTCGTTCTTTGTGCGAGTGTGTGTGGGTGTTTGTGTATGTGTGTGTGTGCCCGTTTTACAGTGTCTGCCATCTTAATTAAGTCCGGGACACATTCCAGGTCCTCAGCTTCGGGGACCAGACAGTAAAAGTGCTTACAACCCTGAACCACAGTACACACACACACACACGCAGGAGCCCCTTGAGTCTGGAGATCAGACGTATGGTTCGGGGCAGGAGTGTTTCTGTGGAATACAGTACAGAACAAAAGGAGAGCGAGTGGAGTGGGGGAGGAAGTACATTATGTGTGTGTGTGTGTGCATGTGTGTGTGTGAAAGACCTCAGAGGAAAAGAAACATGTTAAGGTGTAAGATAAAGAGCCTTATAGAAGCAGCGCTAGAATAGTGTACTTAAGCCAAATGTAAAATCCATAAGTAAAAGGTATAGTAAAAACTAATACAAAAAAAATAATTAAATAACAAAAAAATACATATTTTAACTGGCAGCACAGTGGCGCAGTGGGTAGCGTTCTCGCCTCACAGCAAGAAGGTCGCTGGTTTGAGCCTCAGTTGGGTCAGTTGGCATTTCTATGTTGAGTTTGCATGTTCTCCCCGTGTTGGCGTGGGTTTCCTCTGGGTGCTCAGGTTTCCCACACAGTCCAAACACATGCGCAGTAGGTGAATTGGGTAGGCTAAATTGTCCGTAGTGTATGAGTGTGAATGAGAGTGTATGGGTGTTTCCCAATGATGGGTTGCAGGTGAAAGGGCATCCGCTGCGTAAAACATAAGCTGGATCATTCCGCTGTGGTGACCTCAGATTAAACATCGATAACCTTTTTTCATTTTGAGCATTATAAACTCTAGATCAGGGGTCATCAGCTATATTTGTCAGAGGGCCAGAGTTTTACTAGACAGTGTCCTTGGGGGCCGGACCCTCAAGAAGAAAATCAAATAAAAATCTCATTTTGGCTTAACATTATGTTTAATGTTTATACTTTTTCAATTTCATTACAAAACTGAAGGCATTTGATTCAGGCTCCCATCACCTATACCACAGTCAACCACTAGGAGTGATAGATATTTTGCCTCATCTCAACTAGTCTACAAGTCAACAAGGGGGAAATGTAACTTTAGCCATTGATTAGGCACTGTGAGTAGCCCGTTTCAGCACTGTGATTTGAATTCAAGCCGACTTAACGTTTCATTTGATGTGTGAACATTAATTGTGACCTGTTTTGTTCTGGTACCAGGTTATTTATTTACCATGCTATTTTAAGTTGTGCCAGATTGTTTTTCCTCCTTTTTTTAGTCCTGAGGCAGACATATCAAGTCTCCCGGAAGTTCTGTCAGTCTCCCGCAAATGCATAGAGACTCACGGATGCCCGCAAACGAATGATAATCTCCCGGAAATCGCGCGTCTCCCTCCCGCTCCTCAAATACGTCGCACACCCCCCTCCACCGCATCCCTCCTTGCTCTTCATCACACACACGTCGCGCGCACTCCACCTACACCCCACCCGGTCTTCACTTACAGTAAAACCTGTTTGAAACAATAAATGCTTAACGCCGCATGGTCTGTCTGAGTCTGTCCTCATTTCAAAGTGTAGCCTTATAGTCATAAATGGTGGTTATTCTGACAAGAGACTCAGTTGTTGTTATTTTTAGTTGCTTTAATAGTGTGGACCACTATTTTCTTTTTGATCCTCACAATTTTGGAATCGAGGGCCGGATTGAACGGCTCAGCGGGCCGGATTTGGCCCGCGGGCCGCCAGTTGATAATCATTGCTCTAGATCAGGGGTTTTCAAACTTTTAGGACACACGTCCACCCCAAGTTTGTCCAATTTTACTCGCGCCGCCCCCAACCCCCCTTTTTCCGTAGTTGGATTACTGACTTGACTAACCATAAATCATCTTCCACTGTCAATAAGCGTGAGCCATATAGCCTACTTGCTTTTGGTGGACAGAAAATGCTGCTTCGCAAAGCCAAGTTCGCAGAGCCCTGACAGTGTGATTGAGTCGAACATTGAGTACGTTTACATGGGCAACAATACTTTAATATGATTTTAATACGATTAAGATAATATACTCTGATTAAGAGTCACCATGTAAACAGCGATTTTTGATGACCTTAATCTGACTAAAGTCATAACTGAACTAAACAGAAATGGAATTAAGACGTGGAGAATGCATATATTAGTGGCATTATTGAAGTAAACACCGCAATCAAACTATTACTTAATGTCATGTAGGACTTTTCGTTGCATTCGACAAGATGCACACACAAGGCTGTCAGTAAACGACCGCACACACACACACAGATCACGAACAGTGTTGCCAGATTGGGCGGTTTTGAATTTGCATTTCGGCCATACCTGCCAACATTTGGTTTGTAAATTCCGGGAGACCCCCGGGTGATTACGTCATACGCTAATTTGCATATTACTGACGTCATCGCGTTCTACCATTTCTGTTTGTTTAACAGCCTATGGTAAATAAATGGGGTATTTTATATTCGCACTATGCTTTATGTAAGCTTGTCAATTTAACTAAATTTATTGCTGTTTGAATACAGTATATCATTATAGATGAGTAGTGAATTTGCAGTAATCTCTCAGACGTAATATACTCAGACAAGTTCTGAAACTCTCACTTTAAACATCTCTGATTGTACAACAAGAATAAACGGTCAAATTAAATTGTTAAAATAAAGGAGAAGCAGATCGGGTTGACTCTACAAGGGAAATACCTTCACACTGCCACCTGTTCTAAATCATTTGCCGTCGGTACGCAGAGAGGTGCTCTGCTCTCAGGCTGCAGGGGAGGGGCCGGCGGCATCACCCGCAGCTCGTTGAGAAGAGTAGGGACGGTACAGTAATGGATAAATGACAGTCTATAAAAATCGCCAGTAACACACAAAAATAGTCGCTAGATTTGTCGCTAGTCGCTTTTTTGAAAATTTGTCGCCAAGTTGGCAACGCTGGCGCAAACTGAAGAGCGGGGAGCGGGAGGGGTGAGAGGTTTGAGGAGATGGGGGCGCGCGAACTGTAGCGCGCGACCGGAAAAGCACAAGCACCAAGTTTCATCCCGGACTGTACCAAAATGCTGAGGAGCGGGGGAATTCCGGGAGTTTACCGGGAGACAGAACAATATGGGAGACTGGTCTGAAATACGGGAGACTCCCGGGAAAAACAGGAGTGTTGGCAGGTATGATTTCGGCGGCTTTTGGATAGCTTTTGGGCTGGAGTCAGTCAGCTACATCTGGCAACACTGACCACAATATGCGGAAGTTTTTTTCTTTCTATTTGTCGTGCGCTATCAAATCCCATTATAACATCTTCCACCAGTCCTTACTAAATATTCGCATCTAATAACCCAGTTTGTCATGGGGGCATGAATGAAATATTCATAAGTGAAAGTGCTGAACTGCAGTTAAAGTCGGAAAATTAAAGATGAAACACCCGAAATGACATGAGACTCTGCAGGAAACGTGGATAGCCTGGTGACGCAACATTCAAAAAGCACTTCACGTAACACCTTAATCATATTATTGTCTTATTCACATTAAGGCAAATAACTATTACTGATGTCCATGTAAAGGTAGTCTGTATGTCTTCATGTCGCATGTCTTCAAAGTAAGTGAAAGATCCAGAAGGGCATCCTGCTGATTTGATTCAGAAGGGCACTTTTTTTGTCTGACGCTCACCGGTTTGACTTTCATTCACCGTTAAAAAGCACCCGCTCCATTTTATTTGCATATATTTTACTGGAACGCATAAACTCTACAGGTGTCTGATAGTTAGATGTGAAACTAACTTTAATCCGATTCACTCTAGTGAACGCATAAAAATCGTCATCATAATTTACTCGCGTGCACGCCTCAAATTCTCGCGCCCCCCTTAATAGGTGCTGGCGCCCCCCTGGTAGGGCGCGCCCCACAGTTTGAAAACCCTGCTCTAGATGATGGACAATAAAGCCCAAAGTGTCTTCTTTCCAAAGATACAGTACATGAACTGTGAATGTAGACCAGCATTCAGCAACTGTTAATATTTTAGTTTGGCATGGTCTTTTTTGAGAAAGTGCCTCTGACGGTGAGGGAAGGAAGGAGACCGATATAGTCTCAGAAAACTTTTTACAAAAATCCCATTTTGCATGCTACCTTCATCAAATGTGAAATATAAACTCATGGCTTTCAAGTCATATTTTTTTCTAGACATAACATTAATGTTTTCCTGTGTTTGTATAATGAGAGTGTATGGATGTTTCCCAGAGATGGGTTGTGGCTGGAAGGGCATCCGCTGCGTAAAACAAATGCTGGATAAGTAGTGGTTCATTCCGCTGTGGCGACCCCAGATTAATAAAGGGACTAAGCCGAAAAGAAAAAAAAAACAATGTGTTTGTATATGGAAAAAGAAATATTAAACACAATACAAGTTTTTTTCTCATGACTTCATAATGTATAACTTTGAATATTTTTGAGCAAGTAACTCAAAAGCTCAAAGTGTCTTCTTCCCAAGGATACCTAATTTGTGTTTGTAGCTTACTGGAGTCAGGAACTGTTACTATTTAAATTTAGGTAGGTGTAAATCCCCAAAAGTGAGTGCTGGGTAATATTAATAAAGACTAAGCTCAAAAGAAAATAAATGAATGAATGAATGAACATATTTTAACTGAAATATATTTATAAAGTCCAGTTGTTATAATATATATATATATATATATATATATATATATATATATATATATATATATATATACAGGCAGTGCAGAATTATTAGGCAAATGAGTATTTTGAACACATCATCCTCTTTATGCATGTTGTCTTACTCCAAGCTGTATAGGCTCGATAGCCTACTACCAATTAAGCATATTAGGTGATGTGCATCTCTGTAATGAGAAGGGGTGTGGTCTAATGACATCAACAACCCTATATCAGGTGTGCATAATTATCAGGCAACTTCCTTTCCTTTGGCAAAATGGGTCAAAAGAAGGACTTGACAGGCTCCGAAAAGTCAAAAATAGTGAGATATCTTGCAGAGAGATGCAGCACTCTTAAAATTGCCAAGCTTCTGAAGCGTGATCATCGAACAATCAAGCGTTTCATTCAAAATAGTCAACAGGGTCACAAGAAGCGTCTGGAAAAACCAAGGCGCAAAATAAACTGAGAACTGAACCATGAACTGAGAAAAGTCAAGCGTGCAGCTGCCAAGATGCCACTTGCCACCAGTTTTGCCATATTTCGGAGCTGCAACATCACTGGAGTGCCCAAAAGCACAAGGTGTGCAATACTCAGAGACATGGCCAAGGTAAGAAAGGCTGAAAAACGACCACCACTGAACAAGACACACAAGCTGAAACGTCAAGACTGGGACAAGAAATATCTCAAGACTGATTTTTCTAAGGTTTTATGGACTGATGTAATGAGAGTGAGTCTTGATGGGCCCGTGGCTGGATCGGTAAAGGGCAGAGAGCTCCAGTCCGACTCAGACGCCAGCAAGGTGGAGGTGGAGTACTGGTTTGGGCTGGTATCATCAAAGATGAGCTTGTGGGGCCTTTTCTGGTTGAGGATAGAGTCAAGCTCAACTCCCAGTCCTACTGCCAGTTTCTGGAAGACACCTTCTTCAAGCAGTGGTACAGGAAGAAGTCTGCATCCTTCAAGAAAAACATGATTTTCATGCAGGACAATGCTCCATCACACGCGTCCAAGTACTCCACAGCATGGCTGGTAAGAAAGGGTCTAAAAGAAGAAAAACTAATGACATGGCCTCCTTGTTCACCTGACCTGAACCCCATTGAGAACCTGTGGTCCATCATCAAATGTGAGATTTACAAGGAGGGAAAACAGTACACCTCTCTGAACAGTGTCTGGGAGGCTGTGGTTGCTGCTGCACGCAATGTTGATGGTGAACAGATCAAAACACTGACAGAATCCATGGATGGCAGGCTTTTGAGTGTCCTTGCAAAGAAAGGTGGCTATATTGGTCACTGATTTGTTTTGTTTAGTTTTTGAATGTCAGAAATGTATATTTGTGAATGTTGAGATGTTATATTGGTTTCACTGGTGAAAATAAATCATTGAAATGGGTATATATTTGTTTTTTGTTAAGTTGCCTAATAATTCTGCACAGTAATAGTCACCTGCACACACAGATATCCTCCTAAAATAGCTCAAACTAAAAACAAACTAAAAACTACTTCCAAAAATATTCAGCTTTGATATTAATGAGTTTTTTGGGTTCATTGAGAACATGGTTGTTGTTCAATAATAAAATTAATCCTCAAAAATACAAATTGCCTAATAATTCTGCACTCCCTGTATAGCTCAAAATGTTGATAACTTCTACATTTATAATACAAAAAAATTTAAATTTATTTGTTTTTGCAAATAAAGATACTATGTTTTCAGACATGTTTATATTCATTTTTACTTGCTTTAACTTCAGAAGAGTTATGAAGTCAATACTGGTGGAATAACCCTGATTTTCAGTCACAACTAATGAAAACATTTGCTTTTCTGACCAGCTGCCATTTTCCGACAATATGTAGAAATGTTCTCAGAACTATACAAAATAAATAAATATTACTATTTTACTCAAACTAGGGCTGCACGATTCTGGCTAAAATGAGAATCACGATTTTGTTTGCTTAAAATCAAGATCACGATTTTCTCATGATTCTGTAGATGTAAAATAAAGCTTAATATGAGTAGGCTATTATTACTGTTATTTCTCAAACATATGGTAAAACAACAGTAATAATATTAGGCCTATGTGTAGCTCTACTGTTGGTGAAAATGCTACATTTTGTATAGACTTGGAATGATGGACTTGAACAGACCTAAATATTATATGTCCTGGATGTTAATTCACAGTAAAGAGATGATATCAGAATACAACTATTCATAATTCTAAAGTTCAATTATTATGTTTGAGACATACGCTTGTCATTCTGTCATTGACAACAATATTAGACCATTTTTTTCACTGGTAAAGTGAGACATTTGTCATTATCAGATTCCCTCTTGCATTATATTCAACATTATAAGCTATAGGCTAGAGTAGTTATGCTGACCCAGTAAACATTTATTTTCATGTACAACACTTTGTGCTGAAAAGTAGAAAAATCAAATGCTGGTCATAATCAACTTAAAAAAGTGATATGATCATAAATTATGTGTGCGGCATAGGGTTGGGCCGATAGACGATGTCATCATCCATCGCCGATGGCTGATAAGCTTCACGATGCTGAGCCGGCATCGTGATCCATCGCCCCGCCCCACATGCATATTGATATATAACTTATTGTTTGCATGTCATCTTAATAGCAATAATGGTCTTTTCATGAGCTGTGTTATATTATACTTATAGCTGCTGTTTGCACGGCTGACAGCATCGTGAGGATTAAATACATCGTGAGGATTATACAGTACCTCTCGCGCTTAAAATGTGTAGATTCAGAGGCAAACGCTGTTACCTGCAAACCCCATCCCACAGACTTTACAGTGAATGGCTTTAGTTATTTTCATAGTGGACTTGAAGCCACTGGAAGTCTTTTATCCACTCTTGGAAAAGTGAATAGGATGTGTCATAATTTAACTTTAGGTGGTTTCTAAAACTAAATCTGTCAGTGTTATTTTCATTCTCTCATCTTCAGCACGTCACATTTCCGCGGCTGTTGCTCCTGTCATGTGAAGGCAGAAGGCGTTGACTGAGTGATTGACAGCTGATATTAACCAATCCATTCGCGTTCAGTTCTAGAGCAGTGGGCCAATAGGAAGAGCACAAAGGCGGGGCAAGCATTGTAGGCGTTTGTACTTCAGCAAGTTCACATGACAACTGTTTTAATCTGTTCCTGAGCGCTGTGTTTGGTGTCTTTAGGTGCAAAGATGCATTCTGCATAAATGTCTCCTAAATCCGCACACGCTTGTGAGGATTTTGCAGTGAAAACAGGTCGCACGGTAAAAATGTATGCACTAGCACAAATGCTTTCAAATATATATTTTCGGTCGCATAAAATATCAGGTGCAAGTGTGACCAAAACGGTCGAGCTCTAGCATCTTTACTTGTTATTATGTCCTCATTATAATAATAAAATATGTAAGTTATCATTAATCACAATACAAATTACAGTGAACTCCAAACGAACTCTCGTCTCGTCTCCGCCACCAGCTGTGGGGAAAAGCCATTATAAGAACACAGATCACTCTGCTTATTCATGCCAGATTCCCGCGGAAAAAAAGTGATTGACAGGTGGTAATTTGTGTATAACAAAGACCATGTGGGTCAGGTAGTGAAAACGATAGGCTACAATTATTAAATTCGTTATGAATTAATTGATATTTAACAACAAAGTTGTTCACATTCGACATTGTACGATGCCAAATTTGTCAACATCGGCAGTTTCACTTTCACTTCCGAGTGCAGCTCCTGGCTGCCGTCACTGTGAGAAAAACACACACACACACACATGCAAATCATAATTCCCATGCGACTCTCAAACGATCGCTCTGTGCAACAAACTGAACATTATTTACAACGTTATTAGATGCTATTCACATCCTATGCAGGTTCTGTTCACTAAAGTAGGCATCATTGGCGGCCACGCACGCGTCCTCTCTGTAGTAAACACACAGTGCGTCAGCTCATGTTTGGTTTTGCGGCCGCGAGTACATCATTACATTAAGACAGAAATGACATTTTTGGGTGAATTATACCTTATAAATAGAGTATGTGACACTTCTAACACTATTTGGAGGTGTCTATGTTGCTGTAAAGACTTGTGCGACTGCCTTTACGCTTCTCTCCTGACCTTGAAAATATAATTGGCTAAATTGTAGAAAAGCTGAATTAAGACATTCAGTATGGGGGCATGCGAGAGATCTGCAGGGTGGATGACAACATCAACAGCCTGAGGTCTCAAGACATTTGTGCTGCCCATTACATTACAAACCACAGGAGAGGGCAGATTCTTCAGCAGGATAGCGCTCCTTCTCATACTTCAGCCTCCACATCAAAGCTCCTGAAAGCAAAGAAGGTCAAGGTGCTCCAGGATTGGCCAGCCCAGTCACCAGACATGAACATTATTGAGCATGTCTGGGCTAAGATGAAGGAGAAGGCATTGAAGATGAATCCAAAGAATCTTGATGAACTCTGGGAGTCCTGCAAGAACGCTTTCTTTGCCATTCCAGATGACTTTATTAATCAGTGATTTGAGTCATTCCAGAGATGTATGGATGCAGTCCTCCAAGCTCATGATGGAGTCAGACACAATACTCATTCTGTTTCCACTGCAGCATGACTTTATATTCTATACTGGACATTGTTTCTGTTAACAAGACTTTTGACTAAGCCTAATTAAATCATTAAAAATCAAGGCATGATCATATTTTATTTTGGTAAAATAAGCGTAATCTAGAGGCCTTTACCTTTCATATAAGCCACTTCTGATACCAAATGCTCAACTAGAAGTCAAGTTATTATTTGTTGTATATACTGTACATTCAAGCCTGAAATTATTCATACCCCTGGCAAATTCTTACTTGAAGTTACTTTTAGCCAACCAGCATTTTATTTTTGACAGGAAATGACACAGGTTTTTCCCAAAAGATAATAGGACAATGTACAAGAGGCATCATTGCAATTAAAAAAAATATATTTCTCTGCTTTTATTTACATGTGAACAAAAATCATAGTCAGAATTTGCCAGGGGTATGAATCATTTCGGGCTTGATAGATATATATATATATATATATATATATATATATATATATATATATATATATATATATATATATATATATATATATATATATATATATATATATATATATATATGCAGTCAACGTGTACGTCACGCAACTATTTTTATGGTTTCTATCATAAGCCTGAAATTTGTATTTTAGTCACACATTTTTAGGCTTTTTCGCTTCACACATGTCCACACACACACACACACTTTGCAGACATCTTAACACACAATTCCCATCTGACACTAAAAGAGGCCTCAATGACAGAATCCATGACACTTCTGAAAAACACACCATAAGCATCACGGCTCAGCGCTGTCATACGTGTGGGTGTGTATGTGTGTGTGTGTGTGTGTGCTCAGAGCTGGACTGACGCAGAATATTAAACATAATCAAAACAAATCATTTTTCAGCAGAGATGCGAGTCTGCAATTGCTGCATGACACAGACAATAAACAACCATTGCTTGTCATTGCTGCGTCCAGTTCACACACCAAACACTCTTTGACTAATGCATTACAGGAGATCGCACATAAAACACTCACAATTTAAATTAGCTTAACCAATTACTTGCTGAATCTAGTTTAAAGGTAAATAAATGAATCTTATTATGCAGTAGCTGTAAGGAATTGGTTCAATGTTGAATCAATCCAATGAGTTGAGGAATCTAGAAAATGACTGATCCAATGAATTGGTCTCAAAAGTTCAAATGAACCAGAAACACATCTAATTCTTGTATCGAAGTGCTTACAAAACAAACCTGTTAAATAGAGTTAAATGAATTCCTATGTATATGCAGTTTACAAAAGAAATGACTTCAATTCTTGTAATGAATTGGTCAAATTACGTTGAATCAGTGAAAGAATTACTTGTTGAATCCGATTCTCAATCAAATGACTCTTTTGATTCAGTTCTTGTAATGAACTTGTCAAATAGACTTACAACTTGAGTCACTAAAAATGACTCCTATGATACAATTATTGCCATTAAGGGGTCAAAGAGAATCACAAGTTAAAGCAATCATGATTTACTACTACAGCTTTATTCGATCCTCAAACCAATAACTCCTATGATTCAGTTCTTGTACTAAATTGATCAAAAAGGCAATGTTGAATAAGTCTAATTAATTATACAAACGAATCGGTTCATGAATTAGTCCAAAATAATTAGTTAATAGTAATTATTATGCATCTGAAACCAGTTCTCAAACAACTTGCACTTATGTTCCAGAAAAATTAAAAATTGAATCAGATTCACAAAAGAATGACTCTTGGTGAATCAAAACTGTTGATTAAATGATTTGGTCAAAAGGAGTCAGATCTTGAATTCTTAATGAACACATAATTCTAGTGAATTGGTTATTGAATGAAGTTTGATTAAATGCATTGGACAAAATGAATCAGCTCTTGAATGAATCCATTGAACACATCAGTCTAATGAATCAGATATTGAATCAAGTTTGATTAAATGAATTGTTCAAAATGAATCAGATCATGAATCAGTCTAATGAACACCTCGGTCTAGTGAATTAGCCAATGAATCAAATTTGAATAAACAAATTGTTCAAAAGGAATCAGATCTTGAATTAGTTTAGTGAATTGGTCACTGAATCAATTTAGATTAAATGAACTGGTCAAAATAAATCAGTCTAAATAACTAATGATTATCACATCTGATTAAATGAATTGGTCAAAAGGAATCAGATCTTGAATCAGTCTAGTGATTTAGTTATTGAATCAAGTTTGATAAAATGAACTGGTCAAAAGGAACCAGACCTTGAATCAGTCTAAATAATTAACGGTTGAATCACATCTAATTAAATGAATTGGTCAAAACAAATCAGATCTTGAATCAGTCTAGTGAATTAGTCATTGAATCAAGTTTAATTAAATGAATTGGTCAAAAGAAATCAGATCTTGAATCAGTCTAAATAATTAATGGTTGAATCACATCTAATTAAATGAATTGGTCAAAAGAAATCAGATCTTGAATGATTCTATTGAACACATTGGTCTTTTAAATTAGATACTGAATCAAATGTGATTAAATGAATTGGTCAATAGGAATCAGATCTTGAATCAGTGTAATTGATGAGTCAATGAATCAAGTTTGATTAAATGAATTGGTCATAAGCAACCAGGTCTTGAATTAGTTTAGTGAATTAGTCATTGAATCAAGTTTGATTAAATTAATTAGTCAAAAATGAATCAGATCTTAAATGAATCTGTTAAACACATCAGCCTAGAGAATCAGCCACTGAATCAAGTTTGATCAAATGAATTGGTCAAAAGGAATCAGATTTGAATCAGACTACTTAATTATTCATTGAATCAAATTCGATTAAATGAACTAGTCACAAAGAAATCAGTCCAATGAACACCTCACTCTAATTAATTAGCCACTGAATCAAGTTAACAAATAAAACACTCTTGATTCTTGTAACGATTCATTCCTAAACAAACATTTAAAATGAATGATTCTGAATCTAATAACGGGATGCATAATTGATGAACATAATGAACATTTGAATACACTCACCCTCAGTGTGGATGGCAGACACGTAGGTCCAGTTGTATCTCTTGACTATGTCCACCATGGCTCTGGCCTGCTGGGCGTCAGACGGCACGACTCTCAGGAAGTATTTGTACAGTGATTTATCGCTGAGGTCCATACTGGTGGCGGAGTACGCGATCTGAGGGATGTTAAAGAGCTGCAGCAAATTCTGCACCTGGATTGCCACAGAGCTGGAACCCGGACCGATCAGCCCAACGATGGGCTTCTTGCCCTTCATAGGGGTGGCTCCAGGATCAGCACATCTAGCCCCGCCCCCAGCCTCCTCACTTTCATCAGCAGCAACCAGCGAGTCTCTTATGAACTCGATGCTTTGCTCTAGGGCGACGGCTGAGTGCCAGCAGGAGTCTCGAATTTCACACCCTAGGGTGACGTTGGGGAGGATTTTGGGGTCTGCGTTGATTCGGTCCAAAGTATGCATCATGGCCTCAACGCGCTGGATGCCGTACTGCTCTCGAACGGCGCCGCATTTGCGTTCATGCACCTTATCGGCAGGTGGTTGGTGGTGAACGGAGAAAAGCGCACCGATGATGACGTCACCAGGAATATGGGCGACCACCCGTCGCTCGTTGGATTGGGCCGTCGACACCAGTGACGTCATTCGCCAAAGCAGCAGAGCGAGAGAACACAAAATGACCATTGTGGAGTAAATTAGAGGGTCTGCTTGGGTTCCTGTCCGCCCAGCGCCAGTCACGAGTGATGAAGGCGTTCAGATGTCTAAGTTTCCGTAAATCTGACTAGAGCAGAGGGAACAATGCGGCTTTGAACTGCGCTGTCATTCGTCCGAGAGCTTCTATGGCGACCCTGAGCAGGATGCTGGGTCGTTGCCGTGGCAACCTGGAGATGGGGACGGCGTGAGATGAGGGGCCTCATAACCTTGAACGAGAAGAGATGGACACAGTAATATTGTTAAACGCACTGATAAAGCATGGCTCGGAACAAGCACACATAGGCTCCTTCACAGCACAAATGACCACCATAAAGTTTCAGTGTTGACTATTATTGGCACACCACAACTCAGTTCAGTCAGGATGTAGAATAGGGCTGCATAGTACACTGTAAAAAGTCAAAACTTCAACAAATGACTTCGACTTGTTACAATTAAATGAATTAAGTTTGACAAACATCATTTATGACAGTTTTCAGTAATAAATTCATTTAGTTCTTTTAGGTTTAACAAGTTTTAGTAAATTATCTAAGAAAACAAGAGTGGAACAGTACATACAGTACAGTACAAATCATTCAGTCATCATTTTCTTTTCGGCTTAGTCCCTTTATTAATCCAGGGTCGCCACAGCGGAATGAACCGCCAACTTATCCAGCATGTTTTTATGCAGCGGATGCCCTTCCAGCCACAACCCATCTCTGGGAAACATCCACACACACACTCATTCACACTCATACACTATGGATAATTTAGCCTACCCAATTCACCTGTACCGCATGTCTTTGGACTGTGGGGGAAACCGGAGCACCCGGAGGAAACCCACGCGAACGCAGGGAGAACATGCAAACTCCACACAGAAACGCCAACTGATCCAGGGTGCGTTTCCCAAAACCATCGTTAGCCAACTAAGGTCGCAAGTTCCGTCGTTACAAACATAGTTCATTAATTTGCTGTTTCCCAAATCCATCGCTCCAACAAACATTCGCAAACTGCGTCGCAAACTTGAGCACTTGAAACGACACCTCTGGAGCTGTAGTTAGAAGCATAGTTCCTGGCTGTGTTCTATTCCCACTTATCCCCCCTACGCCCTATTCATTTAGAACATTCTAACATTCAAAGCTGGAATTATTAAAAATAAAAAAGCATTAAGTTAATCTCTCTTAGGTGTAATTTGCTTTCAAAGTATTTTTACAGTTCAGTTTTAGCGAGCTTCATGTTTACAATTGTGCTCCCTTCGCAGTGCACTTTGAAAACATTGATATCATTTTGAACACAGCCTCATGGCGAAAGCTATAGGTATATTTAAAAGCAGAAATTATGTTACAGTACATCTCCAAAGCTTGTGAAAATAAAAAACATAGCATACGTTAATTCTTTTATTTTATAGTGGGTTATTTAGTAAGTTTCTCTGCTGCATATATATGACATGGGCCTGTTGGTTAGAACTTTCTGCTGTGGTTTGCATGTGAAGTTGTATTTTATTTTTTAATAAATAAACAATATCCTAAATAATAATAATGATGATAATAATAATAATAATCATCATCATCCTCATCATCATCATCATCATCATTAATATTATTAATATTATTATTAAAGTAAATATATTTATAATAAATCGCCTCATTATTTATTTATTTATATATGATATTAGAACAGTGTTAGCTTTTGTAAGTGATTTTATGTTTTAGAATAGAATATGTAGAGTTCAACTTCTCAATAATATTAGTAAAGCAAACATTGGCCCTATATGTGCCATTTACATATATTTTAAATAATATGGAAAATGAGTAAATGTTTTTACCAGAACTAATATTGGATTTTATTTATAGTGTTTGTGTAAAACAATATAATTTGCACAAAGAAATGATGGGGTTGTTCTCGAAGAAGTTACTCCACCCCTTTTAGAGCATCATTATGGGCGTTTTACGTTATAACTAAAATCAAGCGATGGATCTGCGACAGAGAAACTACGGGTTTTGGGAAACACTCATCACTACATAGTTCTTTTGCCAAACGATGCATCGAACTATGATAGTTCAGCCGCGAGTTACGTCGTTGTTTGGGCAGCACTACCTACTGCGCCACTGCGTCACCCCACAGTACAAATCGTTCAAGATAATATTGTTAATATAATAATAATAATAATAAGTCAAAATACTTTTTTTACAGTACAAATAATATCCTTTACATTTTAATACTGAAGGATTCGGATTTCTACCGTCCAGTTCGTCTAAGCATGGATCAACTTTTATCCTTTTTCTCATCATCCTATTTCTCATTATTTTTATTAAAGGTGCTGTATGTAAGTTTTTGACTCTTCTAAAGCATAAAACTACAATAATATGTGTGCAGATATTTAAGAAACATCCCAAGTGAACATACTTGTTTAACTGACAAACAATGCTGAAGTCAGATATTCTGCTTTGAAAATGTTTTTTTCCGTGCCGGAACTCTGTCTTTGTTTAGGTCATTTTCACATGCACATGCCAGTTTAGCCAATTATAATTCAGCACCCCGGGTTGCCTTGTTGGAAAACAGCATATTTCATTCATTCATTCATTCATTCAGAAAGACTCTGAAAGCATGCGTCCATGAGCGAAATGCTACAGTGTAGTGGAAAGTATCAGATGTCAAAATGAGACAGATTCAGTTCCACATGACGTTAATTAGCAAATGACATAAATATTAGATACGTGAGTAGGTTACATTGCGTGTCCTAACAACACGCTGTGACGAGATTGTTATGAGTGATGAGCCATTTGGCTGTTTGCACCACAAAACACGGCAGAAATTTAAATACAGCCTTTCAGAAGCACAGAATATGCACTCACTCACAAAACGGTAAGGTTTAGAATCTATTTAATACATGTTAACCCTCTTTAACATCATTAAAGGTGAAGTGAACTTTCTGCTTTCAGTATATGGTAATACACGTCATGTAAAATGCATTCAAACTCGCATTATTAGCATTTAGCATTGAATAAAGCACACGAGGCTTACCTGAGGTGATCTGTCATAGGTTTCTGTTGTTCAGCTGTGAGAAATAGAAGCCGCTTCTAATAAATCAATTCGAGGTGTTGGTTAGAACCAAAACTCCTTTTAATATGGAGAATATTCCCTCAATCGCGTGTCGTTGCTTTTATTTAGAACACAGTTTAAAATCACTCAAACTGGCAACCCGGCGTACCTTTATTATGATTCAGGACTGCAATACCTAGTTCAACCACTGGGTGTCAAACTTACATACTGCACCTTTAAATATGATTATTTGATTATTTGAATGAGTTTTTAACTTTGAAATGATTTCAACTAATGAATAAGCAAACACACTGCTTTATGTACGAATGTTCAGTGCATTTGCCTGTCTCTTTGAAACTATTTTCAGGAGTCACCAAACTAGGTCAGAGGTCACGGAGACCTTGAGTGGAAATTAAGGAGGAAATTATTTGAGGACTGGAAACAACTTCTATTGTTATTTCTATGAGTTAATACACTGGCTTGCATGGTTCGGGATCTGTAGAGCTGCGAATCGATGGATTTGCTAATCAGTGTTTGGACTCTCAGTAGTGATTATTAACCCACACTGAACTGAGCTAAACTGAACTGAACTTAATCTCTGAAAACTGAACTGACACTGTTTCAATTCACTATAATCTTCCATGTGAAGCTGCTTTGACACAACCTACATTGTATAAGCGCTATACAAATAAAGATGAATTCAATTGAGTTGAATCTTAAATATCTAAAGTGATTTTGCTATTTTTACGGTTAATTCTTTTAAAGTGATTCTACTTTTTGTATTCAAGATAGACCTGGAGTAGTGAGAATTTAACTGCCTGAATGTAGATTATAGCGGTTTTTAACCAGTTTTGATAAAGACGGCTGAGAGTACACTCAGCCTTGGGTAAGAAACAGATTGTACTTTAAGTGTGTGTGCTCTATTTGATTGTGGATCCATTTCACAGGTCTGGAATCAGTTCTAAACAGTCTAGTGGATGTCTGACGTTTATGCTTAAGATGTTGTTCAGAATTGTACGCACGCACCCACGTGGAAATTTTCCTAGTCTATCTGTGTTTTAACCAATCAGGCTAGAACACCTATATGTATGACGCAGATAATGACGTTATGTGAGAGTATAATTGTTATTGATTTGTGATTGTAAGCAGAGCGGCCTAGGAACTCATTGCGAGTGTTGAAGCTGGCTTCTGCTGATGAAACTGCAAACTATCTTCAGTAAACTTTATTTATTTATTTATTTGAACCTCTGACCCTGGCTTTTCTTCATCTGACAGACTGCTCATTCTTTGGGTTAAAACTGTAAAATTACCCCTACGATACAATTATAATACTTTTATGTTTTGTGGCAAGTACAGGTATTGCTCTCTATTACAGTTTTTCTCAGTGGCTTTGGTGCATTGCTCACAACACTATTTACATTTGCACAACAGTTAATCCATTTCTCAAAACAATTAGAAACTGCAAAACCTAGTTGATAACCTGCAAAAGCGTGTCACTTGCTCAAAATGGAGAGCTCATTCCTCAAAAGCAATATTCATATCAATGAAAGTGTCATTAGCTATGTTTCCATCCAAAAATGCGAATGAACTTTATGCGCAAAACTGGATTATTGCATAAAATACGTGCGAATAAAGCTGCGTTTCCATCCAACAAGTCAAAGCGAACAAAATCGTCACTTCCTGATTAACTGGCGCCAAATATCAACAGTAAAAACTGAATTTGCTGCAGTAGGAGAAGCTGCGTCAATCTTTTCTTCATTTATTAAATGACTTACGCCTTCGAAGGCAATCCTGACACGCAGTGAACGCGCGGTGGCGTTTGAAGGTGTCAAGCCTTGTTTATACTCGACGCGTCCGCTAGTTCGCTTGAGTGCGCGCGGAGAATCTGACGTCATCGCAGAGTTTGCGGATGTTCGCTTTGAGTGCGCGCGACATCATTTCGGCTGGCGGTGCGCACGGCATTTTTTGAGACCCAAGCGAACAGTGCGCGCGGCGCCGCATCTGGATTGAGTTTAAATGAACCACTTTGAAGAGATTTTGTCTGAAACAGGTACACCTGTACAGACATCTTTATGATCCGTGATGATAGAGATAACCTGATGAACAATAATTTTTGGCTAGAAATTGCAACAGCCGTGGGAAAGGAGGAAAGTTTTTGTTAAAAAGTTTGGAAAAACCTGAGGGATAGTCTGTTAAAGCCAAAAGAGGCCATGGCAAAAGTGGAAACCCAGCTACACAATTACAGAATTATGTTTTTCCACCATTTATAGGTTTTACACTGATGTATATATTACAATTTTGAATTTAAAACTATTTAATAATTACAAAACTAAAATTAAGGATCAAATTATTTCTTTGATAACTGGGAAAGAATAATTGAACCTATCAGTTTACAATATACTGATGCCCTGTTTTTCTATGCTTTATTGGTGATAATGGTCAGGAATGTTGGACTATTATTACCTTTTTAGCATAATAAGAGGACAGAAACTAGCCAGACATAATGTGTGAATTGGGGAGCGGGCTAAATAAATAAAAAACATCTGTATTTTTAAGTAAGTGTGCTTTTTTTTTGGCTTTTATTCTTGCCATAATAGAAATATATTTGCAGAGCAACCCATTTTCTCTCATTGATATTTTAATAAACTTTGATAGGTAAAACTGTCCGAGATATGAACAAAAGCAAGTGATGCATCAAATTTTGATTAAAACAAACCTTGAATGGTAATAAAAATCCTTATAATCATTAAAATAATTTATAAAAACAATAAAAATAATTCGTTTAAAAATCTTGAATGATATTAATGATATGACCTAGTTCCGGAAACTTTCTACTTCTCTGTTTATCTGTCTGACTTTACGGTCAGTTACTTTTGACCGCCCCCTGTCGTTTTAAAGAATATCACAACGGCGAACGCGGCAAGTATAAAAGCCTCGTCCGTTTCTCGTCCATTTAATTATAATGTTTTAAAGGTGTTGTGTGTAAGTTTTTTGACTCTTCTAAAGCATAGAAATACCATAAAATATCTGCAGATATTTCAGAAACATGCTGAATGAACATTCTTGTTTATTTGAAAAAACAATGCTGAAGTCAGATATTCTGCTTTGAAAATGTGTTTTCCGTGCCAAAATGCTCTTTGTTTCGTTTTTTTTAAACCCGCCCACTGCCACTTTAGCCAATTATATTTCAGCACCCCGGGTTGCCTTCATGGAAAAAAATTGCATATTTCATTCATTCATTCAGAAAGGCTCTCAAACCATGTGTCCGTGACTGAAATACGACCTCCAGTGGACAGTGTCGTTTTGGTGACTGTCGCTTTAAATTCAAATGAGTGCCCTTTTAAAAAGAGGGCGGAGCTACAAAGCCAATGTGTCAGCATAGTGGCAGTTTCAAAAACAAGACTAAACTATTTATCAATGCTTGAGATTTGTTTATTATAAAGTGATCAGCATATATAAGTACACCCCTCACAAATCTATCTTTCAAATTCATATTTTTAATAGGAAGATATACAATGTTATATTTGTGCATATACATTAAGTCAATCTGGAGCATACCTGCCAACACTCCCGTTTTTCCCGGGAGTCTCCCGTATTTCAGACCCGTCTCCCGTATTGTTCTGTCTCCCGGTAAACTCCCGGAATTCCCCCGCCCCCCGCTCCTCAGCATTTTGGTACAGTCCGTGCTTGTCCTCTTCCGGTCGCGCGCTACAGTTCGCGCGCCCCCATCTCCTCAAACCTCTCACCCCTCCCGCTCCCCGCTCTTCAGTTTGCGCCAGTGTTGCCAACTTAGTGACAAATTTTCAAAAAAGCGACTAGCGACAAATCTAGCGACTTTTTTGTGTGTTTTAGGCGATTTTTATAGACTGTCGTTTGTCCATTACTGTACCGTCCCTACTCTTCTCAACGAGCCTCCCCTGCAGCCTGAGAGCAGAGCACCTCTCTGCGTACCGACGGAAAATGATTTAGAACAGGTGGCAGTGTGAAGGTATTTCCCTTGTACAGTCAACCCGATCTGCTTCTCCTTTATTTTAACAATTTAATTTGACCGTTTATTCTTGTTGCACAATCAGAGATGTTATAAGTGAGAGTTTCAGAACTATTCTGAGTATATTACGTCTGAGAGATTACTGCAAATTCCCTACTCATCTATAATGATATACTGTATTCAAACAGCTTCAAGCTTACATAAAGCGTAGTGCGAATATAAAATACCCCATTTATTTACCATAGGCTGTTAAACAAACAGAAATGGTAGAACGTGATGACCTCAGTAATATGCAAATTAGCGTATGACGTAATACCCCGGGGGGTCTCCCGGAATTTACGAACCAAATGTTGGCAGGTATGATCTGGAGCTTATCTAACAAAATAACTTATGATAACTGTCCAAAAACTAGAACAGCCAAATTTATATGTTAGAGAAAAATATTAAATACAAATTTAAAAAAGAGGAAAATTCAAGAAAAGCAAAAAATTGACAAAATTAGTTGAAATTTTGTAGGTTGTTCTTTTTTTTGCAATATTTTGCTTGAATTTAATTGTATTATCTTTCAATTTCTAAATATATTTGGTGATTAAAATATTATTTTAATAATATATCTGTTTAATAAATCTGTTTTGTTTAAAAGCCCCAAAACACATCGCCTATTAACTGAGAAACGGATAAAAATATTAATTTACAAAATGGGGCGTACTCAATTATGCTGAGCACTGTATATAATTTATTTTTTATTCAATTTAAATTTTGGGGGTGAAGTAAACTATCCCTAACAGTAGAATTTATGAGGGACACTACCTTACCCAGGTAAGAAGCTGATACTGAAGAGAAAGTTCCACCAATAAGTGAATTATATTGAGCAAAATGTCCTTAAAATATATATATATATATATATATATATATATATATATATATATATATATATATATATATATATATATATATATATATATATATAGCTCCACCCAATTCTATGAAGCACTGCAAATGATATGAGTAAAGCACACGCTTATAATAAACCTCATAGAGTGGTTTGAATACTATTAAGGTAAGTTTTAGCATTATAATCACCAATATTAATGATACTTGAGGCTTTTAAACTCTTAAGATTTTGCAGGAAGGCTATTTAAAACACATGTTTTAAATAAACAGATGTGCTCGGTTTTATTTACAACTTGACATTTAATAGAGCATGATGTTTCCTAGAAAATGCTATTGCATCTTCTTTAATGCAGGGGTGCCCAAACTCGGTCCTGGCGGGCCGATGTCCTGCAGATTTTAGCTCGACCTTGCCTCAGCACACCTGCATGGATGTTTCTAGAAAGCCTAGTAAGCGATTGATTAGCTATCCCAGGTACACCGGCCCTCCAGGACTGAGTTTGGGCACCCCTGCTCTATTGTAATTTTTTGCATTTGTTGTACATTGTTTGTAATTAATTGTAATATGTACAAGCAATTTGTGAGTGAAAACTTTCTACACCAATGATGGGACTTATTTAGCTGCTTCTACACTGCAAAAACTTCTTGTGGCCTTAAATATTTTTAGTTGAATCAAATTAACTAACTTACATTAATCAAACTGACTAAAAACATTAAGCTTAACTTTGTATAACTTAAACCACAGGTGTCAAACTCGGTTCCTGGAGGGCCGCAGCTCTGCACAGTTTAGTTCCAACCCTAATTAAACACACCTGATCAAACTAATTGAGTGCTTTAGTCTTGTTTGATTCCTACAGATTGGTGTGTTAAAGCATGGCTGGAACTAAACTGTGAAGGGCTGCGGCCCTCCAGGAATTGAGTTTGACACCCCTGACTTAAACATTTTAGTTCAAACCAGATTAACTTATTCAAATAAGTTAAAGCAACATTAATATATTTCTTGTCTTGACGTTTGTCTGTACATCTTTTACAGTAACAGTTTCAGATATATGCCACCCAATTTTGGAGTACTCAAACAGTAGTTTACTATAAAATGTCCTCTAATAACCTTTATTACCTTCGAATGATTTACACCGACTATGGTGTCAAGTTAATCTCTGATGTATATGTTTACAGGTGCATTTATGTTCTGTGTGTGTGTGTGTGGGGGTGCGCGTGTGTGAGTTTGGTCTGAAAGTGCAAAGAAAAAGACAACGTTGTTACAAAGCTGTCGGCGAAGGTTCAAGAATATCCAAAAAGGCTTTCAGGCCCTCGACACAAACAAAAAACACTTATATCGCCTGTCACACTCATTCACTCTGAGCGCAGGCCAAAAATGAGGTGACAATTCTTCCAAAATAACACTGGATGAGTAGACTTGTACTGTGCGGTTCTTTATAAATGAAGAACTGCCTCATTTAGCAGCGTCTAAGAGACAGTTTCACATGCCAAACCGCAGAGTGGTCCCTTAAAATATGCTCTAAAGGGGTCCATTAGAGATCACTCTGTCAGGAGGAAAAATAAAAAGGCTGTCTTTGTTTCGGATAAGAAATTATGGGAATATCTGAATGGAAAACTAATGCATCACACTCAAGCACCATTCAGCATTCGGCAAAAAAGAGAAACAATGGGAGGGAAAACAAACTGCAACCTCGTCAATACCAGTCATTCTTATTGAAATCATGCTGGCATTTACTGCTCACTTCATTTAAATGAATGCAAATGTCAGGCTGATAGGGCAGAGAGAGCTGCACTCACAGACCGAACGGGACGGATGAGAGGGAACGACCTTGCCGTTGATAACCGGGAGCTTTGCGCTGTCCGTGGTGCTGAAACACTGCAGCGGCCGGACAACTCTCACATGCATCTTATAATGCCTTGCATTAAAAGGTCTGACAGGAAATGCATATCTAACATACCAACAGCATTGCGTGGATATGAAACGCACATATTGCATTCCCAATAAGTCACGCACATGCAACCGAATTTGCTCGCGCTCGGTCGATAATCTGCAGCGCGCTCCTCATTCCAGAACATGATCGCTCCACAGATCCAAACTCGCGCGCAGAGTGAGTGTGTGTCCGTGCACAGGTTGCCTATGCTGATGTTCTGGTGACCGTCAGTCTTACCTGCCCCGCGCTGCAATCCACTACGGTCACGGACGGCGCGTGCCTCCCACAGGTGTACCGTCGGAGATTTGGGGTCGGTAGCCCGGTAAACGGCGGGGACACCGGCGAGCCACAGCTGTAGTGTCGTCTCGTCTCCCTGTCACGCACTAACACTGGCGAAGCGTGATCATGCACTCACATACCAGTCCGCGACTCAACCCCTCCCACCCGTGAACCCCGAGATTGGCTGCTTCCAACCGGCCGCGGCACCTGCAAGCCTAGCTGCGTCTCTCCTCTAAACAACATCCACTGCTGCTACTGATTGCTTCATCAATGCATACACTAAAGTCAGATTTTAAAGGAAGTGATTCGTGCATTCTGTGTAAAGAATATATATTTTAGATCACTTTCTGGTACACTCAAAAAATGCTGAGTTGTTTTAGTCCAACGTTCATTAATATGGGCAAAATATGGACATTTTAGACATTCATATATAGACAATATGGACATTTTTACTTACAATTATACTTTTTATCCCAATGGATGTGTTTGTTCATATTTGACCCAACGTTGAGCTAAAACGACCCAGCATTTATTATATTGAAAAGGAATGAATGAAGCTTGGGGGCAGTGCGCGTGCATGTGACTGACAATTCAGTCTTATTTTTTTTATCTGTAAACACAAGATCGGACCCCACATCCATCCCTGCGGTACCCCACCTCTAGCAAACACAGACCATGCAGCAGAAGACCACCACCACCTTGTGGCACTTCGCTGTTCCGGAAATTTAAATAACCTTTTAAAAATGGGATAATGTTTAATTAACTCAGTGGATTTAAGCTGGAAAGATCAGATACGGCCTATTAACGGCCATGTGAATGTATATGTGACGGTAAATTAACTTTTTCATGATTAAAGGGATAGTTCAAGATCAAGCCCCCTAAAAAATCTGCCAATTATTCTCGTGTCGTCGGAAAAACTGCAGGACTTTCTTCCGTAGGCTTTTATAATAGTGTTTAATCTATTTCTGAGTCATCTGAACATTTTTACACAATAAATACATAGGCTAAATAAATCAATTAAATAAAAGGGTGATTTTTTCCCCCTTGATTTTTTGGAGTAATTTCACAGAAAAATGAATTTAAATGATTGTTACTGGAAACAAAACAACAGTAATTTATCACGGAGCCCTTTCAGTGTCCTGTTAAATTAAATAATCCGTTAAAAATGTATAATAATGAACTAACATTAAAATTAACGAATTACAGTGGGGTTTGGGGGGATTGACCCGCCTAATTAACGTTTGATCCCCCCCTGAAGGACATCAAAACAAGATGTATGGGGCCCTTTAGTAAGAAATAACTTTCTCTGATCTCTGATTTATATCTTAAATATTAATAATTAAAAATGTATTATATAAATAAACATTTGACCCCCCTATAATGGTTCATACCATTGTGAATGCATAATTGCGCCAATCTAAAAAAAATGATTCAACAGTCTGAAACTGGCAGTTCTAGAGCACCGAAAGACATCTTAAGTATTCACAAAACACGTTTCTTGTAAAACAGGTGTTTATATCTGCATGTAGCCTAAAAAAAAAAACTAGACACATCATTTGTTTAGTTTGACCGACGGTAACCTATAAAATAGTCACTAAATATCCCTAAAAACACTGAAAATGTATACATTTTATTAATAAATTAGATGTAATTTCAATACATTCATAAATTAGTTTCACTAAAACATGGATTACCAAACTACTACCGAAAAAAAGTTGACCCCCAAATCATCAATGTATAATTTGCACACTGAAATTAACTACAATAATAAATATAGTGCGCTAAAAGTTACTCACCTAGCCGTTTTATTTAGCAAACTTTATTATCTGGTGTCTATTTCAAGCTAGCATGATGATGCTAAAGCTCGATCTGGAAGGGAGCGTAATTTCGATTAATCCACTTTTTTTCCATGGCAACCGCAGAATCTCAGCTGCTCGCCGCTGAGCTCTTGCACAACCGCGGCTTCATTTTCCCGCCAGTTTTCACGTCACGGTTTAAAACGCCAAAATGTCGCGGTTTGTCGATCGATACCTCGTGTGTGACACCTCCAGTAGTCTGTGCATCATCATATGTGCAGGCACGAGTGGATAAAGCGGTGGCAGGTTGATAGGATGGGCCATTTTAGCCAAAGTGGCTTTGGGCTTCGCGCGGGATTAATGTGCCCGCCAACTGCGCGCGGGATTAACGACCATTAAAAGGGCAAAACCACTCGAGCAGCTTCCTGTGATGTTTTCCACAATACGGAGAGCCTTTCTCGTAAATCTCTCACTATGTAGGCTATCTCTCTATTTCACTTACACACTCAAAGACGTAATTTACACCCTCGTTTTTACCAACTTCAATGCTAGTTGATCTGGTTGATCTTCAGTGCTGGTTTATTAGGCTATTTTTATGCTATTAGGTTGAACAACTAGACTTTTCAGTAGGAATGAAATTCTGCTAACCTAATAATCTTCTTAATTTCACCAGGCATTTCTCTTAAAATGACTAAGTTGGTGTTTAGTGAGCCCCCCACAAGATGGATTACAGCAGAAAATCTGCTCCCATATTCATATGCGAACATCTAAAAAGAATAAACAATATGCTGCACATTAAGCCCACGCTAAACCCAACCAGCTTTCAAATCTTTCCCACCAAAAAGCAAACAAAAAAGGCACATGATGTTGGAAGGGCTTATATAAAGGAAAACATTTTTTTTTTCATATATATTTGATTGTTTTCGTATTTATTATACATGCGTATTGGAGAGTTGTCAAAAGGATTATAGCTTAAAAATTCCAATATACAGTAGCTCTTAGGTAAACAGATGAACATAATAAGACCACTCTGCAATACAATGTTTGACTAGTGAAAGGTGACAGAGTCGTGCTCTCTGGAAAACAGAAGTCTTTATAAATGTCAGGTTGTGGTCACTTACAAAAGTAAATCACGGTTTTACTACAAATAAATCCAAAAGACATAATTTATGTAGTTAAACCATGCACCCACAAATATTTGTGTGCACTAACTACTATTTACTAATAGGGATTGTAGTAAAAACACCAAAAATGCTTAGCTAAACAGTCATTAAAGGGATAGTTCATCAAAAATAAAACACATTATACATTCCCCTTAGTTTATTACCTGGTTTATCAGAGGTCACCACAGTGGAATGAACTGCCAATTACTCTGGCATATGTTTTAACAGTGTGTGCCCTTCATGCACACAACTCAGAGACTCGAACCAGCAACATTCCTGCTGTGAAGCGACAGTGCAAAACTACTTAAGGCCGATTTATACTTCTGCGTCAAGCGCACGCGTATGCTACGGCGCAGCCTACGCGTGGACGCATAGCCCCTCGCCGTGGCCGTCGGCGTCGTTGACGTGCACCTCTCAAAAAATTTAACGCGTACGCGTAGCGCAAGCTCTGCGATTGGTCGGCTTGGTATCGCTGACGAGTGTGGGCGGAGGTGAGAGCCGCACGCCCGATGCAGCGAGTGTTTACAAGTGTGGAGTCCCGTGAAGGAGCTCCGGATGGAGACTGTTGTTTTGTGTTTACCTCATGATTAAAGTTTTTCCACGTCCGACGGTTCCCGCCTCAAAATGAGCGAGTTTGAGCCACTTGTACATTAAGGAAGTGTTCAGGAAAAAAAAAAAAACCAGCGAAGAAACTAGACACAGAGAAACATAAACACCTACTGCCAGCTAGCGTTTCGGAAGTGTATTGCAGAGAAACAGAAACAGCGTGCAGAAGTATAAATGAACGGATACGCGTGAGGCTTGCGCCGTGGGTTACGGCGATCACTTGACGCAGAAGTATAAACCAGGCTTTAGCCACCATGCCACTCACATTCTACACAATATGACTGTCACGATCACAAGCGATCTAGCCTGTACAGACACATCTGCCACTATATAAAATACAACTCCCAGAAATATTTGCACTCACACACTAGTTCTTGATCCCCCCTGATTATGGACTGATTACTAGGACTATAAAGACACCTCATTCACACACACACTTTGCTGAGTCTTGTTAAACTGTAAGTGAGCATTACAAATGTTTTCTTGTCTTGCCTGCCATGTTTTTGACGTTTGCTTTGTTTATTGTTTTATGTTGTTTTGCTGCCTGTCCAGACCATTTACCTGTACTCTGACTACGCTTTTGGATTATCTGCATGCTCCTGTCTGTCCCTGTTTTTTGCCTGCCTGACAATTCTCTCAATAAACTGCCTTGTATCCTCACCTCTGTTGTCAACCCGACTCATTTCATTATGTGATAATGATAATAATTCCTTACATTTATATAGCGCTTTTCTGGACACTCAAAGCACTTTACACATTTTTGGGGAGAATCTCCTGGATGATGCGACAGCAGCCATATTGCGCCAGACCACACACCAGCTGACTGGTGGAGAGGAGACTGACTGATGAAGCCTATTATGATATGGGGATGGTTAGGAGGCCATGATGGACAGAGGCCAGTGGGCAAATTTGGCCAGGATGCTGGGGTTATTCTTTCTCGAAACACATCTTGGGATTTTTAACGACCACAGAATGTCTCATCTGAAAGACAGCACTCACTGAGCAGTACAGAGTCCCCTTCACTATACTGGGGCGTTAGGACTTTTTTTTTTTGCTGCAGAACGAAACGCAATATATCCTTGCACATGCTTGCATTAACGGTCTGATACATTTAAATGGGATTGAATGGAAGTCAATAGGATGAAAAATCTAGTGCGAACATGGCTTTCAACAACAAGAAGACAACGCTATCTCAAGTCGATTCGTAATGTTTTGATTTAGAGGTTAATTCGTATGAATTTTTGCAATATCATTTGTAAATTTTAGTATGATTTGCTCAGCCCACAATGACGTTTGGTTTTTTTTTTTTTTTTTTTTTGGAGGGGCGGGGGGACCAATGAATTCGTACAAATTAGCCACTAAACTAGCCCAACATACTTAAATTTCCCCATGAGATGAGGCTGGAACTACAGGATTAAACATTCACATAAATATATTGCCATAGAGTCGCCACCTACTGGCCTGGCACAGGAAAATACATTTTCTGTGGATCTATTTGAACAGAAATCACTGCCGTTTGGACAAGAAACTTATAAATTGCAAAAACATTTCTATTTTTAAACCAAACCGATGTCAAGTCTTCCTACTGAAACTCTACTGCCCATCACTTATATCACTCGATCACGGCTTGTTCATCCAAACGCTTTAATATGCAGCAACTAGCACTAGAATGCCGCTAATAGGCCACGCCTACTTTTTAAATCAGACAATTTCATACCAATGAACTCGTACAAATTAGCCACTAAACTAGCACAACAAAGTTACATTTCCTCATGAGATGAGGCTTGGAACTACAGGATCAAATGTACACACAAATATAATGCCATAGAGTCGCCACCTACTGGCTTGACATACAAAAATACATTTTCTGTGGATCTATTTGAACAGATATCACTGACGTTTGGACAAGAAATCTAAAAATGCAAAAGAAAAAACATTTAGATTTTTAAACCAAACTGATGTCAAATCTTCCTACAGAAACTCTTCTGTCCATTATTTGTATCACTCGACCACGGCTTGTTCATCCAAACGCTCTAAAACGCTCCTTTTAAAAATCAGACATTTTCATACCAATGAATTCGTACAATTCAGCCACTCAACTAGCACAACATTTGCATTTCCTCATGATATGAGGCTGGAACTATAGGATCAAAATGTTCACACAAATATAGTGCATAGCGTCGCCACCTACTGGCCTGGCACACAAAAATACATTTTCTGTGGATCTATCTGAACAGAAATCACTGCCGTTTGGACAAGAAACTTATACTTATAACTGCAAAAACATTTTGATTTTTAAACCAAACCAATGTCAAGTCTTCCTACTGAAACTCTACTGCCCATCACTTATATCACTCGATCACGGCTTGTTCATCCAAACGCTTTAATATGCAGCAACTAGCACTAGAATGCCGCTAATAGGCCACGCCTACTTTTAAAATCAGACATTTTCATACCAATGAACTCGTACAAATTAGCCACTAAACACAGTTACATTTCCTCATGAGATGAGGCTGGAACTACAGGATTAAATGTACACACAAATATAGTGCATAGCGTCGCCACCAACTGGCCTGGCACACAAAAATACATTTTCTGTGGATCTATTTAAACAGAAATCACTGCCGTTTGGACAAGAAACTTAAAAATTGCAAAAACATTTCTATTTTTAAACCAAACCGATGTCAAGTCTTCCTACTGAAACTCTACTGCCCATCACTTATATCACTCGATCACGGCTTGTTCATCCAAACGCTTTAATATGCAGCAACTAGCACTAGAATGCCGCTAATAGGCCACGCCTACTTTTTAAATCAGACAATTTCATACCAATGAACTCGTACAAATTAGCCACTAAACTAGCACAACAAAGTTACACTTCCTCATGAGATGAGGCTTGGAACTACAGGATCAAATGTACACACAAATATAATGCCATAGAGTCGCCCCCTACTGGCTTGACATACAAAAATTTATTTTCTATATATATTTAGATATATTTAAACAGAAATCGCTACCATTTGGACAAGAAATCTAAAATACAAAGCAAAAACATTTAGCTTTTTAAACCAAACCGATGTCAAGTCTTCCTTCTGAAACTCTACTGCCCATCACTTGTATTACTCGATCACGGCTTGTTCACCTAAACGCTTTGATAAGCAGCAACCAGCACTGGAATGCCGCTAATAGGCCACGCCTACTTTTAAAATCAGACATTTTCTTACCAATGAACTCGTACAAATTAGCCACTAAACACAGTTACATTTCCTCATGAGATGAGGCTGAAACTACAGGATTAAATGTACACACAAATATAGTGCCATAGCGTCGCCACCAACTGGCCTGGCACACAAAAATACATTTTCTGTGGATCTATTTAAACAGAAATCACTGCCGTTTGGACAAGAAACTTATAAATTGCAAAAACATTTCGATTTTTAAACCAAACTGATCTTAAATCTTCCTACTGAGAGTCTACTGTCCATCACTTGTATCACTCGACAATGGCTTGTTCATGCAAACGCTTTAAGATGCAGCAACCAGTGCTGGAATGCCGCTAATAGGCCACACCTACTTTTAAAACGCTGACATTTTCATACCAATGAATTCGTACAAATTACCCACTAAACTCGCACAACATAGTTATATTTCCTCATGAGACGAGGCTGGAACTACAGAATTAAATGTACACAGAAATATAGTGCCAGTCGCCACCTACTGGTCTGGCATACAAAAATACATTTTCCGTGGATCTATTTGAACAGAAATCACTGCCGTTTGGACAAGAAATCTAAAAATACAAAGCAAAAACATTTCGACAAATCTTCCTACTGAAAATCTACTGCCCATCCCTTGTATCACTTGACCCTGACTTGTTCATCCAAACGCTCTAAGATGCAGCAACCAGCGCTGGAATGCCGCTAATAGCATTATGCTTGTTAATTATAGAATTAGCATGATTGAGACAGCAGAGTGTGGGCTTGTAATAAATTACGCTGCAATGCTGGAAAGCTTCCTAAACGCTTCTTAGAAAGTACAAGAGTAATTGTTCGATGGCTTCTGGGGTCAGGTTACTATGGTAACCCCTCCCTGACACTCTTAAAGGCGTAATGACGAGTAATCGGACCTCAAGTGTGTAATTGAGTCCTCTTGCGCATGCAAGAACACACACACACTACACAGCAAGTCAAGCAAACTCCAAAACACTGCAACAACAGAAGTTCAACTGTACACACACTGCTAATTGAAACCCAGAAATCATTCACAAGCACACGGCAGCTTGCTCATTTCCTCTTGAACGCCACCGCAGACTCGCAAACACAAAAACACAGTCAGAAGCTGGACTCTTGCGTGGGAAGAGCTGTTCAAACTGGTGTGAGAGTGACTCACAGTCTGCTGCACGGCTTCATAGAGTCACATTAAAGGCTGTTCTCTCTCCGCAACACCGCCTGTGAATTATAGAGGCTTTGAGGGAGGGTCTGAAACCAACAATTAAGGCCCCTCAAGAACACGCATGTTGTTTATTTTAGGGCAAAAGCTATCTTTAGTTCTCAACAAAGTTTGGATAGTGATAAAACTTGGTCAGTGCATTCTCTGAACTAGCCCTTAGGTATAGCACTGTTCTAAAGTAACCATGGCAATAGCTGCTGCTGAAAGGGGATTTAATGACATTCAGAAAAGGGAGGGGCAAATAGTAACCATTATGCAATCAACCAATGAAAAATACTCCCAATGTTACTTCAATACATTTACTTACTTATCAGGGGCGGCACGGTGGCTCAGTGGTTAGCACTGTCGCCTCACACCAAGAAGTTCACTGGATTGAGTCCCGGCTGGGCCAGCTGGCATTTGTGTGTGGAGTTTGAATGTTCTCCCCGTGTTGGCGTGGGATTTCCTCCAGGTGCTCCAGTTTCCCCCATAATCCAAACTCGGGGGGTGGGAGGGGGGGGATCACACCACTTCTTTTCACGCTTACCAGCTGATTGCTTACCTCCGTATGGACAGCTTTCCCGCTGTTACCAGTTTGTCCAGTGGCTCGCAGCGTACATCGGCGGAGATGAGAGGCAGAGTGGAGTGGAATGTGGTAAAATCTGAAAACGAGGTAAAAATCAGGCGAGGGCTTTTCTTTTTCTGGATTGCTTTTCGAAACACTGTCAGTTGGGTTTAGGGAAGTGGGTGGGCGCGGGTCAATCAGTGCTTTTGAAAACACTATTGATTGGGTTTAGGGAAGGGGGTGGGTGGGGTTATCGCTCGGTTGGTCGGTCAGTCAGTCAGCATGTCGACAGCAGCCTCTGGTGGATTTACGCGAGAACAGCAGGCGTGAACAGCACTCGAAAGAGAAATTTGAGATCTAATAAAGCATACACAGCGGCCTCTGGAGAATTTGTGAAAACTGCCAATAAACGTAGTTCCTGGGACGTATTTGGCGCTCTTCAGAAATGTATATAGGGGTACATAATCAGAATGAGCCTGGATTGATTAATTCACAAATTAACCACTCAGAGTACTTTCAACTTGCATTGTTTTTTGTGACTGTGCTCTCAAGCTAATTTTGCCTATTTAATAAATCCGTCTTTAACATAAAACCACTAACAAAGAAAACAAGCATTTTCTCATGCAATCAGCAGAAAACCATGTAAGAAAACTGTACATTTACTGTCCTCAAAAGTAAAATAATATGCTGACAGCTGAATGACAGAAAAGGAGCTTCGCGTGTCCCTACAGCAGGCGCAGGAGTCTTTATATATCATCAGTGTTTCTATGGCAACAGAGATTATGTCAATGGCATTTTGAGACGCCATCGAATAATTGATTTACTGTCATTTTATGGCTTTTTTGATATTTGTAGAAAGATAATCTCTCTCTGCCTCCTCCTCCTCCTCAGCATCAGCGCTGGCCTTCAGTTCTGCAGTCAAAATAATACAGTCAATTCATTCTTCATGAGCTGATTCACTAACAGAATGGAGTTGGATTGCAGGAAAAGATTATTATTTTCGGCTGCACGGTGGCTCAGTGGTTAGCACTGTCGCATCACAGCAAGAAGGTCGCTGGTTCGAGCCTCAGCTGGGTCAGTTGGTATTTCTGTGTGGAGTTTGCATGTTCTCCCCGTGTTGGCGTGGGTTTCCTCTGGGTGCTCCACACATGCGCTATAGGTGAATTGGATTAACTAAATTGGCTGTAGTGTATGAGTGTGTGTGTGTGAATGTGAGAGTGTTCTGGGTTGTGGCTGGAAGGGCATCCGCTGTGTAAAACATATGCTGGAATAGCGGTTCATTTCATTCAACCCCCTATAATAAGGGACCAAGCCAAAAGAATGAATGAACGAATGAATGATTATTATTTTCAGCCAACTCAAAAGGGCTTTGACCACAGATATGTTCATTTAACACTAATGCAATGTTAAAACACCAAGCACAGCATTATTATTATAAACAAAGGTAACACTTTAGTTTAAGTAACAATTCACACCATTTACTACTGCATATTTATTACTATTAAGATATTAACTGTTTATTAGCACTTGTAAAGTCTTATTTTACATCCATAATCCTGCCCATTACCTAAACCTAACAACTAGCTTGGGCCTACTAACTATTATTTAGCAGCTAGTTAGTAGTTTAAGCTAAAAGTCTTAGTTAATGGTTTGTTAATAGCATGAATTGTACATTAAAATAATGTGTGACCCAAACAAATAATATTATCACAACAATTATCATCATAATAAAAAAAAAATAAAGCACAAAGCTAAATGTACAGCAGGCTACCCATCACTATTACACTGTCAAATAAAAATATATATGCACTCACCGGCCACTTTATTAGGTACACCTGTCCAATTGCTCGTTAATGGTTGCTGATGCCAGACGGGCTGGTCTGAGTATTTCAGAAACTGCTGATCTACTGGGATTTTCACGCACAACCATCTCTAGGGTTTACAGAGAATGGTCCAAAAAAGAGAAAATATCCAGTGAGCGGCAGTTCTGTGGGCGCAAATGCCTTGTTGATGCCAGAGGTCAGAGGAGAATGGCCAGACTGGTTTGAGCTGATAGAAAGGCAACAGTATCTCAAATAAGGCTACAATTCACACAGGCTCACCAAAATTGGACAATAGAAGATTTGAAAAACGTTACCTGCTCTAAAAAAGTCTCCATTTCTGCTGCCACATTCGGATGGTAGGGTCAGAATTTGGCGTCAACAATATGAAAGCATGGATCCATCCTGCCTTGTATCAACCGTTCAGGCTGGTTTTGGTGGTGTAATGGTGTGAGGGATATTTTCTTGGCACACTTTGGGCCCATTAGTACCAATTGAGCATCTTGTCAACGTCACAGCCTACCTGAGTATTTTATGACCACAGTGTACCCATCTTCTGATGGCTACTTCAAGCAGAATAACACGCCATGTTATAAAGCAAAAATCCTCTCAGACTGGTTTCTTGAACATGACAATGAGTTCACTGTACTCAAATGGCCTCCACAGTCACCAGAACTCAATCCAATAGAGCACCTTTGGGATGTGGTGAAATGGGAGATTCGCATCATGTATGTGCAGCCGACAAATCTGCAGCAACTGTGTGATGCTATCATGTCAATATGGAGCAAAATCTCTGAGGAATATTTCCAGTGCCTTGCTGAATCTATGTCACGAAGGATTAAGGCAGTTCTAAAGGCAAAAGGGGGTCCAACACAGTACTAGTAAGGTGTACCTAATAAAGTGGCCAGTGAGTGTATTTATCTCCCCAAATTAGCAGTTTTTTTTATTTTGTCATTTATGTTTTTGTTATTCATTCACTGAATTGTATCATGGGAGTTTTATCTTTCCTATAAACAACTTTTCGTGTAGAAAGGTCGAAAAAGTGACTTTTATTAATGTCATATAGCCTACTGTATGGATAGATGTAGCAAATTACAGTAAAAAGAAACTGTTAATAAACTTCCAGTACGCATTAACAGAAATATCTATCATTTATCATATAATATATGTTTTCAAACTACTAAAATGTCAATAAAAATCACATGACAATGACAATTAAAGTCAGACACGGCAGAGCGCAAGTCCATTAATGCAATTCATAACCGTAAACAAACAGAAAACAGTGAATCACAAAACACGAAAACTTAATTAACGATTATTTTGTTTAAGTTTATCTGAACAGAAGTTTCCTAAAATCATAATTGCAGCCCATAATATGAAAAACAGTGGTCATGATTGGGAAAAGGTGCACAGAAGAGGTGAAAATACTGAAGGAAAGCGCTTTAGCTCCGGTCTGTGAGGATGTTAGCGTTTATCCAGTGTTACAAACAGAGAAAAGTTCAACTCACACTGCCCTCTACAGAGCGCTGCCGGTATTACAGCCATTTTCAGTCAGGCAGTCCGTCTGAATGACATGATGGAAATGACATGGTTTTATTTCAGTTTGAATATTAAATCACAAAAAATCATGACAACATGTCTTTATATCACTTTAATGTAATGACTGTATGTTAATAAGTTGATCAGATTTCAACTAATGTTTTTAGCTATATGATGTTTCACTTAATATTTTTAAGCTGAAATGAATTACAAATAAAGTTAATTTGATTCATTCATTCATTCATTTTCGGCTTGGTCCCTTTATTAATCCGGGGTCGCCACAGCGGAATGAACCGCCAACTTATCCAGCACGATTTTACGCAGCGGGTGCCCTTCCAGCCGCAACCCATCTCTGGGAAACATCCACACACACTCATTCACTACGGACAATTTAGCCTAGCCAATTCACCTGTACTGCATGTCTTTGGACTGTGGGGGAAACCCACGCGAACGCAGGGAGAACATGCAAACTCCACACAGAAGCGCCAACTGAGCCAGCCGAGGCTCGAATCTGCGACCCAGCGACCTTCTTGCTGTGAGGCGACAGCACTACCTACTGCATTAGAAACATTAGATAGTTGTATTTATCAATCTGACATAAATCACAGCTTTTTAAAAAGGTGTTTTTATTGTCAGTGAATGTAAATCAGTTTTAATATTAAGCATAATAAAGTTTTAGCAACAAAAAAAAATACATTTATAAATTTACTCAAATAGAATAATTTTTATTGCAAAGTTTACATTTGCATATAATTTGCTTTTTACTTTGCATAAATATATTTTATTTAATGTTTATTAGTTTTTATTCATTTTTATAATTATATATAGTAATATTTAGTTATTTGTATTACCTATTTAGATTTTAAATGTTTTTAAATAAATAAATACTTATTATATTTTTTATATATTTTTTTATTTAAATCAAGGGTCTTTTTTTTTTTTTTTTTTTTTTAGATTTCTAGCTATATAGTTTTATTTATTCATTAATTCTGTATTTTCAATAATATTTTAATCCATTTTCAGTTTAGAATAAAATTTGTTGTTACTTTTAATAATTTCTAATAGTTTTTAATGGGAGGTGCAGTGGGTATTGCTGTCGCCTCAAAGCAAGAAGGTCACTGGTTCGAGCCTCAGCTGGGCCACTTGGCATTTCTGTGAGGAGTTTGCATGTTCTTTTGGTGTTGGCGTAGGTTTCCTCCGGGTGCTCCGGTGTTCCCCACAGTCCTAACTCATGCGCTATAGGCAAATTGGGTAAGCTAAATTGTCCGTGGTGTATGTGGGTGAATGCAAGAGTGTATGAGTGTTTCCCAGTACTGGGTTGCAGCTGGAAGGGGATCCGCTGTGAAAAACATATGCTGGATAAATTAGCGAAACACTGTCGGTTTAAAGTGCCATCTTAAAGTGACATTTAAAGGTTTAACTAGGTTAATTAGGCAAGTTAGGGTAATCAGGAAAGTCATTGTATAACAGTGGTTTGTACAGTAGACAATTGAAAAACATATTGCTTACGGGGCTGATAATATTGACCTTAAAATGGTTTAAAAAAAATTAAAAACTGCTTTTATTCTTGCCGAAATAAAACAAATAAGACTTTCTCCAGAAGAAAAAATATTATAGGAAATACTGTGAAAAATTCCTTTCTCTGTTAAACATCATTTGGGAAATATTTGAAAAAGAAAATTCACAGGAGGGCTAATCATTCTGACTTCAGCTACATAAACATAGTTTTTATTCATGTTTTAAATCCACAGTTAAGTATAGTATGTAAAGTTAATAGTTAAGCATGTATAGCATATGCGTTGTTAGTAGTTAGTACAATTACTGCTCTGAGGTGCGTTTCCCAAATAACGACGTAACTCACGGCTGAACTATCATAGTTCGATGCATCGTTTGGGGAAAGAACTATGTAGTGACGAGTGTTTCCCAAAACCCGTAGTTTCTTTGTCGCAGATCCATCGCCTGAACCACGTTAGTTATAATGTAAAACGCCCATAATGATGCTCTACACGGGGTGGAGTAACTTCTTTAGAGAACAGCCCCATCATTTCTTTGTGCAAATTATATTGTTTTACACAAACACGCATTTAAAAAATAATCCAATATTAGTTTTGGTAAAAACATGCACTCGCTTTCCATATTAAATGAAATATATGTAAATGGCACATATAGGGCCAATGTTTGCTTTACTAATATTATTGAGAAGTTGAACATTACATATTCTATTCTAAAACATAAAATCACTTAGAAAAGCTAACACATATTCTAATATCATATATAAATCATATAAATAAATAAATAATGAGGCGATTTATTATAAATATATTTACTTTAATAATAATAATATTGCTAATATTAATGATGATGATGATTATTATTATTTAGGATATTGTTTATTTATTAAAAAAAGAATTACAATTTGACATGCAAACCACAGCAGAAAGTTCTAACCAACAGACCCATGTCATATACAGCAGAGAAACTTAATAAATAACCCACTATAAAATAAAAGAATTAACGTATGCTATGTTTTTTATTTTCACAAGCTTTGGAGACATAACATAATTTCCGCTTTTAAATATACCTATAGATTTCGCCATGAGGCTGTGTTCAAAATGATATCAATGTTTTCAAAGTGCACTGCGAAGGGAGCACAATTGTAAGCATGAAGATCGCTAAAACGGAACTGTAAAAATACTTTGAAAGCAAATTACACCTAAGAGAGATGACCTTAATGCTTTTTTATTTTTAATAATTCAAACTTTGAATGTTAGAATGTTCTAAATGAATAGGGCATAGGGGACATAAGTGGGAATAGAACACAGCCAGGAACTATGTTTCTAAATACAGCTCCAGAGGTGTCGTTTCAAGTGCTCAAGTTTGCAAATGAACGTTGGAGCGATGGATTTGGGAAACAGCAAATTAACGAACTATGTTTGTAACGACGGAACTTGCGACCTTAGTTGGCAAACGATGGTTTTGGCAAACGCACCCCTGGTATGTTAGTTATGTAAAAAATATTTATGATTATGTTTATGTATGTAGCACCTACTGTATAGACATGGGATGATAACCGTTTTCAAGGTATACTGTGATTTGGGATAGTCAAGTTTTTAAAACTGCCAAAATTTTCTGCTATACCGTTCCTACGGTATAGGGCTGGGCTGATAAACAATAGCCCCTTTTACACATATAGACCTTTTCTGAAAATTGCCGGCAATTTTCCGGAAAGGTCTGTATGTGTAAACAGGCCTATTTTGAAAATACAGGTAAATTAGGTCCGGCTATTTTGCGTAAAGAGAAGTTGTAAACACATGTTTACAGTCCAAACACATGTGCTATAGGTGACTAAAATGAACTAAATTGGCCGTAGTGTATGTGTGTGTATGAATGTGAGAGTGTATGGGTGTATCTCAGTGCTGGGTTGCAGCTGGAAAGGCATCCGCTGCTTTAAACATATGCTGGAATAGTTAGCGGTTCATTCCACTGTGGCTTAGTTCCTTTATTCATCAGGGATCTCCAAAGTAAATTGAATGAATGAATCACAAAAGTGTGTGTGTGTCTTCATGTTTGTAGTTGCTGTTGTTGTTATCTTTGTATATTTCCTCCTGAAAAGCCTCTGCAGTCTGTGTGTTGTAAAAGGCTGAACGCTGTGGATGAGCTGTGTGTATGCGTGTGTGTGAACGCAGACAGAAGTAAGAGTAAATCCTGTGACGTTCATTCCTGCGCTGGATTATCTGGACCTCGTGGCTACGATGCTAACATGTGATGTGCTTATGATCTGAAAAAAAAAGCTAAGAGCAGAGTATGTGCAGCTTCACTGAACGCCACATGATCAAACATATGACACACACACACACACACACACAAACACACGGAGAGAGATAAAACACTGAAAAATACCACGCGTGATCACATCATAAACCACACTGTGAGAAAACTGCCTTTATATTCTATTGGTAAACTATTAGAACTTAAAATAATTAAAATAAGTCATTTAATTTGCTACATTTTTAAGGTAAGTGGAGGCAAACAATTGATATGGGCTGAATTTAAATAAACAAATTAAGTTGAACATGACTACATTTAATCTGATTGTTTCAACTCAGCCCATATCAATTGTTTGCAACCACTTACCTTAAGATAATTTAGTAAAGCCAATTGATCATTTTTTTCAGAGTACTGTATAAAAATGCATTGGAATTATACTGTATGTGGATTAAAGATATTTTGCATTCACATCAAATCAATTGAGTGATTTTTAATGCAAGAATGTTAGCCATTAGAAACATTTTGGGGGCATGAATTATTTTAGGCAGATAATAATTTACATACAATAGTTCATTCATTCATTCATTCATTCCATCTTATTTTGGCTTAGTCCCTTATTTATTAGGGGTCATTTATCATTTTAAGAGAGTTTAAAGTATTTTAATAGTGCATAAAGACATTTAACAAAGATTTATTTTATTAAACAATTTATATGATGAAGACTATGCATTGTTAATTTACATTTGATTAGTAAATTTCTGTAACCGAATACTGTTAGACCCTCCCCAGAAAGCCATAAATCACTGTTTATTTCACTTAATCTTTGCTCCATTGTGTTTATTTATGACTGTATTTTGTTTATTATATGTATCTAATAAATTATATAAAAATATATTTATATTTCAATCCCCTATAAAATCATCCCAATCAATCTAAAGTCTTTGCAAAAAGAGTTATTTAAGTCATCTGGTGAAATTATATCGCAATAGATTACGTTATATATATCGCAATATATTGTGTTATATATATCACAGAGAAAAAAATTTATAGCAATGTCAAATTTTTCCAATATCGTGCAGCCCTAATATTTGTAATAATTTTTCTTATTTTAATTATTGTAGTTTAAAGAATTTAGTTATTTTTATTAATATTTTGATTATTTTCATTAATATTTTAATAACATTTCTTTGTTAAAGTTTTGGTCATTTTGTAGGATTTGTTTGTCCTTCTTATTGGATTTTTGTCTATACAGTTTTTATTTATTTATTTATTCCTTTAGCTTTAATAATATTTGTTATAAGTTTTTATTAAGGTTGTAATTTAATTATTGTAGTTTAAGAATTAAAATATTTTTAATAATATTTTGATTATTTTCTGTTATTTTTAATAATAATTTGATTATTTAGTTTTTGTTATTTTTTTAATATTTTGATTATTTTTTAATATTTTTATTAACATTTTGATTTTTTATATTTAGTTATTTTTAATAATATTTTAATATTTTTTTTTAAATATTTTGATTATTTATTTTTGTTATTTTTTATTATATTTTGATTATTTATTTTTGTTATTTTTTATTAATATTTTGATTATTTTGTTATTTTTTTATATAATTATGATAATTTTTTGTTATTTTTAATAATATTTTGAATATTTGTTTTTTGTTGTTAATATTTTGATTATTATTATTATTTTTAATTAATATTTTGATTTTTTTTTTAAATATTTTGATTATATTGTTTTGTTATTTTTAATAATATTTTGATTATTTCTTTGCTATTTTTAACAATATTTAGATTATTTAGTTTTTGTTATTTTTTATTAATATTTTGAATATTTTGTGTTATTTTTTATTAATATTTTGAGTATTTATTTTGTGTTATTTCTTTATTATTTTGATTATTTATTTTTGTGTTATTTTTTTAATATTTTGATTATTTATTTTGTATTATTTTTAATAATATTTTGATTATTTATTTTTTCATATTTTTATTAATATTTTGATTATTTTTTGATATTTTATTTATTTTGTTCCTTTTTAATAATATTTTTATTTACTTTTTGTTATTTTTTATTAATATTTTTATTATTTTTGTTACTTTTTAATAATATTTTGATTTATTATTTACATTTCTTTGTTAAAGTTTTGGTCATTTTGTGCGTTCTTTTTAATAGATTTTTGTCTGTACAGATTTTATTGGTTCCATCAGTTTTAATAATATTATTTTAATTTAAGAATTTAGTTATTTTATTAATATTTTTATTGTTTTTTGTTATTTTTATTAATATTGATTATTTTTGTTTTTTATTAATATTTTGATTATATTTTTGTTATTTTGTATGAATATTTTGATTATATTTATTTGTTTTTTTTTTGTTTTTTTTATTAATTATATATATTTTTATTTATATTTTGATTATTGATTATTATTTTTTTATTAATATTTTAATATATTAATTACATTTCTTTGTTAAAAATTTTGGTAATTTCGTATGTTCTTTTTATCCGATTTTTGTCTATACAGATTTTAATGGTTCCTTAAGTTTTAATAATATTTGTTATTTTAATTAAGTTTTTTAATTAATTGAATTTAGTTGTTTTTATTAATATTTTGATTGTTTTTTGTTATTTTTAATAATATTATAATTATTTATTTTTTGTTATTTCTTATTATTATTTTGATTAATTTAATATTTTTTGTTTTTTTTTATAAAATTTTTGATTGTTTACATTACTTTGTTCAAATTTTGGTCATTTTGTTTGTTTTTTATTAGATTTTTGTCTATACAGATTTTATTTACTCCTTTAGTTTTAATATTTCTTATAATTTTTATTAAGTTTGTAATTTAATTGTTGTTTAAGGAATTTAGTTATTTTTTATTAATATTTTGATTGTTATTTTTTATTCATATTCTGATTATTTATTTTTTTGTTGAAGTTTTGGTCGTTTTGTAGGTTTTGTTTGTCCTTTTTATTCTTTTTATTTTTGTCTATACAGTTTTTATTTATTTATTTATTTATTTATTCCTTTAGTTTTAATCATATTTGTTAATAATGTGTTTATTTTCAGTTTATAATTTAATTATTTTAGTTGAAAAGTTTGTTTATTTTTTATTAATGTTTTAATTATTTATTTAGTTTTTTTTTATTCATATTTTGATTTATTATTTACATTTTTTGTTCAAGTTGTAGTCATTTTGTAGGATTTTGTTTGAACTTGTTATTGGATTTTTGTCCGTATCGCTTTGTCTGTTTTTATTTTATTATTAATTCCTTTAGTTTAATAATATTTATGCATTTATTGTCAGTTTGTAATTTAATTATAGTTAGTTTAGGAATTGTATTATTTTTGTGATTTTTAGTTATTCTTTCGTCTAACTTGGGTTTAATATTGTTTTATCACTACTTGGTTATTTTTGAATCAATTATATTCAGTCTTTGTACTTTTGTTGTTTTTTATTTTAGGAATCTTTTGTTTATAGATCATATTTTAAATCATTCATTCATTCATTTTCCTTCGGCTTAGTCTCTATTTCAGGGGTCACCACAGCAGAATAAACCGCCAACTATTCCAGCATATGTTTCGGCGGATGCCTTCCAGTCACAACCCAGTACTGGGAAACATCCACACACACACACCAATACACAACGGCCAATTTAGTTTATTCAATTCACCTATAGAGCATGTGTTTGGACTGTGGGGGAAACCGGAGCACCCGGAGGAAACCCACGCCAACATGCAAACTCCACACAGAAATGCCAACTGAACCAGCCGGGACTTGAACCAGGAACCTTCTTGCTGTGAGGTGACAGTGCTAACCACTGAGCCACTGTGTCACCCCCAGTAATCTTGTTGTTTTTGTGATTTTAAGTTGTTGTTTTTTGTCTACAGCCGAGTATATACACAAAAATAAATAAAAGTGTGAAATCAGAGTCATATTTATAGAAGAAAGAAACAGCAAACACTGCATCTGCAAAACCAAACTGGCCAAACTCAATTATCTCTGTTGGCTTTGCTGATTTGTGTGGCTTATTGGGTTAAAATGAGATGTGTTTTCATGAAAGGAAACTGTAAATGAACTCACACACACACACACACACACACCAGCATTCCTGAGGGTCCCGAGACTGAACACAAGCACAGATCACACACTGATCCCTAGCATGTGATACCAGTGTGTGTGTGTGTGTGTGTGTGTGAGAGAGAGAGAGAGTGTGAGCGAGAAAGAGAGAGTGTGTGTGAGAGAAACAGAGAGTGTGTGTCTTTGTGTGTGTGAGAGAAAGAGTGAGAGTTTGTGTGCGTGTGTGTGTATGATAAAGAGTGAGCGAGTATGTGTGAGAAAGAGTTTATGTTATTAAGTGTAGAGATGGAGAGTTTATGTGTATGTGTGTGTGTGTGTGTGTGTGTGTGTGTGTGTGTGTGTGTGTGTGTGTGTGTGTGTGTGTGTGTGTGTGTGTGTGTGTGTGTGTGTGTGTGTGTGTGTTTATAAAAGTGAGTATGTGTGTGTGTGTGTTTATAAAATATGTGTCTGTGTTTGTAAAAGTGTGAGTGTGTGTGATAAGTGTGTGTGTATTTATATGAGTGTGTGTGCGTGTTTATTGTGTGTGTGTGTGTGTTTATTAAATGTTTGTGCATGTGTAATATGCGTTTTATAAAAGTGAATATGTGTGTGTTTATAAGTGTGTGTGTGTGTGTTTACGTGTGTGTCCATGTGTTTATAAAATGTGTGTCTGTGTTTGTAAGTGTGTGTGATAGGTGCGTGTATTTATAAGAGTGTGTGTGCGTGTTTATTATGTGTGTGTGTGTGTGTTTATTAAGTGTGTGTGTGTAGTAAGTGTGTGTGTGTTTTTATAAGAGTGTGTGTGATAGAGAGGGAGAGTGTGTGTGTGTTTATTAAATGTGTGCGCATGTGTATGCGTTTAACAAAGTGAGTATGTGTGTTTTTAAGAGTGTGTGTGTGTGTTTGTTAAGTGTGTGTTTATTAAACGTGTGCGCACAAGTGTGCATGTGTGTGTTTATAAGAGAGAGAGAGTGTGTGTGTGCGTCTGTGTTTATAAAAGTGTGTATGTTTATGAAAGTGTGAGTGTGTGTGAATTTATAAGAGTGTGTGTGTGTTTATTATGTTTGTATGTGTGTTTGTTAAGTGTGTGTTTATTTATTAAATGTGTGTGCATGTGTATGTGTTTATAAAAGTGAGTGTGTGTGTGAGAGAGAGAGAGAGCATGTGAATGGGGGTGTGTCTATGTGTGTGATTGAGTGAGTGTGTGCGTAAAGGAGGCTCTCCAGCAGTGTGTAAAGCGTCTCCAGCAGTGTGTAAAGCCTCTCCGGTGTGTGTGAAGCGTCTCACTCTCCCCTACTCTTCATCATCATCATCATCATGTCTCTCCATCTCCTCTTCTTCTTCTTCCTCCAGCTCTTCAGCTCGTCTCTCCAGCAGTTTCCCAGAGTCTGCACCACCCCAGAGGTACTCCAGTCCAAACGCTGCTGTCCCGTCTGGCCCGGCGACGGCTCCGTGTGCGGCGTCCAGTCAGGTCGTGGGTTCTGTCAGGACGTCCTGGTGTCCGACCTTCCCAACGGGCCGCAGTATCCTCACTCAGGAGTGGACGATCGAGAGCGATGGCCTTTAGTGTTTTACAACCAAACCTGCCAGTGTGCAGGAAACTACATGGGGTTTGATTGCAGCGAATGCAAGTTCGGCTTCTTCGGTGCCAACTGCGCAGAAAGACGCGAGTCTGTGCGCAGAAATATATTTCAGCTATCCACTACCGAGAGGCAGAGGTTCATCTCGTACCTAAATCTGGCCAAAACCACCATAAGTCCCGATTATGTGATCGTAACAGGAACGTACGCGCAGATGAACAACGGCTCCACGCCAATGTTCGCCAACATCAGTGTGTACGATCTGTTCGTGTGGATGCATTATTACGTGTCCCGGGACGCTCTCCTCGGTGGGCCTGGGAATGTGTGGGCTGATATTGATTTTGCGCACGAGTCGGCGGCGTTTCTGCCCTGGCATCGGGTGTATCTGCTGTTTTGGGAGCATGAGATCCGGAAGCTGACGGGAGACTTTAACTTCACCATCCCGTACTGGGACTGGCGGGACGCGCAGGACTGTCAGGTGTGCAGGGATGAGCTGATGGGGGCGCGCAGCAGTCTCAACCCCAGCCTGATCAGCCCCTCCTCAGTCTTCTCATCCTGGAAGGTAAAGCAGACTTCTAGTTGACTTTTTTTAATACACGAATGTTGGTTCTAGCGGCGGCACGGTGGCTCAGTGTTTAGCGATATCGAGTTAAATTGGCCGTAGTGTATGTGTGTGTGTGTGAATGTGAGAGTCTATGATGTGTTTCCCAGTACTGGGTTGCAGCTGGAAGGGCATCCCCTGAGTATAACATATGCTGAAATAGTTGGCGGTTCATTCTGCTGTGGCGACCCCTGATAAATGAGGGACACAGCCGAAGGAAAACGGATGAATGAATGAATGAATGAATGAATGAATGTTGGTTCTAGAACAAGAAATAAGAAATAGGGCTAAGTTTAAAGGTTAAGTTCACTTAAAAATTTGTTAAAGGGATAGTTCACTTAAGAATTAACATTTACTTACTATTTATTCACCCTCAAGGGGTTTATGAGTCTCATTTTCGTGCTTCTGTTGAACACAAAAGATGTTTTGAAAAATGTTAGAAACCTGTAACCATTGACTTCAATCAAAAACAATGACAAAAACAACTAAATTACTGAATATATATTTATATATATATATATATATATATATATATATATATATATAACCAACTACTGTAAAAAAAATACCAAAATATTAAACCTGCGTTAGAAAATGTACTAAGCTCAAGCTGTACACAAAAGAATCACAAAAATAACTAAATTCTTTAACTTCAACTTAATCTTAAATTACATTTATTCATCCTAAAGTGGCTCCAAAGTTTCTTTCTTCTGTTGAACACAAAAGAAGATATTTTGAAGAATGTTAGAAACCTGTAACCATTAACTTCAATCAAAAAACTAAAAATAATTAATTGCAAACTGAAAGTAAACAGATTCAAATTATTGTTAAAACTAAATGAGTTAATAATAAAATAAAACTGTACAGATAAAAACCTGATAAAAATAACTAAAATGCCTAAAAACATGACCAAAAAGTTGATTATTGATTATTGTTCAAAATATGAATAAAACTATAAAATTTAAAAGATATAAACAAAAGACTGCTAAACATAACCAAAAAGTTGATTATTGATTATTATTCTAAATATTAATAAAACTGTAATAACATTTAAATGATAAATAAACAAAAAACAGCTAAACATGTTCAGAAACGACAACAAAAAAGATAAAAATATAAGACTAAAAATATATAGCCAACTACTGAAAAAACATACCCAAAATATTAAACCTGCGTTAGAAAATGTACTAAGCTCAAGCTGTACACAAAAGAATCACAATAATAAATAAATTCTTTAACTTAAACTTAATCTTAAGTTACATTTATTCATCTTAAAGGGGCTCCAGTTTCTTTCTTCTGTTGAACACAAAAGAAGATATTTTGAAGAATGTTAGAAACCTGTAACCATTGACTTCAATCAAAAAAACTACAAAAAAATGACAAAAACAACTAATTTACTGAAACTAAAAATTATTGAATTGCGAACTAAAAAGTAAACAGATTCAAATAATTGTTAAAACTTAATGAGTTAATAATATAATAAAACTGTACAGATAAAAACCTGATAAAAATAACTAAAATGCCTAAAAACATGATCAAAAAGTTGATTATTGATTATTATTCTAAATATTAATAAAACTATAATAACATTAAAAAGATAAATAAACAAAAAACTGCTAAACATGACCAGAAACAACAACAAAAACGATAAAAATATATGCAATACTAAAAATATATAGCCAACTACTGAAAAAACATACCCAAAATATTAAACCCATGTTAGAAAATGTACTAAACTCAAGCTGTACACAAAAGAATCACAAAAATAACTAAATTCTTAAACTTCAACTTAATGTTAAGTTACATTTATTCATCCTCAAGTGGCTCCAAAGTTTCTTTCTTCTGTTGAACACAAAAGAAGATATTTTAAAGAATGTTAGAAACCTGTAACCATTGACTTCAATCAAAAAACTAAAAATAATTCAATTGCAAACTGAAAGTAAACAGATTCAAATTATTGTTAAAACTAAATGAGTTAATAATAAAATAAAACTGTACAGATAAAAACCTGATAAAAATAACTAAAATCCCTAAAAACATGATCAAAAAGTTGATTATTGATTATTATTCAAAATATGAATAAAACTATAATAAAATTTAAAAGATAAATAAACAAAAAACTGCTAAACATGTCCAGAAACAACAACAAAAAAGATAAAAATATAATACTAAAAATATATAGCCAACTACTGAAAAAATATACCCAAAATATTAAACCCATGTTAGAAAATGTACTAAGCTCAAGCTGTACACAAAAGAATCACAATAATAACTAAATTCTTTAACTTCAACTTAATCTTAAGTTACATTTATTCTTCCTCAAGTGGCTCCAAAGTTTCTTTCTTCTGCTGAACACAAAAGAAGATATTTTGAAGAATGTTAGAAACCTGTAACCATTGACTTCAATCAAAAAAACTACAAAAAAATGACAAAAACAACTAAACTACTGAAACTAAAAATAATTGAATTGCAAACTGAAAGTAAACTAATTCAAATAATTGTTAAAACTAAATGAGTTAATAATATAATAAAACTGTACAGATAAAAACCTGATAAAAATAACTAAAATGCCTAAAAACATGACCAAAAAGTTGATTATTGATTATTGTTCAAAATATTAATAAAACTGTAAAAACATTAAAAAGCTAAATAAACAAAAAACTGCTAAACATGACCAGAAACAACAAAAATTATAAAAATATATATAATACTAAAAATATATAGCCAACTACTGAAAAAACATACCTAAAATATTAAACCTGCGTTAGAAAATGTACTAAGCTCAAGCTGTACACAAAAGAATCACAATAATAACTAAATTCTTTAACTTAAACTTAATCTTAAGTTACATTTATTCTTCCTCAAGTGGCTCCAAAGTTTCTTTCTTCTGCTGAGGACAAAAGAAGATATTTTGAAGAATGTTAGAAACCTGTAACCATTAACTTTCATAGTAGGAAAAACAAATATGTAAGTCAATGGTTACATGCTTTCGACGTTTTTTTAAATATTTATTTTTTGTTCAACAAAAAAAAACCATTGACTTCAATCAAAAAACTACAAAAAAATGACAAAAACAACTAAATGACTGAAACAAAGAATATACAATTGCAAACTGAAAGTAAACAGATTCAAATAATTGTTAAAACTAAATGAGTTAATAATAAAATAAAACTGTACAGATAAAAACCTGATAAAAATAACTAAAATGCCTAAAAACATGATCAAAAAGTTGATTATTGATTATTGTTCAAAATATTAATAAAACTTTAATAAAATTTAAAAGCTAAATAAACAAAAGACTGCTAAACATGACCAAAAACAACAACAAAAAAGATAAAATATATAAATACATATATAATACTAAAAAATATATAGCCAACTACTGAAAAAATGTACCCAAAATATTAAACCTGCGTTAGAAAATGTACTAAGCTCAAGCTGTACTCAAAAGAATCACAATAATAACTAAATTCTTAAACTTAAATTTATTAAGTTACATTTATTCGCCCTCAAGTGTTTCCAAAAATGTATGAGTTTCTTTCTTCTGCTGAACACAAAAGAAGATATTTTGAAGAATGTTAGAAACCTGTAACCATTAGCTTCCATAGTAGGAAAACTGAATATGTAAGTCAATGGTTACATGTTTTCGACGTTTTTTTAAATATTTATTTTTTGTTCTACAAAAGAAAGAAACTCAAAAAGGTCTAAAATCACTTGAGAGAGACTAAATAGTGAGTAAATTTTCGTCTTTGGGGGAACTATTCCTTTAAAAGAGAAGTTACACAAACCTAATCCATAACTAGGCCCACACGGAATCTGTGCGCGCAGAAATCCACAGATTTTTTAGCCCATCATTGAATCTTTTGATTTAGTTGTGTAATTGTGTTAATTAATATTTGTTCATTCATTCACTTTCTTTTCGGCTTAGTCCCTTTATTAATCTGGGGTCGCCACAGCGGAATGAACCGCCAACTTATCCAGCATATGTTTTACGCAGCGGATGCCCTTCCAGCTGCAACCCATCACTGGGAAACACCCATACACACCCATTCACACACATACACTTTTATCTTACCCAATTCACCTATAGTGCATGTCTTTGGACTTGTGTGGGAAACCGGAGCACCTGGAGGAAACCCACACCAACACGAGGAGAACATGCAAACTACACACAGAAACGCCAACTGACCCAGCCGAGGCTCGAACCAGCGACCTTCTTGCTGTGAGGCGATCGTGCTACCCACTGCGCCACCGTGCAGCCCTATATTTATTCCATTTTAATTTTAATTCATCTCAGTAAGGTCAACTAATTTCAGTAATATTATTGACAAATATGAAATGTCCAAATGATTCATTTATAATAGAGTTCTGTCTTTTCAGTCAATATATTATATTAGAGACTTATTTTGTTGATCAATTAAGTGGATCTAATTTGATTTGCGTTGTAAACATCCAAACATTTTTTAAATTCTGCACATGACCACAAACCCAGTCATAAGTGTCAACTTTGAAAATTGAAATTTATACTATGACTAGGACTAAGTGTCTATAAATACATTAGCTTTCATTTGGTGTATGGAATCTGAGGGTTTACAAAAATAACGAAAATCATCTTTAGAGTTGAGATACAAATGAACTGTTAGTGCTCAGAGAATTAAGGGCTAGAGTAAGGAGGCGCAATTTAATTATTTTTTTAAAAGAGAGAAGAGTGTTTCTACAGGTGGTTTGTCAAGCCCACTCACCTGTGTCAAACACACTTCATAAATGCAAGGGTTTTTATAGATATGGGGCCTGTTTCAGAAAGGAGGTTAAGTGAAAACTCAGAGTATTTTAACCCTGAAATGAGAGAAACTCTGGGTTTTCCGTTTCAAAATGGCAGGTTTGTCAAACTCGAGAAAGCAGGGTAAGTCAAGCCTGTTTCTGAAAGAGTGGTAACTTTAACTCAGAGTCAGTTACCGTGGTCACTTACTCTGTGAACCTAACCTGGTCAGGAGCAGGTTTTATTCTCTAAACTCAGAGTTTCTGTCGGTCTCCTGCCCTTTTTTAAAGACGAAGCGGTATTTCTCACCTTAGATTTACGTTTCCACACACCTATTTTAATGTGCATTTTGGATATGCGCATAAAAAAAATCGATTGATGGAAACGCCAAGATGCACATAACTTTTGATAATAGGCATAATAAACATATGCGCATAACTGAGTAGGAGAAACTTTTTATTCGATAAGAAAAGATGTGCATAAACTACGATGGAAACACTTTTACTGAACAAATTCCAGTATACGCATTAAAAAAGGTTTGTTATAAGAGATCATATGATGATGAAAATGTGTGTGACTGGACAAACCAACAGGCTGAGCACGTTGTAAAACATCTGAAATGTTGTTTTGGTCATTCTAAAACGCCTTAACCGCTTCAGTATTATTATATTATTAATTACCTCCAGAGAGTCTGCAGCGTGTCAAGAGCGTCTGTTCTCCACATCTAAAACGCCACCACGCGTTCATTGTGTGTCGGCATTGTCTTTTGAGGCACAAATCATTTATTAAATAAAAAACAGTAAATTCTGTTTTTACTGTTGATATTTTGCGACAGTTAATCAGCAAGTGACAATTTTGTTCTCTTTGATTCGTTGAATGGAAACGCTGCTTTATTCGCACATCTTTTATGCGATATTCCAGTTTTGCACATAAATTTCATTGCATTTTTGGATGGAAACATAGCTAATACATTTCAGTCACACAAAGAACAAACTCACGTAGGAGAATAGTTTGTCCTTTTTTAATAATTAATTAGCTTAAATTCACTTACCTTCCACTGGCACATGTAACGTTACTAACTAGATTAATGGTATTATTACTCCTTCTAAAAACTATTTTTTTAGTTCTGCTTACATTATAAATGTCATATCATCCTCTACCACTCGAACAATAAAAAAGGCAAACACACAAGTGCACTTAAATCTATTAAAACTTATCAACCTGTGTAAAAGTGGGAACCTTAAATGAAACATTTCCACTGAACATTAAGCTAAGGTTATCTGCATTCTTGTTTTGTCAGATTTGTTGTAGAAATGCGCTAGCCTATTTTATGTAATTTAATGCAATTACATCTGAAATAACTTCAAAATTATGGCCACTTCCCCACTTTTTCAAGTAAAAATTTTATAAACGTCACACATTACATTACTTTTTTTATAATACTTTATTATTTAAATACTTTAAATGTAAACTTGCGCGTTAACTTGAGCAGCTATGTTTTCCCACGCTAACTGTCTCTGTTTCACTGATGCAGTGGTGTTGCTTTTTTCAATATATGGTCATATTTGCTATAACTTTGCATGAGCACATCAAATTCAGCTGGAGAACTCGTAATATCTGCGCTCCATTGATAATGCCTTTTTATAGTCACAGTGTGCGCGCTTAACTCTGAGTTGGTCTACTCAAAGTTGATTGATCTAACCCAGATCAGCTATTCTGAAACCAAAAACTCTGAGTTTTTAATCTCTCGGTAAATCAACTCAGAGTTCAAGCTTAAACTCCGAGTTGGTTGAACCTCCTTACTGAAACAGGCCCATGGAGTGATTATAGATATGGAGTGTAAGTCTGGTGCAAATGTGCAAAAACTGATGCAAGTGTTGGTTAAAGTGTCAGAAAGATGAAAGAGAGTGTTTCTACAGGTGGTTTGTCAAACCCACTCACCTGTGTGAGGCACACTTAGAATTGCATAATGTTTTGAGGTTGTGTGTGGGGGGGAGAGGGGGTCCTTGTTTTAATAACAGGGGTTTTTTCATTCATTCATTTTCCTTCGGATTAGTCCCTTATTTAGCAGGGGTCACCACACCGGAATGAACCGCCAACTATTCCAGTATATGTTTTAAGCAGTGGATGCCCTTCCAGCCACAATCCAGTACTGGGAAACACCCATATTGACACTCATTCACACACACACACTCATGCACTATGGCCAATTTTGTTCACCCAGTTCACCTATAGCACATGTGTTTGGACTGTGGGGGAAACCAGAGCACCCGGAGGAAACCCACGCCAACACGAGGAGAACATGCAAACTCCACACAAAAATGCCAACTGGCCCAGCCAGAGCTCCAACCAGCGACCTTTCTGCTGTGAGGCAACCATGCTGCCCTGAATGACCTTTGACATAAACATCCACACAATTCTACATTCAAAAAAAGATTTACCCCATACACAGTTTAGTAAATGTTTTCAGGTTTTAATCTCACACATTACAAAAAACAAACCAGGGTTTTATTTAATTTCAACCACTAGTAAATTTAAGTCTGTTAGCATTGTATTATAGAAAGTACTTGCTTTTAGGCCAAAGAAAATGCTATTATATGCATAATTGCTATTGTATATTACAGTGTGTGGCTTATATAAGAGCAATTCCAGCGTTATGGATGTGACATTTGCAGTAAAAACTCAAACATAAATTCCCATAAAAAGTTTACATTAACATTATATTGAACCATCTGTTTATATTTTACAAAACTACTGACCACAGAGTTATAAGATCAGAAAAATATCAGTATGTAAACATGTTTTGTACTTCAAATGAGGAAAATAAACATGCGTTATGGATGTGACGAAAAAAGTCTGCGGGTTTACAGTATACATACAACATACTTAGTAGAAATTCTGTCAAATAAACTGCTCAACCCCCCAAAAATTATGCTAATCAACAGGATAAGAGTTGGCTCTCTATAAAACAAACATCATTGATTTTATTTTATGTAATATTTTTGCATTTATGAGGAAAAAGCTTCGTTATGGATGTGACACCTCTGCGTTATGGATGTGACCGATGTGAAATTGCCATTCGTGTGACTTTGGTAATGCAAATTAAATTGTTCAAAAACATTGACAGAGACATTTTTGAGTATGTTTAAAATACTGTAAAATACTTACTTACACAAAAAAACATAGAAACATATAAACTGTTTCGGTATTTTCGGTAAAACTTAATTTTTTTCATGGCAAGGTTGACATTTGCATTGAATTGCCCATAAGCTAACTTAAGAGAAATTGCATTCAAATAACCATAAAAAAAAGTTTTTACCAAAATAGCGAAACCCTTTCTAAGTTTTTTTGTGTACGTTTGTATTTTATAGTACTGTAAAGGTACTCAAAATGTCTCTGTCAATGTTTTCAAACTATTATATTTGATTTACCAAAGTCACACACTTGCCAATTTCACATCTGTCACATCCAGAGTTGTAGTCGGGGCTATACGCACGTATACTCAGTATGCCTACTTTTTTCCATGAGCTGTTTGGGTATTACGACTTCTGAGGATCAATAATTGCGTATACCCTCGATATACTCACTTGTTTTTCTGATTAGACTTCCCTAATTTACGTGTATTCGCGTCCCCTTTAACTGTATACCAAATGTTTTTGTTTTTTTACTTTCATCTTATTTGTTGCAATCAGTGGATTTTTGTTTAATTTGCGGCATTCCCCACCCCCTGACGACCGCAACAGCTGTAAGAAAACTTCGGGAGTTTTTCGATAACGACGACAAGTCAACTAAATGATGTCTCGCTGAAACACTGAGGTAAAATTATTTTTAAAAAGCATGGGCATCGCTTTAGCCCCTTATATTTCTATTCAGTTCCTCGAAATGTTTTGCGATTTCCTCATGAACTGTACACTATAAATGATCACCTTAGTCCCCTTTAAATTTGATATGAAAACGGAGGCAGACTTCCGCTCCTCCGTTTTCAACTCGTTTTTCGTTTAATCAGCAAACCACAGCTTTGCAGAGTGAGAGCAGAAGGTGTGTTTATCTACAGATTGTTATAATATCTGCATATTCAAAGTTCTTTGCTACAGAAACACTTGTATCACATGTACCAATCGGGTTGCCCCATCTACTGTTTCCTTGGCGCTTCCCTCATCATCACAGCTGTTACCTCCAGCGAAAATGCAACTCTTAACGAACATTTATCAATTAACTATGATTATAAAACACATTACAGTGCATGTGGCATTATATATATATCATACATTCATGCACAGGATTAAACACAGTGACAGAACCACTCAGTGGATGTACTCATTTTAACTGCATATCAGAGTGAAACATTATGTGTTGTATCTTGTTAAAAATTATTTCCTATTATGACTTATTTTATGATAGTGAAATATGTAAATTAGCCTGTACATTTTTAATATGTTTATATTTATGCCACTTTAAATTATAAAAGTGGCAGTTCTATTTAAAACATGGAAAAAATACTTGAGTATAGGCTAGTATTTGAGTTTTTGAAGAAAAAAACTTTTTATTTTTCTGATAAAAAAAAAAAAATATATATATATATATATATATATATATATATATATATATATATATATTGTTATATTAATTATAGGCTCAAGTCCCTTTAGAGTTAAACAGTTGGCTTTTACCCAGGTTTGACCACAGCTTAATATACTCAGCCAATCTCCGGGTCTGCTGGGGGCACTATTAGCTAAGCATAAATCATTGAATAGGATTAGGCTATTAGCATCTCGCTTTAAAATGAACAAATTTGTTTAAATATTTTTCCTTTTTTAATGGATAGTTCATTCAAAAAAAGTAAAATTGTCATCCTTTACTCAACCTTTACTTGTTACGAACCGGTTTGTCTTTTTTTTATTTTGTTTAACACAAAAGAAGATATTTTGAAGAAAGCTGGAAACCAGTAATCATTAACTTCCATAGTATTTGTTTTTTTCTTTCAATAGTTACAGGTAACTTATGTTAAATAAAAAAAATATATATATATAGTTTCGTCGTTTCTTTGCCTACTTTTAATATTTGGGTTGGGTGGGTAATAGTACACCACTTTTTTTTTTTAGGACTACACCACTGGTCACATCCATAACGGAGAGACGTCACATCCATAACCAAGCTTTGTCCTCATAAATGCACACACGTCAAATAAAATAAAATGAATCATGTTTGTTCTATAGAGAGCCGACTCTTATCCTATTAATGAGCATTATTTCTTTTAGGTTGTGCAGTTTAATTCCCAGAATTTCTGTGTATACTGTAAACTCACATAATTTTTTGGTCACATCTATAACACGTGTTTCCTTCCCTCATTTAAATCTAAAAAAATGTTTACAGATTGATATTTTTCTGACCTCATAACTCTGTGGTTAGTTGTTTTGTACAATATAAACAGATGTTTCAATATAATCTTAACATATACTCTCTCTTTGAATTTATGTTTTGAGTTTTTACTGCGAATGTCACATTCATAATGCTGGAATTGCTCTTAATGTATATTATGCACAATCATTTTTTCCTCTCTTAATGTTTCAGTGCAGCTCTATAAGAATTAAGCACATGGTCATTTCCCACTGTGTCTGACTTAACAACAGCAGCTGATTAGAGTATTTTTTAACCATGTGATTGGGATTTGGTCAAATACCTTAGCTATAATGTCAGTTCGGTTCATTTAGCTGTGTTTGAGCGTCTCGCATTCCTCTGAGAGTCTGAAGGGCCGTCGTGTGACGCTTACTTTATAAAAGCGTGATTGTGTGACGTAGCCTCGAGCGCAGCCCATGAATCGCTAACGCCTGACTAGTATTGAAGTTTTGGATGTAGTGGAGTCACGAGTGCGTCTGACCCCTAAAACCCATATTCAACATCAGGAGATAATGAAGATCAACTGAGATGGAAAGCATTACTTATACTGTATACATACAATCATAGCTTTTATTAATGACTTAGAGGTGCTGTATGTAAGTTTTTGACTCTTCTAAAGCATAAAAATACCATAATGTGTGTGCAGATATTTAAGAAACATCCCAAGTGAACATACTTGTTTAACTGAAAAACAATGCTGAAGTCAGATATTCTGCTTTGAAAATGTTTTTTCCGTGCCGGTGTTACTGTTTAACTGGTGACCGTGTTAGCTGGTGTCCCTTTTCAGATGTAAGCTATCCACGTTTGCAGATTGGCAGATTCGTCACTTTTTCACAGCAACAAAACATGCCCCTACCAAATAAAGATTCTTATTACTTGGTGTCAGTGTCATTGTAAGCATTATTGATTTTAATATCTGTGCAGCAGAACAGTATATAACAAAAATTAATCTAAAAAAATATTATAATTTACATGTCTTCAACGGGATTCGAACTCGTGTAGTTAAAAGGTTCAGCACACATATCAATCAACCTATCTAACTGAGCTACATGAAATGTAATCTAACATGAAATCTAACTACACATGAAATGGTCTGTTTTAATAACTATCAGTCAAAATATGGTTTGCTGCGGTTGTGAATTCGTCATTCAAGTTTAACTTTTATTTGCATACACTTTTTTTATATTATATTTGTTTTATAGCTTTTGTTAGCTATAATCAACCCTGATTTCATTAACAAAATTCTTGCTTTTGGTGGAAAAAAAATGGCAAAACTGCTGTGTTATGGAGATAATATACTGTATTATATATTCATTCATTTTCCTTTGGGTTAGTCTCTATTTCAGAGGTCAACACAGCAGAATAGACTGCCGACTATTCCAGCATACGTTTTAGGCAGCCACACTCATTTACACACAAACACACACACTCATACACCATGGACAATTTAGTTTATTCAATTCACCTATAGCGCATGTGTTTGGACTGTGGGAGAAACCGGAGCACACGAAGGAAACCCACGCCAACACGGGAGAACATGCAAACTCCACACAGAAATGTCAACTGGCCCAGATGAGACTCGAACCCGCGACCTTCTTGCTGTGAGGCCTTCGTTCTACCCACTGCACCACCGTGACACCCGAGTCCAATGTTTTCGAGATAAAAAAAAAAGTGTATTTTCACAGCAAAACGCAAGAATTAAAGCAAATATTGCAATATGTTTTTAAAAAGTCGTCACAAAATCAGTCATTTTAGGCCACAATTCTTTTTTTTTTTTTTAATTGTCCATACAAAATCCAGGAGGGAATAAATAATTACGTTCAACCACACACACATTTACTTCCATGCAATAAGAAGTGCATAGCCTGTATATACAAATATAATTGTGCTGTATATACAAAGTTGTACAGTATGTTTAAAGTCCGCATGAACTGGAAGCTGCGAGCATTTTTTTGCATTGTGACGCAGTTCCTAGACAAACAAAACATTAAACTAGACGAGGCATGGCTTGTTTTTTCTACTGCGAGCTGATTGGATGTAGTAAATTTAGGCATTTCAATCAGAAATATTACGGGGAAAAGGGTTTGGGGAGAGTTATTGCAACCTAACAGACTCCTGCTCACCATTTCTGTATGTTGTCAATCGACAGCAAGAGGGGCGTGGCTAAGTATGTTAAGTATGTGGTTAAGCCACGCCCAATACCTCAGACAGACGTCATCTGAGAATTCAACTGAAAACAACCCAGAAGTGCATTCAATTTGACATTATAAGGACAAACAATTGTTTTGTTTTGTTTTCTTAATGACATGCACAGATGAAATGTTCACACAATTTGCAATGTGAGCTAACAGAATCAACATGGTTAGTTTTGATTTCATGTGTACTTTAAACTATATCATCTGTATATCATCTATATCAATCACCCACAAACCTCTAGTATCATGACGATGAGTTTAATCGTCTCCTCTCAGATTTTCTGGAGCAGGTAAACAAAAAAAAAAGTAATTTTCCTTCCCCCTCTCTCTCTCTCTCTCTCTCTCTCCTCATGATCTGCTGTTGCGTGGGCGATCTTACATCTCTTAAGACCAGCAATGAGGTGAAATGCCATCCAATTAACATACAAGAAATGAGCAGCATTAGTCATCAAGACAGACCAGCTTTAGGAAAGAAAGTACAGATTCCACGCTTTAGAAATAAGGGTGAATTGTTTTTGTATCACTGTAATGACAAGTGTTTTGAAACATGGAGAAAACCTCATATAACTATTATGACAATAACAATAAAATAATGAACAAAATAGTACTTAAAAGTCTGCATGACAATGTCCAATGTTTATTTTCCTAGCGCACAATGCTAGTTGTAAGTTGTATTGTAAGATCAATTAATCTATGGAAGTTAATCTACTGAAAAAAAAGTTGTTTTGATAATCTTCTAAAATATGTGGTAAAAAGTAAAATAGTATATTTTTCATTTTGACATAAGTCTATTTTGGCGTCACGGTGGCGCAGAGGGTAGCACGATCGCCTCCCAGCAAGAAGGTCTCTGGTTTAAACCTCAGCTGGGTCAGTTGGCATTTCTGTGTGGAGTTTGAATGTTCTCCCCGTGTTGGCGTGGGTTTCCTCCGGGTGCTCCGGTTTCCCCCACAGTCCAAACACATGCGCTATGATGAATTGAATAAACGAAATTGTCCATAGTGTATGTGTGTGAATGAGTGTGTATGGGTGTTTCTCAGTGATGGGTTGCAGCTGGAAGGGCATTCGCTTCGTAAAACATATGCTGGATAAGTTGGCGGTTCATTCCACTGTGGCGACCCAGATTAATAAAGGGACAAAGTCGAAAAGAAAATGAATGAATGAATGAATAAGTAAGTCTATTTTGCTTACCTTATTGATTTAAAAATGTTTAGATTTGGACTAGAAACAAGACAAAAAATCTAAATATCAAAAGTTTTAAACATCAAAGTAAGAAAACTAAATAATTAGCATTTCCCCCCCAAATCATATTTTGATCTGTGATATAGGATCATTTGTATGTATTTATTTGATTTGAGAGTTTATGCAAACATGCAGGCAGGTTTAGTTATAATTTCATATTAAATCCTACACTGTAAAACCCAAAAAGTTAAGGCAACCATTTGAGGAAACCGATTGCAACAAGCCATTTAAGTTCAAAAACTAATCCTAATGAGTACTGTGAGCTTAATCTATTTGAGTAAACAAAGCAATTTGAGCACAGTAAAACCCAATAAAGGAAGAGAACTCAAACCAACTGAGTACTGTCAAACTCTATAAGTTAAGTCAACTCAAACCGTTTGAGGAAACCGATTGCAACAAACCATTTGAGTTAAAAAAAAAAAAACTAATCCTAATGAGTACTGTGAGCTTAATCTATTTCAGTTGAAGTAATGAGGTGTTTAATTAACTCATTACCTTCAACGCTGAGTTTAAAACCCTTTTCAAATGAGTAAAATTAACTTTCAGCAAATGTTGAGTTAACTACACTCATTTTATTTGATAAAGTTGAGTGTTGGGTTTTACAGTGTGTTAGTCATGATGTATTTTTGTTATTGCAAATTGTTGACAGCAATATAGGTAACAATTAACAAGGCACATTCACACGTTCAAAAAAAGAGAGGAAAAAAATAACTAAATAAATAAATATACTAGGGCTGCACGATATTGGAAAAATCTGATATTGCGATACTTTATTTTTCTGAGATAAAAATTGCGATGTGAATATCATTTCACAAGATGGTTTGAGGACGTCACGGTGGCACAGTGGGTAGAACAATCGCCTCACGGCAAGAAGGTCGCTGGTTCGAGCCCCGGCTGGGTCAGTTGGCATTTCTGTGTGGAGTTTGCATGTTCTCCCCATGTTGGTGTGGGTTTCCTCCGAGTGCTCCGGTTTTCCCCACAGTCCAAACACATGCGCTATAGGTGAATTGAATAAGCTAAATTGTCCGTAGTGTATGTGTGTGAATGCAAGAGTGTATGGGTGTTTCCCAGTGATGGGTTGCAGCTGGAAGGACATTTGCTGCATAAAACATATAAGTGGCCAGTTTATTCCGATTTGGCGACCCCTGAATAATAAAGGGACTAAGCCGAAAAGAAAATGAATGAAAAAGATAGTTTGAATAGCTCTATGTGATTGTTTTCTGGGTAGTCTAACAGTGTGCAGGTACAGAAATTGAATAACCGCAATAGAAAAAAATGCTTTTTTTACTCTTGTATTCCCGCCCAAATAATATAATGAATTTCCTTAAAACAAGCTAAGTTATCTGCCAGTGGAGTACGTGAAATAATCTGGTTTTTGCTTTGAAATGTACATTTTTGGACTAGGAACAATTAGGTAGGAATATAAGTAAGAATTTTTTTTTGCACAAACCATATAAATTCCATACAAATACAGTGATTAAATACAATTCTGTAGCTCCTGGTCAACTCTAAATCAGAGTCTTTTGCAGACTCTATTGCGGATGCGCACAATGCGATATCGATGCTAAAATTATATATTGTGCAGCCCTACTTGGAACAAAACAACAACAGAGAGCAAAGATCAATACAAATGGCATAAGCACATCCAAGAAGGCAAAACACATTGCATAAAAGACGTGTAGGACAACAACACACGTGGCTGTGCTGACATCTGACACGTGTTCATTTTTAATTGTGTGTAATTTAAATTTTATGCCTTTGCATATCTGCACAGTAGTCCTATAAGTGTGTAATCTTCATGAGGGCAGTTTTTATTTGCTAAAGGAAATTACATCACGATTTATAATAACAACACATGAAAAATTAAACAAAATCAAAACAAATATTAAGTAAAATATGCATTTATAAATCCGATTACACCAAATGTAAATGATTAACAGTCGCTTTTTGTTTACCCAATCACGTCATACAATTTTTTAAAATTGAAATCGAGACCAACCGTCAAGTAGAGGATTGGATAAAGTCATAGATATATACATTAGATGTCGCCTACCCTACTGTCGTCTATTAGAAGGAATGCGTCAGTAGAGCCGCCATTTTAGTACAGGGTAGCGCTCCTTTGAAATGAATGCAGGACTAAGGTGAAGCGGAGGACTGTGGCCATCCAAAGCCAGAGATATACACTTATACACATATATCTATGATCGGGAGTTTTCCCCGGTGGTCCGTATGCAAATATTTTTTTAAATTACGAAATATTATAATTTTACATCACTTTTCTACATTGATGGATGTGACCGCACGGGCATTCCTGACATAGAGTGTGTGTTTTTGTGCATGGAAATGCATTATCCTCCTTCCCTGTTTAATTTGATCTAATCCATGTCCTGAAACACACCCCCTCTCCTGCTTTCACTTCTCATTCTGGCGATTCGTTTGTGAATGAATCTCCGTTATGACTGACTCGTTCAGCCGACAATAATACAAGTTTCTGGCAGCGCAGCATCCTCTTGTCATATTTCATAACATTGTTTGCTTAATTTATTCAACAAAACTAGCATAAGCCTAGAATTTAGTGCGAGTTGGTGCTACTTTGCCTCATGGTCACTGCAGTAAGAGACTGTATTATCATCAATAACATTACTTGTTAAGCACAAAAGTTCATAACATACAAAAACATAAAAAACAAAATCTTACCTATGAAATGTTCTGCCTTTGTGCTTTGTTTGCTCGTTACTACACCCGTACACAGTGCTAAAGTCCAGCATCTTCACATTGGCGCACTGTCTTGACTAGTGCGGTTGAATGACGTTTGTCCTAGGAGCACTGTACCAATGTGGCGGCGCTATTGACGCATGCTCAGGGTCCCTATGCGACATCTAGTGTATATATCTATGGGATAAAGTCAAAACAACTTTGACTGTTAACAATGACTATTAATATCTAGAAAACTGGAAAATACTTTAATCATGTTTTCCGTGTTATATTTCATCTGCAACAACAATGTAAGCTTGTATAAAGACGTGTTTGGACTATAGAGACCGTGTCACAAGTTGCTATTGTTCAAAAATAAACGAATGACTTTACCTCAACTTTGGACTTCTGGATGTATAATATGTAAACACCTGAGGAGATTTCTCTGCATTAAAGACCTGCTGCTGAATCTACAATAATGAAGGAAATTAAATATTAAAGAAATGTGGATGATGTGTCGAGATGATTGACAGGGCATGTAACTAAGCAACATAACAGTCCATTATTAAGGAAGTAGTGTGCTGTTGTTTATTTTTCATTTATTTATTTATTGCTTTCTTAACACGAACCAGTAACGTTACAGTTTCATTTGACATTGAGGTAAAGTTGGTTTTATATTCGCACATTCGTTCAATGACAACTTGACAATGTGACATGCTAGCTATAATGTTTACCATGATACTTTGAATATTCAGTATGAAATCAGATGTGAATATGACTTCAAAACAACATTAGCACCATTTATTTGACTGTGAACTTGTACTTTGGTAGTCGGTGGCTGCTTATAGGATTTCACTATTTATAATTTAGCAAAGAATACTTTTTAATTAAGGAGAAAGTCTGAATGTGTAAATATAAAACCAATCACTTCACATTTCTTAATTCTGTTACACACTCAACAGTAATGTTACCTACTTTTAACTCATAAAAAAATACGTATTTTTAGGAGGTAACTGAGTATAAGTACGCGAAATAGGACGCAGCAAGCTTCAGATTTTGTGTTAATGTCGTTCACCCTCTGTGTGTGTGTGCGTGTGTGTCTCCACATACCTGTGCAGGTGATCTGTTCTCAGCCTGAAAGTTACAATCTCCGTGAGGCTTTGTGTGACGGGTCGCCGGAAGGGCCGTTACTGCGCAATCCCGGGGACCACGACAGGATCCGGGTACCACGGCTGCCCACGTCCGCTGATGTAGAGTCGGTGCTGCGGCTGACAGATTACGAGACCGGGCAGATGGACCGACGGGCAAACCTGAGCTTCAGGAACGCGCTGGAAGGTACGACACCTGTGGTCACGTGAGCGAGATTTGGGCGTGCAAAACGTAATGACAGCGACAACTTCCACTTTAAACCAGTTATAATTCCCTGACCTTTTGATTAAACCTACCAAGTTTCATATCCATCGTTGTTTATTTAGCAGTCAGAAACCTCTTTTCTCAGTGGTACTTTAAGAGCTAGATATTTATATAAATACTATTATAGGGAGAGTACAAACAAAAAAAGCTGTTCAAACTGTGTATTTGATTGACACGTTTAAGATATTGTGAGCTAGCAGGGCCTAGCATTATTTGTAATTTTTTGTCTTTATTTGTTATTTTATTTTACCTATTGAGTCTTTGTACTTTTATATAACTCTATTATGCTTTTAATATTTTTTATGTACACCTCTGGTATTGTTTTGTATATGTCGTTCATGCATTAATAATAAAAAATTATAAATAAATGAAATAAAAATAAGCGATCTCAAAAAAAAAAAAAATCACTGACATTTACTGCAAAGCTGAATTTCAACGACACCTGTAATAAATGGGAAAACAGGCCGCTTTGCATAAAATTAAAATGGTTTTAGCATTAATATAATTTTGCAAGACTTTATTAGCCACTATTAGAACAATTGATTATTTACCTCAGATAAAAAAATAATAATAAAAAATCTGATGCAGTTACTGTTTGATTGCCTGCGAAGTGCTCTCTCTCTCTCTCTCTCTCTCTCTCTCTCTCTCTCTCTCTCTCTCTCTCTCTCTCTCTCTCTCTCTCTCGCATATTTATTAGTTTGATAGTAGTTTTACAAACTGTATACATTTAGCTTTTCAGATTTTTGTTTTGAACTTTTTTTTGAACTATTTTTCATTTTCATTTTGAAGCCAAAGATCTATAACAAGACTTTAATAGCCACTATTAGAAAAGCAATCGATCATTTACCTCAGATTTTTAAACAAACAAAAACAAATCTGATGCACTAAGGCAGGGGTCACCAATCTCGGTCCTGGAGGGCCGGTGTCCCTCCAGGGTTTAGCTCCAACTTGCCTCAACACACCTGCCTGGGTGTTTCAAGTATACCCAAGACCTTGATTAGCTTGTTCAGGTGTGTTTGATTAGGGTAGGAGCTAAAATCTGCAGGACACCGGCCCTCCAGGAACAAGTTTGGTGACCCCTGCACTAAGGGCTCTGTTTTATACAATATAGGCGTAAAGTCTAAAGCGCATGACATAAAAGCCTTACTCTTAATGCTTTTACGCCATGAGCTTTAAACTTTGCGCATGTCCGAAACTCCGAATGGTCTTTTCCTATTTTAAGGACGGAAAAATTTGTTTCTATTTTTATATTCAGTTCTAATTTCCAGCAAACGAATAAATGAATAATAATAATGAATTGTGAAGTCAAAAAACTGAGTTATATCAAAACACGCGTCCTATTCTTATGCCCATATGGTGATGCATTCGCCTCCAAAATCCGACAGGTGGACAAATCTAAACTTGTTTTTATTAAAACTAATATAAATATGCATATAATAAATAATACTGCTAACAATAATAACATTATACAAATGCAAATAGTCATGAATAAACTGAAAAAAGCCACCCGAGATGAAGGCGTGCAGGCAGTGGTTTTTATATTCATGTAGAAAATAATAATTTTTGTAACATTTTAATCCTTTATTTTTTTCTCATATGTGAAGATATTTGTGTGTTGCTGTACATCCTGTGTGTATAAAGCGTTTAGACCTGCATAGGCGCATAACTAACGCGCTCTGGGCTGGACTTTAGACCAGATATTACTTGGTCAACAGCGTGGTCTAGCTATTTCAGTTTCTTAAAATTGCAACGCACCAACAATGCGCCCTAACACACCTCCTTTATAGACCAGCACACCCATGAGTCCACAAATTAGCGCAAATGGATTTACTATTTAAACAACGTGGTGCAAAACCTGAAAATTACAGTTGCGCTGGTCTGAAAATAGCAACAAATCGCACAAAACACATCTTGCTCCTTATTGCGCCAGGTGTAATACGGCCCTTACTGTTTGATATCGAGGTAAATTCAGACTTTTCTCCCTAATAATAAAATTTCATAAAAGTTTTGACTTATTATTTCTGAAAACAATATTTTTTTTTTACTTGTCTAGAAAATGCTTCTTGATTTATGAATTGTTTAGAAATTGGGACTAGAAACAAGACAAAAAAAATCTACGTAAGAAAAGCATCTCTGAGTTTTCTGGGAACATTTTGGTTACTGAAAAACAGATAATGATAATAGAGAACTCATAATGAAAAAACAACAGATAAGGTTCTTATTTGGTTTTCAAACATAACCATATGGGAATGTTTGGGAAACATTGTATGTTTGCTGGGTTTTTGCTTTATCAGAATGGGAAAGCACTGTTGCATTAGCTGTGCTGTGAACCCGCACTGATTTGCGGTTTTCCATATTTTGGGATTCATGTTTTTACTTTTCCCGGCTTATTTATGCTGTTGAATTGCATTATGAGACCTCGATCTTTCCTCCAACAACTTTTAAGCTTGAAAAAGTTTGAAAAAGTGATTTTATTGACATTTTTAATAGTTTAAAGTGCTTATATAGTTTAAAGTCTATAATTGCTACAAAAACCTTGTAATAAACTGCCAGTACATTTTCTGTTATTTTACACACTTATTTTTCTCTATATATTATTTCTTATACATTGTATTATACTAAATAAATACTAAAATGTCACTAAAAGTCCCTTTGTTAAACTGTAGAGTTGAATTTTCAACATCAAAAGTCAACAGAGCAGAGATCAACATCCCATAATGCAATTCACAACCGTAAATAAACAGAAAACAATCACAAAATACAGAATTTTGTGTGACTAAAAAATGACCAACGCAAATATTAACTTCACTTCAGATTAGTTTAAACCTCACAGCGTCGTCTGTATTCCCGCTAAATTAAATATATCATCAACATCCAACCTTGACTGTCTTGATTTTGCATGTAATTTCGTAATGACAAACATCTAAGAGTGTGAAGAGCAGATGAGTTACACTTCATTTTCACATCAGACTCACCTGTACACTGGTGTCCGCAGGTTTCGCCAATCCTGAGACGGGTTTGGCAGTGACGGGTCGCAGTTTAATGCACAACTCTTTACATGTGTTCATGAATGGCTCCATGTCTTCAGTGCAGGGATCTGCCAACGACCCTATTTTCCTCATACATCATGCTTTTATTGACAGGTAAAATCAAATGCATGCACACAAACACACACACACACACACACACACACACACACACACACACACACACACACACACACACACGTACATGTATATATATTGTCATGTTATGTTTGTTATTGATATTTTTTTATGTTTTTATTTATTATTTTATAAAAATAAAGATAAATTTAATGTATTTTAAGTGTGTATTTTGAGTATTTTAATACAAATTATTTATTTAAAAAATATATATATAGGAAAAGCCTTATGGAAAAAACTTTCATTTACTGTAAAATGTTTTTATAATCATTTAGTAAAAAAAAGAAAATCTAATTGTGATTACAAAATCATGAATTAAATCGAATCAGTTGATTGAATCATTACATCCCTAACAGTTGATTTCCACGGTGTTTGCATTTCAGCATCTTTGAGCAGTGGTTAAGGAGACACCAGCCGCCCCGCACACACTACCCCACCGCCAACGCCCCCATCGGACACAACGACGGATACTTCATGGTGCCCTTCATCCCTCTCTACAGGAACGGAGATTACTTCCTCTCCACTAAAGCCCTGGGATATGAATATGCATATTTACAGGATCCAGGTGAGTTATTAGCATAGATGCACTCTCTTTAACCTGATCTGCGTAATTCAGGATTAACTGGGAATCGCTTTTTTTGTTTGTTTGTATAAAATAGTTTATGATTCTCACACGATTCTGAATGGTCGAATTTTCCACAAAAGTTTATTATTAGAGGTTCTGACCATTGGTTTTTTGCTTCAACCTATTTTTTTTAAATATTATATCATTTAAATTCTTTTTTTTTTATCTTTAAATTAAAGCTTCAATAAATCAATGACGAAATCTTTGGTCTGATAGCCCCACCATTAAGCTCCGCCCTAACAAACTAATAACTCCTCCCGGGAGAAGGACTGATAGCCCCACCCTAAAGGACTAATAACTCCTCCCTAAAGGACTGATTAGCCCCACCCTAAAGGACTAATAACTCCTCCCTAAAGGACTGATTAGCCCCACCCTAAAGGACTAATAACTCCTCCCTAAAGGACTGATAGCCCCACCCTAAAGGACTAATAACTCTTCCCTAAAGGACTGATAGCGCCACCCTAAAAAACTAATAACTTCTCCCTAAAGGACTGATAGCACCGCCCTAAAGAACTAATAACTCCTTCCTAAAGGACTGATTGGCCCCACCCTAAAGGACTAATAAAGCCTCCCTAAAGGACTGATAGCCCCGCCCTCAAGGACTAATAACTCCTCCCTAAAGGACTGATAGCCCCACCCTAAAAAACTAATAACTCCTCCCTAAAGGACTGATAGCCCCACCCTAAAGGACTAATAACTCCTCCCTAAAGGACTGATAGCCCCACCCTAAAGGACTAATAATTCCTCCCTAAAGGACTGATAGCCCCACCCTAAAGGACTAATAACTCCTCCCTAAAGAAGGACTGATAGCCCTGCCCTAAAGGACTAATAACTCCTCCCTAAAGGACTGATAGCCCCATCCTAAAGGACTAATAACTCCTCCCTAAAGGACTGATAGCACCGCCCTAAAGAACTAATAGGTGCGTTCGACTTCATGCAGCGCTGCGCAGATCGATCGAAGTCTGTCTTAAAGCGGTGCATGCTGGTTAGAAATTTTGGCCGGATTGATGCTGCGCCGACGGCATGTGACTGTCACATGTGGCATCAAAGTACCGCGACAGCGCTTCGAGATCAGACGACTGACTCAGCCCGCGCAGCAACTGAAGAGCGCCTGCATGAACTCTGATGACGACACCAATATAATACGATTGGCCGAGTTCACCGCATGACAACAACCACGTGTGATTCAGGTTTATTATTGGACAACATCCGTCTCACAAATTTCAAAACAAACAATTAACTGTTGTTCAAACACTCTCTATCTTGTACACATCATGCTTAAAAGACTACAGATATTTTACAGCAGCATAATCTTTTGTTAAATAATTTGTTCATACTGACTAGATTGTTTGCACAGGTTTATTCTGCCTTTTTTATACAGACTACTGTATTTAGCTCCATAAACGATATAAATGATATATTTTAGTAAATAACTTAAATATTAACTCAAATAAGTCTTACAGACTTGTAATACAATAATTATCATCATTGATCCTGACGATTTCTTAGCAAATTAAGTTATATAAAAATATGTAATATAAAAATATGATTCTAAAATATTTTATTTTCTGTCAAACCATATTACGCAGAAATAAAAGTTAAAAGTGTCATTGATGTACCTGCTCTTTCTGGGAAATTTCTACTGAAAGTGGAGCTCATTTATTTTGGTCATTTTGTTCAATCTTTTTGGATTAAAGGGCTTTTTTAAAAATGCCTTCATTATTCAAAATAATCCTATTCGTGGATATTTATTTCATTTTTATGTGCCCTTATTTTCCCCCTTATTTCTGATGCATTTGTATGTAGGCTACTTAATTTTAATTCATAATTCCCTTACTGTTTAAAAATGAAGTTTGTAGAGACTGTATTTTGATTTTATTTGTACTTTATATCTTTTGTTGTTATTTCAATAAATAAATAAATAAATAAATAAATGATCACGCCATGTGATCGGTAATCATGACTGCAGCAACTTGAGTCCCCGAAGTGGCCGGCTTGACGGCTCCGTTTTCAACTCCGCCCCCGCCTGCGCTCGGCTAATCTCGTTGATCACCGGCTGCAGCTGTGCTTCATGTCGAACGCACCTAATAACTCCTTTCTAAAGGACTGATTGGCCCCACCCTAAAGGACTAATAAAGCCTCCCTAAAGGACTGATAGCCCTGCCCTAAATGACTAATAACTGCTCCCTAAAGGACTGATAGCCTCGCCATAAAGGACAGATAGATCAGTCATAAAGAACTGATAAACCTGCCCTAAATGACTGAAAGCCCACCCTAAATAGCTGGTAGCTCTACAATGAAGGACTTATAACTACACTCTAAAAAACTGATAGCCCTGCCCTAAAGCACTAATAACTCTGCCTTAAAGGACTGTTAGCCCTGCCCTAAAGGACTGAAAACCCTGCCCTAAAGGACTAAACATCTTACCCTAAATGATTGGTAGCTCCATCCTAAAGGACTGATAACCTCGCCAAAAGATGACTCATAGCATAGCTCCACCCTAAAGGACTAATAACCCCACCCTAAATGAATGATAGCGTCACCCTAAATGACTAAAAACCCCGCAGAAAAATGACTCATAGCTCCACCCAAAGAATTAATAACCCCTCTCTAAAGGACTGACAACCACGCCCTAAATAACTGATTGCTCCTCCCTTAAGGGGTGATAGCCTTGCCCTAAAGCACTAATAACCCCACCCTAAATGACTGATAGCCCTGCCCTAAAGGACTCATAGACCCACCCTAAAGCACTAATAACTCCACCCTAAAGGACTGAAAGCCCCACCCAAAATGACTGATAGCTCCACCATAAAGGATTAATAACCCCGCCTTAAAGAACTGATAGACCTGCCCTAAAACACTAATAACTCCTCCTTAAAGGACTGAAAGCCCCACCCTAAAGGACTGATAACCCCTCCCAAAATCACTGATAGCTCCACCCTAAAAGACTAATAACCCCACCCTAAATGACTGATAGCCCTGCCCTAAAGGACTGAGACCCACCCTAAAGGACTGGTAGACCTACCCTAAAACAGTAATAACTCCTCCATAAAGGACTAAAAGCCCCGCCCAATATGACTGACAGCTCCACCATAAAAGTCTAATAACCCCGCCCTAAAGGACTGATAGCTCCACCCTAAATGACTGTTAGCCCCGCCCTAAAGGACTGGTAGACCTGCCCTAAAACACTAACTGTACGTTCACACCGAAAGCAGCGAGATCGTCAAAGGTCGCTCTGGCCGCCCTGGGGACAACGCTGTCTGCCTTGAGCTCCGGCGGCGAGAGCGTCAAAATTCCCTACACATTGATCTCGTATTTAAAGGAGCCGTTGCTGCATATCATATCAGTTACACTCCCGCATAAAACAAGCTTTCTAGCGTGAAGGTGTTGCACACTTATTATCAAATTCACTACTACGGAAGATCTAGTTGCATGTGGTGTGGCTTTGCTCCACTATGTGTCCATATGTCTGAAATATTCAGAAGCAGCAATACTGTTTTTTATGGCCGCATGAAATTCACGCTTTTTTTTGAACATTGATGCACATCAGTAACTCGCCAGTAACTTTTTAAATCTACGTTCCAGTAAGAAAACATTGCAAATAATTGAAAATCCAGCGACCGCAATAATTAAACCCTTGGGAACAACTGTGGTTGGAACCAAAGTTCACAGTGACCGTGTTCTCTTACTCCTCTCAAGCGGTGGACTTCTACATTCTGATTGCATGCCGCCGAACCGCGTCACAGCTCATTACCATAAAGTTGACTTGATTTCAACTCTCCTCGACGCTCACACCAGCGAAGACGCGCCGCGCTGCTCCTCACCGCTTATCGCCGCCGGCTCCCATTGAAAATGAATGACTTCCGACTACTTTGACGCTCTCGCCGCTTTCGGTGTGAACGTACAGTAATAACTCCTCCCTAAAGGACTAAAACCTCCACCCAATATGACTGACAGCTCCACCATAAAAGACTAATAACCCCGCCCTCAAGGACTGATAGCTCCACCCAAAATGACGGTTAGCCCCGCCCTAAAACTAATAACGCCTCCCTAAAGGACTAATAACACCATCCTAAAGCATTAATAACCCCGCGCTAAAAGACTGAAAGCCCCACCCTAAATGACTGATAGCTCCTCCCTAAAGGACTAATAACCCCGCCCTAAGGACTAAAAACCCCATCCTAAATGACTGATAGCCCCACATAAAAGCACTGATATATCCCTGCCCTAAATTACTGATAGCTCCACCCTAAAATACTGATAACCGCACCCCTAAGCACTAATAACTCTGCCCTAAAGGATTGATAGCTCCGCCCTAAAGTCACTGCATGTGACCAGAAGTGAAGAAAAGTCTTTTCGAGGGGGAGGGAAGGTTATTATATTTGATTAAAGATTCTGAAAGCAAATCAATTTTTCCAAGCTAAAGAGCACAGATACATCGTTCATAACACACTATTATTTCTATAAAAATAAGAGAGTACATTGTGATTCCATTCCGACTTTGAATCCCTTATGGCCATGTGTTTGAATGGAGCTCACAATCTTTTATCTATTAATGGTCTCTCTCCTGATTGGCTGCAGGTCAGCGGTTTGTGCAGGAGTTCCTGACGCCGTATCTGGAGCAAGCTCAGCAGATCTGGCAGTGGCTGGTGGCGGCAGGAGTCCTGGGAGCCGTCGTTGCAGGAATAATCGCGTCTGTCTTTGCCGTGGCGTGTCGCAGACAGACGAGGAGACGGAAGCTGTCGTATGGAGAGAGACAGCCGCTCCTAAACAGCAGTGAAGAAGAGGGTTCAGCTTCATATCAAACCACACTGTGAACCGAAGCCAGGACAGATGCGCTGAAACATGTCATCTGACACACTGGTCTCGTCCGTAAACCCGAGGGTTGTGTTTGCATACTGCCAAGTGCACTACATGTGTTACAGTACTCGCAAGTTTGACCTCAGCAAGAGAAGGATGCATCATGTTGATCAAAACATGACAGTAAATGCATTTAGAATTTATTCTTTTAAAGGGACAGTTCACCCAAAATTGAAAATGTCATCGTTTACAAACACTTAAAGGGATAGCTCCCACAAAAATGAAACTCACCCACAGGTTATCCAAGATGTAGGTGACTTTTTTTTCCTTCAGTAGTACATTAAAGGAGATTTTGAGCTGAATCACAAGTGTTTACTGCTTATTTACGGTTGTAAATTGCATCATGGGATGTCGATCTCTGCTCTGACGACTTCAGATGGTCAAAACTCAACTCTACAGTTTAACAAAGTGACTTTTATTGATGTTTTAGTAAGACCAGGACCATAATGATTCATATAATGGCAGTGAATGGTAACCAGTTTTTATGATTTAAAAATAAACATACAAACGAATCAATAGCAAAGTCCCTTTAAGGCAAGTCATTTCACTCGGCGGCCATCTTTAAAATGCCGCTCGGGCATTCTGTTTGATTGGAGAAACATCAAATTCTCCAAAACTGATCGCCAAGCTTACGATTACATGTCATATTACGAATCACCAATGAAATTAAACAACAACTGACTCTTAAGTTTCATTTCTAAATGTTCGTATCACACAAAATCTGCAGAAACTCACGTCTGGTCCGAGCCCCTCCCCCGGAGAATTGTCAATCTATAGCGATCGCTGATTGGCTCCTGTACTAGAAGGCGGGCTTTTTTCATCATATATTGATCGCTGATTGGCTCCTGTACTAGAAGGCGGGCTTTTTTCATCATATATTGATCGCTGATTGGCTCCTGTACTAGAAGGCGGGCTTTTTTCATCATATATTGATCGCTGATTGGCTCCTGTACTAGAAGGCGGGCTTTATTCACCATATATTGATCGCTGATTGGCTCCTGTACTAGAAGGCGGGCTTTATTCACCATATATTGATCGCTGATTGGCTCCTGTACTAGAACGCGGGGCTTTATTCACCATATTGACAGTAACACTTTTCCCCATTCAAAAGTATACGAGTGACACGTCTTGTGTATTCTATAGTCTTTGTCAAAAGTCATAGCAAAGAGCTTAGAATGACCAAGAGACGACACTCAATAGAACGTTCCATTGCAACAGCAGCGCCCAGCAACAGCCCCGGATTCCTCCATTTTGGAGTGAAAGCGATCGGCTGACCATTGGATCTTATTGCTGTCGTGATGGCAAGCAACTGCTTTATTTTTATTTATTTATTTAAAAAGCGCATTAAATCTGAGATACAACCTGAAAGACGACAATACAACACTTACCATCACAATCATCAGCACTTTTAATAGTTTATTTTACAGACTTATAATATGCTGTTGTTCTATTGGAGTTTTCATTCCAAAATGGCCGCCGCACCATCTAGTGGCTGTTTTCCAAGTCGGACTAGAGTGTCGTCTCTTGGTTATTCTAAGCTCTTTGGTCATAGCTAGGCTCTCACTGAGGCCCCGTTTACACTAATGCGTTTTCGTTTTAAAACGCATAAGTTTTGCTACGGTTACGCCATCCATCCACACTACGCCGGAGTTTTCGAGCCCCGAAAACGGAGCGTTTTGAAAATGCTGGAGAGGTCGTTTTCATTCTAAAACGCTGCTTCTCCGTCTCAGTGTGGATGGGGGAAAACGGAGACATCAGAAAACGGAGGCGTGACTGCTGAGATTCGCTATCTGATTGGGGCTTTTGGGTCATTGCGTATCCTTCCCTTATTCGTCAAGCCCCTATCACATGACTATAACGCTACCGGAAGACGGCAGACCAGCCTTCACTGTAAACAACAACATGGACACAGAAATGAAAGCGTTGTTTGCACTATTGTCCGTTTTAGGCGCCATAAACTCTGCCTTTTTTACTACAGCAGCTGCATATATTCGCAAGAGGCAAGCTATTGTTCGAGCACTCGCTAATCGCTCGCGTTCATCGTTCAACCAGCGTTTGTTGACTAACAATAACCAAATGCCGAGCGAGACAAATGCTTCCTGTTTATACTTGAACGCGCATGCCCAGAGTGCGCGAATGGTCATGTGATATACGTTTTTGGTGGAGTAGTGTGGACGGAGATATGTTTAGAAACGCTAGTATGGACGCGGATCGTTTTTGATCTAAAACGCCGTTTCAAAACGAAAACGCATTAGTGTAAACGGGGCCTGAATCTACGCACGCAACAATCTGCAGTCTATTTATTTACTTGTGTAAACTTATATTTCTTGAGTTGTTAAAGTAATTTCAGTAATATTATTGACTAATATGAAAATGTTCTTATGATTTATTCACAATACCGTCTGTAAAGTCATATGTTCTGTCGTTTAGTAGAGATATTATATGAAAGACTTGCTTACTTTACCAATTAAGTGGATCTAATTGGATTTGCATTGTAAACAATAAATAATCAAGTTATTTATTTAATTAAATAAGTTAAAAACATATTCTTTTTTATGTTAAGTTTTTATTCACAATACTCCCACAATAATTCTGCAAAAATCTGGAGATTTTTTACAAAATTCTGCGCAGAAATAGCAAAAAATCTCCGCAGATTCTGTCTGGCCCTAGTCATGGCTCCTGATGACACACTGAGGTCTTGCGAAGCAAAACGATCAGTCTGTGTAAGAAATTGAACATGATTTACAATATTATTAGCTTTAGTGCACATTTTTGTCGATTTGGACTCTTTTGTATGTGTTTATTTTAAATCTAAAAAAAACTGTCACCATTCATTGCCATTATATGAATCACCAAGGACCACAAATTCAGCATGAAATCTTCATTAATGTTCTACCGAAGAAGAAATGAACAGGAAATGTTCAATATTGGGTGAACTATCCCTTTAAGTAGTAGTAAACGTTAATAGATTTCTTTCTTCTGTTGAACACAAAAGAAGATATTTAGAAGAATGTTGTAAAAAATAAGCAGCCATTGACATCCATAGTAGGAATACTATTGAAGTAAATGGCAGTTTTCCAAATATGTTTTTTTGTGTTACCCAAAAGAAAGAAACAGGTTTAAAACAAGAAAAGCAAGCATAATATTGACATACATTTTGTTTTGGGTGAATTATCCCTTTAATAATTAGTAAAACGTACACTGTGAATTAAGCGAATGTCCCAAACAAAGCTAAGCTTTAGCCCCTGATTTGTTTTTGTCAAGCGTCTTTTTGTCCCCTCCTGATCAACCAATGATATTCATGGTGCTTGTATCGTCACTGTGGCACGTACTGCATGTTCAAATGAAAAAAAGAAATGCTAACAAAGTGATATTAAAAAGATTTATGAGATAAATCAGTGATTAAATGAAATCTTTGGCAGTGGTGGTACAATAACAGTGCAGTTCATTTAGGACTGTTCGGGTCCTATTAAAATATGAATAAAACTAACACAACTACTGTTGCGCTGTACAAAATACAAGAGAAATAAATATTTGAAATGAATGAGATCTTAAATACGGAGTATGTGAGAGTGTTTAACAGTATAAAACATGCTATTAGTAAGCAACAAAACACTTTATGATGGAATAACAGTAACAAAGTCCTTTTTAAAGGGGTAGTTCACACAAAAATGAGCATTTACTCACTGTATATTGTCCCTCAAGTGGTTGCAAATCTTTAAGAGTATTGTTTTACCTGTTAAATGCAAAAGAAGATATTTTGAAGAATGTTGTAAATGGGTAACCATTGACTTCCATAGTAGGAATAAAAATACTATGGAAGTCAATGGTTACCCATTTCCAGCATTCTTCAAATGATCTTCCTTTGTGTTTAACAGAAGAAACAGATTTTGAACCAATAGAAGATGAATAAGCAATGACACAATTATCATTTGTAGGTGAACTATCCCTCAGTCTATATAGGACTAAGTGTTTTAAGAGGGCTGTGCAGGTTCATGTAGACAAACTACATGCAAAAAAATACCACAAATATTCCCTGAATAAGAACTTAACTGTGCAAATCTCCCTCACGTTACACTGTTGACCGGCGTTCAGTCTCTTTGAGGATTTGTTTGCTGTCCATCTCTTCATTCACACTCATCTTGATTTCTCGCATTAAACAACTAAAGGCCAATTTATACTTCTGCGTCGAGTGTATGCCGTCTTCGCCCTACCCTGATGTACACCTTTCAAAAATATGTAACTGCACATCACAATGACACAGGGCACAAGATCTGTGATTGGCTGGCTTAGTATAGCTGTGACAAGTTGTGGGCGGAGCCAAGAGCTGTCAAGGCCAGCGGCGCAAGTGTTTAAAGGTCGTGTAAAATTAAATTAAACCTTTTTAGGTGTCAGCATATAAGCTAGTGTTCACCAAAACAATGACAGAATTTGCATTTAAAAGATATACACATGTAAAGCTTGCAATTTGTCACAATTTTTACCTCATACTTCAGTTTCTCATCAAATCTTCTGACCAATCAAATGCTCTCTAGTATCTGACATGCCCCGCCGCCTTTAAGACGCTTCTCATTTGATGCGCTTGAGCTCAACCACTCCCACTGGCCGAAGCTAAACGCTATTGGCTGGTTTTTTTCTAAAGGGGGAGCTATTCTATGTCCCGCCCTCTCTGCAGGTTTCAGTTGAGATTATGCCAAAGAAATGAATAAAAAAAAAAATGCACAAATGCTCAAAGCACCTCACGGGACCTTTAACACTGAAATGACCAGAAACTACTAGAAAGGCCACAGCAATCATTCTGACCGTACTCATACACCCACCGGCCACTTTATTAGGTACAGCTGTCCAACTGCTCGTTAACGCAAATTTTTAATCAGCCAATCACATGGCAGCAACTCAATGCATTTAGGCATGTAGACATGGTCAAGACGATCTGCTACAGTTCAAGCCAAGCATCAGAATGGGGAAGAAAGGTGATTTAAGTGACTTTGAACGTGGCATGGTTGTTGGTACCAGAAGGGCTGGTTTGAGTATTTCAGAAACTGCTGATCTACTGGGATTTTCATGCACAACCATCTCTAGGGTTTACTAAGAATGGTCCGAAAAGGAGAAAATATCTAGTGAGCGGCAGTTCTGTGGGCGCAAATGCCTTGTTGATGCCAGAGCTCAGAGGAGAATGGCCAGACTGGTTCCAGCTGATAGAAAGGCAACAGTAACTCAAATAACCACTCGTGACAACCGAGGTCTGCAGAAGAGCATCTCTGAACACACAACACGTCCAACCTTGAGGCAGATGGGCTACAGCAGCAGAAGAGCACACCGGGTGCCACTCCTGTCAGCTAAGAACAGGAAACTGAGGCTACAATTCACACAGACTCACCAAAATTGGTCAATAGAAGATTGGAGAAACGTTGCCTGGTCTGATGAGTCTCGATTTCTGCTGCGACATTCAGATGGTAGGGTCAGAATTTGGCGTCAACAACATGAAAACATGTCCATCCCTTTATGACCACAGTGTACCCATCTTCTGATGGCTACTTCCAGCAGGATAACACCCCATGTCATAAAGCGCGAATCATCTCAGACTGGTTTCTTGAACATGACAATGAGTTCACTGTACTCAAATGGCCTCCAGAGTCACCAGATCTCAATCCAATAGAGCAGGGGTTTTCAAACGAGAATTTGAGGCGTGCACTCGAGTAAATTATGATGACGGTTTTTATGCGTTCACTAGAGTGAATCTGATTAATGTTAGCTCCACAACTAACTATCAGGCACCTGTAGAGTTTATGCGTTCAAGTAAAATATATGCAAATAAAATGGAGCGGGTGCTTTTTAAAATGAATGATGGTGAATGAAAGTAAAACTGGTGAGCCGTCTGACAAAAAAGTGCCCTTCTCAATTAAATCAGCAGGGTGCCCTCAGGATGGATCTTTTATTTTCTTTAAAGACATACGACATGAAGACATACATGAAGACTACCTTTACATGGACATCAGTAATAGTTATTTGTCTTAATGTGAATAAGACATTAATATAATTAAGATGTTACGTGAAGTGCTTTTTGAATGTTGCGTCACCAGGCTATCCACATCTCCTGCAGAGTCTCATGTCATTTCGGGTGTTTCATCTTTAATTTTTCGACTTTAACTGCAGTTCAGCACTTTCACTCATGAACATTTCATTCATGCCCCCATGACAAACTGGGTTATTAGACGCGAATATTTAGTAAGGAATGGTGGAAGATGTTTTAATGGGATTTGATAGCGCACGCCAAATAGAAAGAAAACAAACTTCCGCATTTCATGATCAGTGTTGCCAGATGTAGCTGACTGATTCCAGCCCAAAAGCTATTTAAAACGCGCCGAAATGCAAATTCAAAATCTGGCAACACTGTTTGTGATGTGTGTGTGTGTGTGCGGTCTTTTACTGACAGCCTTTAGTGTGCATCTTGTCTCAAAATGAAGCGAAAAGTCCTACATGACGGAAATAGTTTGATCGCTGTGTTTACTTCAATAATGCCACTAATATCTGCATACTCCACGTCTTAATTCCATTTCTGTTTAGTTCATTTATGACTTTAGTCAGATTAAGGTCATCAAAAATCGCTGTTTACATGGTGACTCTCAATCAGAGTATTATCTTAATCGTATTCAAATCATATTAAAGTATTGTTGCCCATGTAAACATACTCAATGTTGGACTCAACCACACTGTCAGGGCTCTGCAAACTTGGCTTTGCGAAGCAGCATTTTCTGTATGTACGTACATCAAAAGCAAGTAGGCTATGGCTCACGTTTATTGACAGTGGAAGATGATTTACGGTTAGTCGCGTCAGTAATCCAACCACAGAAACAGGCAAGCTGTATATTGATGTTTCAATGTATTTAATGCTACACAATTTAAACGCAGATAGTAATATGTGATTGATGTTTGCACATGGATTATAATTTTGTCTCGGGAAGGTGTGTGTGTGTGGGGGGGGGGGGGTTGGGGGGGTTGGTGAGTGAAATTGGACAAACTTGGGGGGCGTGTGTCCTAAAAGTTTGAAAACCCCTGCAATAGGGCACCTTTGGGATGTGGTGGAATGGGAGATTTGCATCATGGATGTGCAGCCGACAAATCTGCAGCAACTGAGTGATGGTATCATGTCAATATGGAGCAAAATCTCAATATTTCCAGTGCCTTGTTGAATCTATGCCACAAAGGATTAAGGTAGTTCTGAAGGCAAAGGTGGGTCCAAGACGGTACTAGTAAGCTGTACCTAATAAAGTGGCCGGTGAGTGCATATAAGACTGTACTGAATTGAATTTGTCATATCATATTTACAATCAAAACTTGTCATTAACATATATAACTTAACTATAACTGTGTATGAGTTACTAGAAGCAGGGGGGAAACGTTTTTCCACCACAGTGATTAATGGTACCAAATCATGATCAACAGTAAACATTACAAATTTTACCTCTTCCTAACATGGAAAACCACCAACAATCAAGAATGCATGATTATATGCTGTCAAAGCTTTACCATCAAAAAAATGTCATTATAATTAAGCAATGTCATTATATAAGTCAATGACAAAAAATGTCATTATATAAGTTAATCGGGCAAAAACAGCCACCAACATAATGAAAGTTGAGTCACTTTAAACAATACACATGGGTTAAAAAAACTCAACACTGAGCATAGAAACTCCACTGCCTACTACTGTTTCAGAAGTGTTACTGCAGATCAACAATGCAGAACTATAAATGCTCACAACGGCATCTGTATAGGTGCATAGAATGCGCCTTTGGGTACGACAATCACTCGGTGCAGAAGTATAAATTGGGTTTAATTTGTCTGTGATCCTCAGCTGAAGGATTCTTTGTTGTACTCAAAGGCTGTGTGTGAGTGTGGGTTTGAATTACACAGAGTGTGTAACGCTTTGGAGATGCCTTTGGGTCCACAGCAGAAAACTCCCACTCTTTTACTGCAGAACACATACACACACACATCATATCTGGTTACTTCATTCACAAAAACCACATAATTTTAGCTAAGAGCAGAAGCACACTCATGCTCACAGCTGATTGGCTCTGCCTATTTCCTGGAAAAGGAGCTTCCAATTTGGTCGACCAATCCGAAGCCTGGAACTCAGGAAACGGTAACGTTCCTCACCAATGCTCTTATAGAAAAACACACAATGAATAAAAAATGTGTTATTAACATTTTTAATAATGCATCTTCAAAATTTGTCGCTGGTGCTGTGCAATATTTATTTTCCTACAATAATTTGGTAATTAAAATCCCAATAAATGTGGATATATATTTTTATAGTGCTGGGTAAAAATTAACCGCGATGAACTTCATCCAAAATAAAAGTTTGTTTTGATATTTGAATTTAATTGAATTTAAGTGTGTGCTGTGTAAATTTATTTATAAATACACACATGCATGCATATATTTGAGAAAATGCTTATTTATATATATATATATATATATATATAATATATGTGTATATGATACAAATTGTATGCATAAATTTAAATGTCCATGTAACAAAATGGTTTTGAATAGTTTGTTTTCTACAGTTGAAGTCAGAATTATTAGCCCCCCTTTGATTTTGTTTTTTTTAATATTTCCCAAATGATGTTTAACAGAGCAAGGAAATTTTCACAGTATGTCTGATAAAATTTTTCTTCTAGAGAAAGTCTTGTTTTATTTCGGCTAGAATAAAAGCAGTTTTTAATTTTTTAAACACCATTTTAAGGACAAAATTATTAGCCCCTTTAAGCGATATTTTTTTTCAATAGTCTACAGAACAAACCATCATTATACAATAACTTGCCTAATTACCCTAACCTGCCTAGTTAACCTAGTTAAGCCTTGAAATGTCACTTTAAGCTGTATGCAGGGGCGGACTTAACCAATAAGCGAGGTAAGCAGCCTCTTAGGGCCCCGGGGAATTAGGGGGCCCCGGTCAATGCCAAGAAGCTTATATTAATCATATAGAGCTCTTTTATACATTTTCTATCATATATTGTAAAAATCTGTTTATAACTGTTAAGATTTTAACGTTATTACTTCTTTTCAAAACCGGGGCCCCCCCCATGAATAATGAAATATTCCTTCCGTACTGCACATGCGCGAGGTATGAGCGCTTCAGTTCAATCAAAGACACTGCCAGCCAGTGTTGCCAATTTAGTGACTTTTCAGACCCCTAGTGCCAAATTGTCAAAAAAAAGCGACTAGTGAATGTTTTAGGTGTTACTGGAGATTTTTAGAGACTCTCATATGTCCGTGCTGTCCCGTTCCTAACGTTACACTTCCCAACGAGCTGCGGGTGATGCCGTCGGTCTCTCTCTCCCGCCTCAAAGGTGGCACAGTGCCACGGCACACAGCTGTCTCTCACTCCTGCAGCCTGAGAGCAGTTTATTCCTCTGCATATCGATGATTTAGCACGACGAGCGCGAGTTATTTCTCTTGTTCAGTCATACTGATCTGCTTCTCCTGTTTTAAATGTAATAACTTAAATGGACCGTTTATTATTTTCTTGCTGTTGTTCACAATCACAGAGATGTTAGTGACACCAGTCTGCCAGCGGTCAGAGTAGAGGCAGGTCGAGTGTGCAAGAGGGAGAATTTTGAGAATATTTGGGGAAAAATAGAAATACGACATAGTTTGTGAACTTGTTTTTTTGTATTTTTTAAATTATTTTATTTTAATTTTACATTAGAAAGATAAAGGTTCCTTTAAATATATATATATATATATATATATATATATATATATATATATATATATATATATATATATATATATATATATATATATATATATATATATATATATATATATATATATATAATATTTACTAAAATTTTAAATAACTGCTTTCTTATTGTATGTAGTTTCAAATGAAATTATTACTCCAGTCATTATTGCTTTTATTACTATTACCATTAATAATTATTATTATTAATATTATAGTGATTTCTGAAGGATCATGTGACTTTGAAGACTGGAGTAGCCTAATGAAGCTGAAAATTACTAAAATGAAAATTAAATTATTAAATTATACTGAAAATTAAATAAAAAAATAATATCAGTGAAAAAAGTATTAATTTAAATTCTAAACTACTTTTGAACAGTTATTTTATAGTGCAATAACATTTCACAATTTATTTTTGATAAAATAAGTGCAGCTTTGGTGAGCAGGAGAAGCTGATTTTAAAACATTTAAAAATCCTGCTGACCCCAAACTTTTGACCGGTAGTGTGTGTACACACACACACACACACATAATTTTTAACATGCAGTTTATTTTTCAACAATGCTAGGGCCCCATACCTAGAATTGCTTAGGGCCCCCAAATCACTTAGTCCGCCCCTGGCTGTATAGAAGTGTCTTGAAAAATATCTAGTCAAATATTATTTACTGTCATCATGGCAAAGATAAAATAAATCAGTTATTAGAAATGAGTTATTAAAACTATTATGTTGAAAAAATCTTCTCTCCGTTAAAACAGAAATTGGGGGGAAAAATAAACAGGGGGGCTAATAAATCAGACTGTATGTATCACATATACAAAATATATATACACACATATGTTGTGTCAAAGCACACTTTTATTTTGGATGTGATTAAACTTTGCCCAATACTAATTTTTAACAATATTAATACTGTTCACCCTTACTGACCAAAACCATTTTTGGAATGTAATAATTTAAACTATTTAAAATAACACTACACTAACACTGAACAATATTGAAGTGGCACCTGTAATCCCTGAGAGTTGCTGAGATAAAGCTGGATGTTCAGATAGTCTGGACGATTGTCCCGCCACAGCTACACGGACAGAGAGAGATGGATAATGTTAGAAACATGATATTAACATTAAAAATATACATATGCAAAACTAGTCAGAACTTTAATTTTTTTTTTTTTTGGAAACAGAACTGTTTATCAAAAAATCTTTAAAATAATCTTTATATATATTGAACTGTATTGACTAACAAAATATTTATAATAAAATATTTTTAATGGCTAATACAGTATGATAGAGTGAGTTCATTGAATTCAAAGGTCAGTGCAAAAACACAATTGTGTATATCTGATATGTACAAAATTAGGATTTTTAATGAATCTTTGATATTTTTAAAACAATATAACAATAGTTTGTAAGCGTAAACATGCTAATAGGTCAGTACATCAGGTCACATTACATATTAGCATATGAATGACATCAGCCAACAGATGGCAGTAGAGGCTTCAGTAACTAATGCACACTGCATACAGTACATAAGGCCTATGTTTTGTTTATTATATATTTCTCTCGTTAAGTGTGTGTGTGCATGTGTGTGTTTGTGTGAGAAAGAGAGAGAGAGGGAGAGATGGAGAGAAAGTTGGAGTTAGGGAGTGTGTGTGTGCGTGTGTGTACAGGTTTATGTGGTTTACAGGGACACAAAGTTGTACAGTGACATGGTATGACCTAGTATAGGGGTGTCCAAACTTTGTACTGGAGGGCCGGTGTCCTGCCAATTTTAGCTCCAACTTTCCTCAACACACCTGCAAGGATGTTTCTAGAAAGCCTTGTATGAGCTTTATTAACTAGCACAGGTGTGTCTGATTGGGGTTGCAACTAAACCTTGCTGGACACCAGCCCTCCAGGACCAAGTTTCACATCCCTGACCTAGTAGTAGGCATGGGCCGGTTTAAGTTTCTGACAGTATGATAAACTTGGATAAGAAATATCTCGGTATTGTGATTACTGCTCTACAATATATTCTTTTCAAATGTCTGGGTAAAAAAATAAAGTTGTTTCCCGCTTTGAACACAATATATTTAATTTTGAGATACATTTAAAATATTTTGGAACAGTAAACATCCCAGGAGGCACAGGATGTCAACATGACAACAGATTGATATTTTACCCCAACAACATGGGAATGTTGCATTTTGTTTGGAATTTAAAATCAAGTTGACATCAGAACCCAACGTCCAACCTAAAATCAACCAAATATCAATGTCTAATGATGTTACAGCTCGACGTTGTGTGGGCTTTACTATGGTTTGGTTGCCATACTTGACGAATAAATGTCAGTATTTGATGTCAATATGACGTTGGTTTAAGATGTTGGCTCGATATTGTATTTTGGTCACTTTCCAACACAACCTAAGACCAACCAAATATCAACGTTGTTATTGGATGCCAAATTAATATTGTCTTTAGAGGCTGGCTAGACATTGAATTTTGGTCACCTGATGTCACAACCTACATCTAACCTAATTGTCATGATTGCCATCGATCTATGTTGGGAAAGATCGTTGGTGAACTACAGACCTGTAAAGAACTACAATTCCCTACATTATGCTTTGCACACACCAGACTCCATTTCCATTAATCACACACACAGCTGAAACCCGTTATCATGGATTGTTTGGACTATAAATACATCTTGCTATCTGAGTTCATTACGGAGTCTTTGTATGTCATGTGGATGGTTTGTTATGGTGATGTTCCTCAGTCTTGTTTGAGTTTCATTTGTTTTTTCTGTTTGTTTATTTGATACTTTGTGAGACTTCACGAAGACTGTATCATTAAAATTGCACTTGAATCCTACCTTTTGTCCTCGTCTCATCTCCGCATCGTGACAGAAAGACTCCGTCAATATGGATTCAGCAAATGGAGAGATTATGCGCTTGAAGCAAGGTAATCGCTCTATTGAGCATTATGTGAAGTTTTTGCAACTGGCTCCAAGATGCAGTATGGACGATTTGTGTTTGATGATGTTCTTCCAAGGTGGACTGTCAGATCCAGTTCGTTCTAATATGCCACAATTTGATCCAGACTGGGGTCTATATTTGTATATTGAGTTTGCACTCTTACTGTCGGGCTCTCCCTTCTCGGTCACTTATGTGGAGGAGGAACACTCTCAGGAATGCAGGGTGAGAAGTGATCAGCAGGATCTTGTGGTGAAAGGACCTGCTGTTCAATCCACAAGCAAGAGGAGGAAATCTAGACTTAAACTCCGTGCTTACCCCCGACGGTTTAGTCCACAGTCTGTAATGGATCCTTCTGTGCTGCTTGATTCTCCCTTACAGCCAGAAAGGCCGGAGCCACCATCTGAGTCAAACGAAGAGCCGGAGCCACCATTTGAGTCCCATGAAAAGCTGTCAGAGTCGTGTGACTTCCCAGTGTCGCCACAGCCGTCACCTGAGTCCCACGAAAGGCTGTCAGAGCCGTGTGAGTACTTGGTGCCTCTTGATCCTGAACTTCCTGACCCAATGTGTTTTTCTGAACCACTAGTGCCTCCTGAGTCCCACGAAGGACTGTCAGAGCCGTGTGACTTCTCAGTGCTGCCAGAGTTGCTGTTTGAGTCCCTCGAAAGGCCGGAGCCGCCGTCTGAGTCCTACGAAAAGCTGTCAGAGCTGTGTGACTTCCCAGCGGTGCCAGAGCCGTGTGAGTACTTGATGCTTCTTGAACCTGAACCTCCTGATCCAATGTGTTTGTCTGAACCACTAGTGCTCCCTGATCCAGAGCCTCCGGACCCACTGGAGCGATTTGTACTGCCAGTGCTTACTGATCCAGAGCTGCCTGATCCACTGAGGTTGTCTGAAGTTTCAATTGTTTTTGAACCTGAACTTCCTGACCCAGTGTGGTTTTCTGAGCCGCTAGTGCCTCTTGATCCAGAGCCTCCTGACCCACTGGGGCTGTCTGAAGCATCAGTGCTGTTTGAACTTGAACTTTTTAACCCTATGTGTTCTGAACCACTAGTATCTCCTGATCTGGAGCCTCCTGACCCACTGGGGCTTTCTGAACTGCCAGTGATTCCTGAACCTAAGCCCCCTGACCCAGTGGAGTTAGATGAACTGTCAGTACCTTCTGATCTGGAGCCTCCTGACCCACTGGGGCTTTCTGAACTGCCAGTGATTCCTGAACCTAAGCCCCCTGACCCAGTGGGGTTAGATGAACTGTCAGTACCTTCTGATCTGGAGCCTCCTGACCCACTGGGGCTTTCTGAACTGCCAGTGATTCCTGAACCTAAGCCCCCTGACCCAGTGGAGTTAGATGAACTGTCAGTACCTTCTGATCTGGAGCCTCCTGACCCACTGGGGCTTTCTGAACTGCCAGTGATTCCTGAACCTAAGCCCCCTGACCCAGTGGGGTTAGATGAACTGTCAGTACCTTCTGATCTGGAGCCTCCTGACCCACTGGGGCTTTCTGAACTGCCAGTGATTCCTGAACCTAAGCCCCCTGACCCAGTGGAGTTAGATGAACTGTCAGTACCTTCTGATCTGGAGCCTCCTGACCCACTGGGGCTTTCTGAACTGCCAGTGATTCCTGAACCTAAGCCCCCTGACCCAGTGGAGTTAGATGAACTGTCAGTACCTTCTGATCTGGAGCCTCCTGACCCACTGGGGCTTTCTGAACTGCCAGTGATTCCTGAACCTAAGCCCCCTGACCCAGTGGAGTTAGATGAACTGTCAGTACCTCCTGAATCAAAACCTCCAGATCCATTGAGCCTATTTGAGCTGTCATTGCTTGCTGAACCTAAGCCTCCTGACCCATTGGGGTTGTCTGAGCTGTTAATGTCTGCTGAACCGCAGTTTTACACTCCAGATCTTCCGCAGCTCTATGCCCCAGGTCCTCCGCAGCACCATGCTCCAGATTCACCTGAGTTCCATGCTCCAGGTCCTCCACAGATTCATGCTCCAGATCTGCCTGAGTTCCATGCTCCAGGTCCTCTGCAGCACCATGTTCCAGATCCGCTGGAGTTCCATGCTCCAGGTCCTCCGCAGCACCATGTTCCAGATCCGCTGGAGTTCCATGCTCCAGGTCCTCCACAGATTCATGCTCCAGATCTGCCTGAGTTCCATGCTCCAGGTCCTCCACAGATTCATGCTCCAGATCCGCCTGAGTTCCATGCTCCAGGTCCTCCGCAGCGCCATGCTTCAGATCCGCAGGGTTCCATGCTCCAGGTCCTCCATGGCACCATGCTCCAGATCCACCGCAGCTCCAGGTCCTCCGCAGCTCCATGCTCCAGATCTGCCGGAGTTCAATGCTCCAGGTTCTCCGCAGCTCTGTGCTCCAGATTCATTGGATTTCCATGTTCCTGTTTTTCTGCAGTTACTGGTTTCAGGACCTCCATCCCTCCCCCTGTTCCGCCTCTGCTCCACCTCCCTCCGGGACTGTTTTTAGGAGCGTCTGGAATCCGCTCTTTAAAGGGGGGGTACTGTCATGATTGCCATCGATCTATGTTGGGAAAGATCGTTGGTGAACTACAGACCTGTAAAGAACTACAATTCCCTACATTATGCTTTGCACACACCAGACTCCATTTCCATTAATCACACACACAGCTGAAACCCGTTATCATGGATTGTTTGGACTATAAATACATCTTGCTATCTGAGTTCATTACGGAGTCTTTGTATGTCATGTGGATGGTTTGTTATGGTGATGTTCCTCAGTCTTGTTTGAGTTTCATTTGTTTTTTCTGTTTGTTTATTTGATACTTTGTGAGACTTCACGAAGACTGTATCATTAAAATTGCACTTGAATCCTACCTTTTGTCCTCGTCTCATCTCCGCATCGTGACACCTAATATTAACATCTTTTGATGTTGTGTGCCAGCTGTTTTGTCAGGCTAAGTAATTCAAAGAAATCACTGAATCAATCATTTTGCTGTCTTCATTTGTTTCAAAACACAATATTTTGTACAATTTTAAAACGGGATCTTTGGAGATCTTTTCTGCTGGAAATACTGTTGTCCTAAAAAAACAGCAAAAAAAAAAAATTTTTAAATTTTACACATACCTTAGGAACGGTATAGCAGAAAATTTTAGAACCAAAGAGTTTTAAAACCTTGATTTTTCCAAACCGTGGTATCTTCTTAAGGCCCAAGGTGTTTTTTTTACATGCATTTTTTATTTATCTTTGCTATTTGGGCTTATTGGAACCTAATTAGAATAAAAAAATCTAAGTATCATCTTTCTGGGTGTCATCTTAGACAGCAATTTAACTTTTGAAAATCATATATTCCATGTCACAAAAACAGCTTTCTTTCATCTGAGAAATATTGCAAAGTTCCGAAGTATGCTATCCATCTCAGATGCAGAAAAGCTAGTCCATGCTTTTATGACCTCTAGGCTGGATTACTGTAATGCTCTGTTTGCTGGCTGCCCAGCATCCTCTATTAACAAACTTCAGCTAGTACAAAATGCAGCTGCCAGAGTTCTGACCAGGTCTAGAAAATATGATCATATCACCCCAATTGTATCCTCCTTACACTGGTTGCCTGTTAAGTTTCATATTGAATATAAAATATTGCTCCTTACCTATAAAGCCTTAAATAATCGAGCTCCTATTTATCTAACCAACCTTCTGTCTTGCTACAATCCAACCCGCTCTTTAAGATCTCAAAACTCAGGGCTTCTGATAGTACCTAGAATAGCAAATTCGAGTAAAGTCGAGCCTTCTCATTTATGGCCACTAAACTCTGGAATAGCCTTCCTGATAATGTCCGAGGCTCAGACACACTCTCGCAATTCAAAACTAGATTAAAAACCTTTGCTAAATTTTTTAGCAAAGCATACACTGTGCATCACTTAGCGGTATGACGCATGAGTGTGCCCCACGCAGGTTTTTTTGCATCTCGTTTATATACACTATGAACAGCAGCTACGCTAATTATTCTCTATTTCCACCTGGGGGTACTCATCCCGAGGCCCTCAGACTATGCAGCACCACTAATGCAATCCAAGACCAGCGACGAGACAATCCCAAGGTTTCATAATCCTGGACCAGGCCGTATCCTGAGCAGCTGCTGTGGTGGTCATGGATAAGTGGAGACCATGAGACTGATTCCTGTGGCGCTCCAGGGAAAGACGAGTCTTCGCTGAGGTCCAGCATTCTCCAGCCTCCGGCGCCTAGACTGCAGCTCTGCACAAGACGTTTGGCCATAGGAGAAATGGTCGTGCCCTACTGAGCCTGGTTTCTCTCAAGGTTTTTTAAATTCTTCACTTTCGCCAATTGATAAAGTTTTTTCCTCGCCGCTGTCGCCACTGGCATGCATAGTTGGGGATCTGTAGAGCTGCGCATCGATGGAATTGCTCCTCAGTGTTTGGACTCTCAGTAGTGATTATTAAACCACACTACACTGAGCTAAACTGAACTGAACTTAAACTCTGAAAACTGGACTGACACTGTTTCAATTTATAATCTTCTATGTGAAGCTGCTTTGACACAATCTACATTGTAAAAGCGCTATACAAATAAAGGTGAATTGAATTGAATTTTGATATGAATTTACATAAAACACTTTTTCCCAAATTTTCTTTTATGCATATTTAACATAGAATTTTATTTTTTTTTTTGAACTTTCAGAGAGGAAAAACTACCTTTTTTCCCCCATTTTGCTCAGTTAAAAATAGGGTTTGGGACATTTCATATGCTGCAAAACAGTTGCAGGATGACACTGTATGTCTGTAACAAAATATAAAACATTCAAAATATTTTAAAACCACTTAAGAGGTAAAATGTGCTGTTCATGTATGTGGACCCTCAAGCCCTAGGAGGGTATACCTTAAAAACGGTTAACGTCCCATGTCTACCTAGTAGTATTCTATTAAGGCAGTTTATGGGGTCGTGTCCCTGTGATTCGAAACGCTTAAAATCATACTAAAGGTCTTTTGACATTCACATTTTACCTCAGCTTTCCTGTGAGGGATGGATTCAGGGGTAGGGCCATAAAAAATTACAGCAAAAAATATACAGTATTATGCCTATTGAGTGTCCCTGAAAACCATGTATACTAGTGTGTGTGTGTGTGTGTGTGTGTGTGTGTGTGTGTGAGAGAGAGAGAGAGAGAGAGAGAGAGAGAGAGAGAGAGAGAGAGTTGGAGTGAGTGTGTGTGTGTGTATGTGTGTACACTGTACAGGTTTATGTGGTTTACAGGGACACACGTTGTACAGTATAGTGACATGTGTAAGACCAATTTGTGTAAGACACAAATCTGTATAATGACATGGGTATGACACAGGTATTACAAGAAGCAGGTGAAATATGAGGACATTGGTGACGTCCTCACTTCTCAAAAAGCTTATAAATCACACAGGATGAGTTTCTTCAGGGAGTAAAGCTGTACACTTTCTCCTGTGATGGTTGGGTTTAGGGGTAGGGTGGGGGGAGGGCAATATAATATACAGTTTGATCTGTATAAAAATGAATGGAAGCCTATGTAATGTCCCCACTTTTCACAAAAACAAACGTACGTGCGTGTGCGTGCGTGCGTGCGTGCGTGCATGTGTTTTTTTTACCCTCTCATGAAGGCCACACAGTAGATCAGCAAACCAGTAGAAGGACTGAATGTCTCTGCAGATCCACACGAAATACAGCCGCTTCAGCTTATACTGACACCAATCCTCACTGCAACACACAACAGCACTTTCTCCATCTATCTCTACTGTAGATGTGGATGCTGAGGGACCTTTTGATAAAATGTGCTTACTGAAAAGGGGTATTGTATTCAACAAAGCAAAGCTCCCTCAACTGGAGCTTTCATTGTTGCATTTCTTTTTGTTGTTGTTTTTATAATATTTTTTATTTGAGATGATTAAAAAGTCACCATTTTCACAGTAAATTCAGTCCTTGCTAAAATAAAACAAGGTATGGTGATGTGAAGTCAAATGAAGCACACTGCTCAGGCTGTAAAAATGTTGGTTTCCACACAATCGATTTGTGTTGGCACAACATGAGGGAATTAAGTTAGCTTATTTGTTTTTACAAATATAAGTGGATTGAAAATAAAACAATTAAGTTGTACTGAAAAAAACTCAAGAATTGTGTTGTTTCATTTCATTTCATTTCATTTTCATCCGCTTTTCTGGGGCCAGCAGTCTTAAGAGAGAACCCCAGACTTCACTTTCCCCAGACACTTCCTCCAGCTCCTCCAGGGGGATCCCGAGGCATTCCCAGGCCAGCCAAGAGACATAGGCCGTACTCACACTATGTACAGTTGCCTTGAACCGGGCCAAAGCACGCTTGTCCCCCTTCCTGTCTACCCCGACGGCCCACATTCACATTACATTCGGGCCTGGGCACGCTTACGTCATCGATGATGCGCTCCTCAGTATGCGCTCTCGCTCAGCACAGTGGAGATTTCTTTAATTATATCGTTTAAGTCGTTTGATATGCGGTGGTGACACGCCGTCTAATATTTCGGCGAACAGATCAGCCACTTTTGACGCTCATAAACAATCATAAAGTCCTCGTGCTGCAGGAATTAGGAGGTTTGCTGAAGGCGCAGCTGACGAGCAGTGAGGGATTTCCGTCTTTAATAATCTACGACAGTTTGCGTTCATTGAACAGTACGAATGATTAATTAATCCATATGAAACAGTCCCTTAAAAGTCACGTCTCGCTTTCGGTTTCGGACTCGGGCACGCTTGCACTCACACTGTAAGCGTACCGCGCCCGAGCCCAAGTGAACCGTGCTCTGGCCCACCTCTTCCATCTGGGTCAGGGCCACCCAAGTGTACCGTGCATGAGCCCGATTCAGAGCGCTCACACTTCTCAAACAATCCGGGAAACGGGGCTGGGCACGGTTCGGATACCATAGTGTGAGTAAGCCCATAGTCCCTCCAGCGTGTCCTGGGTCTTCCCCGAGGCCTCCTCCGGGTGGGAAATGCCTGGAACATCTCCCTAGGTAGGCATCCAGGAGGCATCTGAAACAGATGCCCGAGCCACCACAGCTGACTTCTCTCGATGGGGAGGAGCAGTGGATCTACTCCGAGCTCCTCCCGGGTGACAGAGCTTGTGTTGTTTCAGCTCATTTTAAATAAGTAGTTTGAACAAACAGCAAATGTCATGTTTTAAGTGCATAATCTGTTTAAAATAAACTTTTTTAGGAAATTTAACATGGATTAGGCAGATGCTTTTATCCAAAGCAACATGCATTTTATCAGTTCGTGCATTCTCTGGAAAACAAATCCCATAAGCCCACAGCAAAAAATGCATTTTTTTTAAAAGAGTTTTTGTCTTGTTTCTAGTTCAAATATCTTTAAATTCTAAAAATCAAGAAGCATTTTTTAGACATAAAAATATTGTCTTTTTTTTTCCAAAAATGATTCAAAATTAAGTGAGTTTTTCCTTGAAATAAGATTATTTTACCTGTTTTAAGAAAAAACTCACTTCGTTTTGACTTATTTCTAAAAACCAGACAATATTTTTAGCTTGTCTAGATGATTTGGACTAGTAACAAGACAAAAACTGCTTTAGTCAGAAAAAGTGCTTTAGCTACAGGAATGCTGTATGCATTGTGTAACGTAAAATGAGATAAAAGAATAACAATATTTTCATTAAAAAATAACTATTATACCCCTTTTTACAAGATCTAAAATAAGTCTCTGATGTCCCTAGAATGTGTGTGTAAAGTTTCAACTCAAAATACCACACAGATAATGTTTTATAACTCTCTGAAACTGACCCTTTTAGGCATTGATCTTAATTGTGGCGTTTTTTTGACTGTCGCTTTAAATTCAAATGAGATTGTGCTCTTTACAAAAGAGGGCGGAGCTACATATGCCTTTGTGTCAGCATAATGGCAGATTCAAAAACATGACTAATGTCCTATGCTAATGGGCGGGGCTTTCCCCCTCTGATGACACGTACAAATGGAGATTATTTTCTGCAGACTGTTTTGACAAGTGTGATTATAAAAAACACAATTAATTATTTGTTACCACTAGAAGTTGGTTATATTCACACACTATTCTCTGTTTAAACCCCTTATAATAGTGATTTTTGCATAATAGGTCCCCTTTAAACAAATTCAAAACATAATGACCAAAATAAATCTTTTTACAAAAACGATTATCTTGAATTTGGTCATTTTGCTAGCGCTGTGATTTACAGATACTTCAGCTAGCGTGATGGACATGTTGTTTTCTCACTCACTAAAGTGCTTGAAGGACACAAGCGAACGGCGTGACTCCGATACCTCCGGCCACACACAGGCTGACCTCATAATTAAACACCTCCTCTGACGGACTGCCGAATGGACCATCCACGTGCACCCTGGGAGCGGGACAACAACCACAACAACCAATAAGATCACAGATGCTCAGTGTGGATAGTGTGAAATATTTTTTTTATCTGCATCAGATTTATAAATTAAAAATAAATAAAAAAAACAGCAAACTTCAAGAGAAACAAAAAACGTATTATCTTTATATTTCTAAAGATGTTTGGTGACTAAAAAATTATTTTAATAAATATATCCATTTAATAAATCTGTTTTGTTTAAATGCACCAAAATACACTCACCGGACACTTTATTAGGTACACCTTACTAGTACCGGGTTGGACCCGCTTTTGCCTTCAGAACTGCCTTAATCCTTCATGGTGTAGATTCAACAAGGCACTGGAAATATTCCTCAGAGATTTTGCTCCATATTGACATGATAGCGTCACGCAGTTGCTGCAGATTTGTCGGCTGCACATCCATGATGCGAATCTCCCGTTCCACCACATCCCAAAGATGCTCTATTGGATTCGGTTGTGGTGACTGTGGAGGCCATTTGAGTACAGTGAACTCATTGTCATGTTCAAGAAACCAGTGTGAGATGATCTGCGCTTTCTGACATGGCGTGTTATCCTGCTGGAAGTAGGCATCAGAAGATGGGTACACTGTGGTCATAAAGGGATAGACATGGTCAGCAACAATACTCCGGTAGGCTGTAGCATTGACACGATGCTCAACTGGTATTAATGGACCCAAAGTGTGCCAAGAAAATATCCCCCACACCATTACACCACCACCACCAGCCTGAACCGTTGATACAAGGCAGGATGGATCCATGCTTTCATGTTGTTGACGCCAAATTCTGACCCTACCATCCGAATGTGGGAGCAGAAATGGAGACTCATCAGACCAGGCAATGTTTCTACAAACTTCTATTGTCCAATTTTGGTGAGCCTGTGCGAATTGTAGCCTCAGTTTCCTGTTCTTAGCTGACAGGAGTGGCACCTGGTGTGCTCTTCTGCTGCTGTAGCCCATCCGTCTCAAGGTTGAACGTGTTGCATGTTCAGAGATGCTCTTCTGCAGACCTCGGTTGTAACGAGTGGTTATTTGAGATACTGTTGCCTTTCTATCAGCTGGAACCAGTCTGGCCATTCTCCTCTGACCTCTGGCATCAACAAGGCATTTGCATCCACAGAACTGCCGCTCACTCAATACAGTATTTTCTCTTTTTCTGACCATTCTCTGTAAACCCTAGAGATGGTTGTGCGTGAAATTCCCAGTAGATCAACAGTTTCTGAAATACTCAGTCCAGCCCGTCTGGCACCAACAACCATGCCACGTTCAAAGTCACTTAAATCACCTTTCTTCCCCATTCTGATGCTAGGTTTGAACTGCAGCAGATCATTTTGACCATGTCTACATGCCTAAATGCATTGAGCTGCTGCCATATGATTGGCCGATTAAAAATTTGCGTTAATGAGCAGTTGGACAGGTGTACCTAATAAAGTGGCCGGTAAGTGTATTCTAGTACACAGGTATTTGATAAGCAAATTTCCATAATTTCCATAAAATAACCGTTAATGAGGAAACATTATTTAGTAAAACACTGAAGACTTTCCTCTCTTGGCATAATTAAAATCAGGAAGGAAGCAAACACACACACACACACACACTCACATATACACACATAAGCATAAAGAGAAAACACACAAACAATAAGCACACATCCACTAATGCACACAGGATGAGGATGTGCAGTCATTTCCCACTGTAAAAGCACTTTTATGGGAGGAAATTATGTCATGGGTTCTGATTGGACGGTGAAGCTTGTTAAAGTCTGTCACCTGACATCCCGCCCACACAACACTGGAAAACTGCGGTTTTCCCAGGAAATTACACGGTCAGAGAGTCGTGACCTTTCCCCTCCTCAAACACAGCATCACATACCAGATCAGACCTTCATGAACTAGAAGACAATTCTCCCAGAAGGCAGAAGACAACTTACGTGGGATATCGCCTCTGGTGCATCATGGGAAGGATCTCGCAAGTGTTTGACGGTTGAAGCAGCAGCTGAGAAAACCTAGCTGAAAAATGAGGCAAAGTAAATAAATCAACATTAGGTTACATGTACAACTTATAGCGGGAAGTATAGTGTGCAGTGTTTTGGGTGGTTGTTTATTTGTTTCTACAAGGTTCAAAATAGTTGTCAGCATGTTGCTAAGGGGTGCCAAAGCTGCGTCCAAAACCGCATACTTCCATACCATACAGTACGCTTAAATCAGTATGCGAGCCGAGTAGTATGTCCGAATTCTTAGAATTCGAAAATCAGTATGCGAGAAGTACCCGGATGACTTACTACTTCCGGCGAGATTCTGAAGTGCGCATCCCATGGACGCTGCGCTATCCCATGATGCCCCGCGAGAGAATTTATGAATGGACGTGAAGCGATGCAACTGACGCAGGTAGGTCACGTGACCATGACAAAATGGCGGATGTAGTACGTCCGAATTCCATTCATACTGCTCACATTCATACTGTATAGAACGTACTTTTCCAACGGCCGAGTAGTACGTTTAAATTCAAATGCAGTACCTACTGAATAGTAGGCGGTTTCTGACGCAGCCCAAGTGTTTTAGCATGTTGCTGTGCAGTTCTTAAGATGTTGTGAATGGCTGTTTACCAGCTATATGGTTGATAAAGGGCTCTAGGTAGTTGTTATCATGGTGCTAAGGATGCTACGGGTTTTAACCTGTTGCTATGTGATTGCTAAGAGCATCAGAGTGGTTGTTAGCATGTTTCTAAGGGGTGCAATGTGACCTAGCATGTTGTTGTATGAGTGCTAAGAGTTTCTGAGTGTTTGTTAGCATGTTGCTGTGTAGTCCTTAAAATCCTGTGAGTGGTTGTTAACCTGCTTTATGATTGCTAAAGGGTTTTGATAGTTGTCACAACGGTGTTATGGATGCTAAGTGTTTTAACCGACTGCTATGTGGCGGCTAAGAGCATCCGAGTGGTTGTTAGCATGTTTCTAAGGAGTTCTATGTGATCCAGCATGTTGTTGTGTGGGTGCTAAGAGTTTTTGAGTGGTTGTTAGCATGTTGCTAAGGAATGGTAAGCGTTTTAACATGGTGCTGTGTAGTCCTTAAGATGTTGTAAGTGGTTGTTAATCTGCTATATGGTTAATAAAGGGTTCTAGGTAGTTGTTATCATGGTGCTAAGGGGTGCTATGTGTTTTAACCGGTTGCTATGTGGCTGCTAAGTGCATCCGAGCGGTTATTAGCATTTCTAAGTGGTGCTATGTGCTCTAACATATTGTTGTGTGGGTGCTAAGAGTTTTTGAGCAATTGTTAGCATGATGCTAAGGGGTGCCAAGTGTTTAAGCATGTTGCCATGTAGTCCTTAAGATCTTGTGAGTGGTTGTTAACCTGCTGTATGGCTACTAAAGGGTTCTAGGTAGTTGTTACCACGGTGTTACGGATGCTAAGGATTTTACCCTGTTGCTTTGTGGTAGCTAAGAGCATCCCAGTGGTTGTTAGCATGTTTCTAAGGGGTGCTGTGATCTAGCATGTTGTTGTGCGGGTGCTAAGACTTTTTAAATGGTTGTTAGCACATTGCTAATGGGTGCCCACCGTTTTAACGTTGTTGTGTAGTCCTTAAGATGTTGAATGGTTGTTAACCTGCTATATGGTTGCTAAAAGGTTCTAGGTAGTTGTTACCATGGCTAAGAGGTGTTATGTGTTTTTACCTGTTGCTACGTGGTTGCTAAGGCCATTTGTTTGGTTTGTTAGCATGTTTCTAAGGGCTACTATGTGTTTTAGCATGTTGTTGTGTGGGTACTAAGACTTTTTGATGAGTTGTTAGCATGTAGTGTTTTAACTTGTTGCAATGTGATTGCTAAGAGGTTTTGAGTAGTTGTTAGCATGTTGCTAAGGGGCTACGTGTTTTATCCTGTTGAGCTGTGGTCATAGAGTTTTTGAGTGGTTGTATGTTAATAAGGGCTGTTATGCATTTTAACCTGTTGCTATGTGGTTGTTAAGAACATCCGAGGGGTTGTTAGCATGATTCTAAGTAGTTCTATGTGTTTTAGCATGTTGTTGTGTGGATGCTAAGAGGTTCTGTGTGGTGATATGTGTTTTAGCCTGTTGCTATATGTTTGCTAAGAGGTTCGTATCTGTGATTATCCTCTTGCTATATGCTTGCTAGGAGGTTCTGTGTGTTGATATGTGTTTTATCCTCTTGCTATATGCTTGCTAGGAGGTTCTGTGTGTTGATAAGCGTTTTAGCCTGTTGCTATATGTTTGATAAGAGGTTCTGTGTCTGTGTTTTATCCTCTTGCTATATGTTTGCTAAGAGGTTCTGTGTCGTGATATGCGTTTTATCCTCTTGCTATATGTTTGCTAAGAGGTTCTGAGTGGTGATATGTGTTTTATCCTCTTGCTATATGTTTGCTAAGAGGTTCTGTGTCTGTTTTATCCTCTTGCTAGATGTTTGCTAAGAGGTTCTGTGGCGTGATATGTGTTTTATCCTCTTGCTATATGTTTGCTAAGAGGTTCTGAGTGGTGATATGCGTTTTCTCCTCTTGCTATATGTTTACTAAAAGGGTTCTGTGTCTGTGTTTTATCCTCTTGCTATATGTTTGCTAAGAGGTTCTGTGTCATGATAAGCGTTTTAGCCTGTTGCTATATGTTTGCTAAGAGGTTCTGTGTCGTGATATGCGTATTATCCTCTTGCTATATGTTTGCTAAAAGGTTCTAAGTGGTGATATGCGATTTATCCTCTTGCTATATGTTTGCTAAGAGGTTCTGTGGCGTGATATGTGTTTTATCCTCTTGCTATATGTTTGCTAAGAGGTTCTGTGTCGTGATATGTGTTTTAGACTGTTGATATATGTTTGCTAAAAGGTTCTGAGTGGTGATATGCATTTTAATCTGTTGCTATATATTTGCTAAAAGGTTCTGAGTGGTGATATGTGTTTTAACATGTTACTATGCTTGCTAAAAGGTTCTGTCTGGTGATATGCATTTTAACCTGTTACTATATGTTTGCTATAAGGTTGAGTGGTTGTTGGCATGTGGCTAAGGGGTGCTATGTGTTTTAAGCTGTTGCAATAGGGTTGCTAAGAGGTTCTGAGTGGTTGTTAGCATATTAATATGTGGTACTGTGTGTTTTTTATCCCTGTTGATCTGTGGTCACTAAATATCTTTGAATAGTTGTTAGCATGTTGTTAAGTGCACTTCATGCACTTAATACTCACAGTTTTGCTTACCTAGCATAGGGGGCGGAGCATAGGTGGACAGCGTTATTTATTTTGGATTGTGTAAGTAAATTCTCCTACATAAGTGATCATTTTTTTATTCATTTCATTTATTTTCATTTATTTCAATAATTTGGCAACCATTACACATTGACTGCAAAATGATTTGAATTAGTTAAGTAAAAAGCATCAGTGTTCCATTTGGGACGACACTAAAGTCATACATGACACACTTGAGTGTATAAATGTATAAGTGTATAGTGTATAGTGTGCCATTTCTGATGCAACTTTAGCTTTGAAGTTGCTAACTAGCTCAAGTTTCTTAAATATTTTGGCCATATGGATAAGTGCTGTATTGTAAAGCTGAGGGACTCCTCGCTGTTTTATCACCTGTGTGTTCGTGTGTGTTTGCATTGGGTATGTGGTATTTCTTTGTGAAGTGTGTTTTTCTTTCAGTATATCTGAAGAATGACATAATGGAAAGAGTCAGAAACACGACTGAGCCAAGAAAAATGTGTGCAGTGGTGTGTTTTAATCCGGCATCACAGAAACCTTTGAACTCAGTTATACTGATCACAAGACCTTTTATTTATTGTGTGTGTGTGTGTGTGTGTGTGTGTGTGTGTGTGTGTGTGTGTGTGTGTGTGTGTGTGTGTGTGTGAGAGAGAGAGAGAGAAGGTGTTTGTGAGAGTATGTGTGTGACAGAGTGTGTGTGTGTTTGTGTACGTGTGTGTGAGAAAGTGCGTGCGTGTCTGTATGTTTGTGTTTGTATGGGACAGAGTTTGTGTGTGAGAGAGAGTGTTTGTGAATATGACAGTGTATGCACATTTGTGTGTGTGTATGTATGTGTATATATATATATATATATATGTGTGTGTGTGTGTGTGTGTGTGTAGTGTACTTGTACTCACAGGTCCAGTCTCCCAGCACTCTGAGATGAATACCAAATGTTTCCTTCTTGCCTGTTGGACACTGAGTAACACACACACACACACACAGAGAGAGAAAGAAAAAAGCAGAGTGTGTGAGGATCAGGTACAGTCATGCATTAAAGGAAACACACCCCTGGGGCGCCAAAACTCTGAGAAAGTGTGCAAGTCAGTAAAAAAGCTCCACTATCAGCCCCTGGCAGAAACTCTGAGTGTCTAAAGCAGGAGGGGTGTATTGCTACAACATGCATATTTCAAACATACACTTTAGAATGGAAACATCTGCATGACGGGGCATTGTGTAATGTTTAGTTTGAAAGCTGATACTATAACAATGTGCAACAAAATGACATCATCTCTAATGCCTTCAGCCGTGTTTGTGAGGAATACATACACTGACCGGCCACTTTATTAGGTACACCTGTCCAACTGCTCGTTGACGCAAATTTCTAATCAGCCAATCACATGGCGGCAACTCAGCGCATTTAGGCATGTAGACACGGTCAAGACGATCTGCTGCAGTTCAAACCGAGCATCAGAATGGGGAAGAAAGGGGATTTAAGTGACTTTGAATGTGGGATGGTTGTTGGTGCCAGACGGGCTGCTCTGAGTATTTCAGAAACTGCTGATCTACTGGGATTTTCACGCACAACCATTTCTAGGTTTTACAGAGAATGGTCTGAAAAAGAGGAAATATCCAGTGAGCGGCAGTTCTGTGGGCGCAAATGCCTTGTTGATGCCAGAGGTCAGAGGAGAATGGCCAGACTGGTTCCAACTGATATCAACAGTAACTGAAATAACCACTCGTTACAACCGAGGTCTGCAGAAGAGCATCTCTGAACACACAACACATCCAACCTTGAGGCAGATGGGCTACAACAGCAGATAAGCACACCGGGTGCCACTCCTGTCAGCTAAGAACAGGATACTGAGGATGCAATTTGCACAGGCTCACCAAAACTGGACAATAGAAGATTGGAGAAATGTTGCCTGGTCTGATTTGGCATCAACAACATGAAAGCATGAATCCATCCTGCCTTGTATTAATGGTTCAGGCTGATGATGGTGGTGTAATGGTGTGGGGGATATTTTCTTGGCACACTTTGGGCCCATTAGTACCAACTGAGCATCGTGTCAATGCCACAGCCTACCTGAGTATTGTTGCTGACCATGTCCATCCCTTTATGACCACAGTGTACCCATTTTCTGATGACTACTTCCAGCAGGATAACGCGCCATGTCATAAAGCACGAATCATCTCAGACTGGTTTATTGAACATGACAATGAGTTCACTGCACTCAAATGACCTCCACAGTCACCAGATCTCAATGGGATGTGGTGGAATGGGAGATTGGCATCATGGATGTGCAGCCGACAAATCTGCAGCAACTGCGTGATGCTATCATGTCAATATGGAGCAAAATCTCTGAGGAATATTTCCAGTGCCTTGCTGAATCTATGCCATGAAGGAATAAGGCAGCTCTGAAGGCAAAATGGGGTCCAACACAGTACTAGTAAGGTGTACCTATTAAAGTGGCCAGTATGCATTTGGAAATCATAACTGCAATGCAATTTGCTTTAAAATGATTAAATGTATTATGCAAAACACTCACAATTTGTACTAAACAAAAAAACCAAATTGTAAACATGCAATTAAAATGTTATTATAACCGACACCAATTAGCCAGGATTCAATCTGGCACGTTAATGCATTCCTAAGCTTCCCACTGGTGATTATGAAATTGCAGTGGTGTTAATGTGCTTTTATCTTATGATGACTACGAGCATGACTTGAATGCAATAACACACACATACAACCACACACAGAGAGACACGTACTGTGGTCAGGGTGAAGGGATGGTTTTCAAATGACGACACATTTGGACAGTTCAGCATGATGTACTAGATGAGATGATCAGAAAAACATGAATGTGATTAACACACATAGACAAGCAAAACAATCAATGATTCTGTTTCAATATCAAGTGTGTGATTTACAAATGAAGGCTGGTATTTAGACTGTATTTAGCTGTAATAAAGTATATAGTTTATCTAAAGTTAAGAGTGAGATGTTAGGTTTCTTCATTCTTCATTGTGTGAGTATTCTCCCTGAATTGTATTTATATTTCCTTTACATTTCTGGACCATATACTTTAATATATAGTTTAATTGTTTGTTTTGTGTACATTTACTACCTGTAGGACGCACTCCTCCGATCTTAATCCACTTGTTATTTTGTTAGAAATACTCAAATGCTTTACATGTTTGATTCTATGTTTGTTTACATAACTGCCATGTTCATTCATAGCATTTCATTTTTGCATCTCGTGTTTAAACACACTATGAACAGCCGCTACGGGCTGCTCTGAGTATTTCAGAAGCTGCTGATCTACTGGGATTTTCACGCACAACCATTTCTAGGTTTTACAGAGAATGGTCTGAAAAAGAGAAAATATCCAGTGAGCGGCAGTTCTGTGAGCGCAAATGCCTTGTTGATGCCAGAGGTCAGAGGAGAATGGCCAGACTGGTTCCAACTGATAGCAACAGTAACTGAAATAACCACTCGTTACAACCGAGGTCTGCAGAAGAGCATCTCTGAACACACAACACATCCAACCTTGAGGCAGATGGGCTACAGCAGCAGATAAGCACACCGGGTGCCGCTCCTGTCAGCTAAGAACAGGATACTGAGGATGCAATTTGCACAGGCTCACCAAAACTGGACAATAGAAGATTGGAGAAATGTTGCCTGGTCTGATTTGGCATTAACAACATGAAAGCATGAATCCATCCTGCCTTGTATGAATGGTTCAGGCTGATGATGGTGGTGTAATGGTGTGGGGGATATTTTCTTGGCACACTTTGAGCCCATTAGTACCAACTGAGCATCGTGTCAATGCCACAGCCTACCTGATCTTAATCCACCTGACATTTTGTTAGAAATACTCAAATGCTTTACATGTTTGATTCTATGTTTGTTTACATAACTGCTATGTTCATTCATAGCACTTCATTTTTGCATCTCGTGTTTAAACACACTATGAACAGCAGCTACGCTAATTATTTTCTTTATTCTCTATTTCCACTCTATATTCATCCCCAGGCCTCTAGATATTATGCAGCGACATTAATGCGATCTAAAACCAGTAAAGAAATTATGCCAAGGTATTCATAATTCTGGACCAGGCCATATCCAGAGCAGATGCTGTGGCGGTCAAAGAGGAGTGGAGAGCGTGAGACCCCAGTGACAGAAAGACTGAAAGACCCCAGTGACAGAGGAGTCTCCGCATTGATCCTGAACACCCGACGGTGACCTACTCACACTTGCAGCTTTGCACAAGAAGTTTGGCCAGAGGATAAATGGTCATGCCCAACTGAGCCTGGTTTCTACCAAGGTTTTTTACTTCACTTTCGTCATTTGGTGAAGTTTGTTCCTTGCAACTGGCTTGCTTGGTTTGGGACGTGTTAAGCCGCTTATCGATGGATTTGCTCTTCAGTGTTTGGACTTTCAGCAGTGAAAATTTAACCACACTGAACTGAACTTCAAACTGAAAACTGGACTGACACAGTTTCAATTTACTAGACCTTCTATGTTAAGCTGTTTTGACACAATCTACATTGTAAAAACGCTATAGAAATAAAGGTGAATTGAATTGAAAAGAGTCTGTATAGATTTCTCATGTGATTCTCATTCATCCTGAGGGGTTTGTGGGTGAGTGTGGTTATTAACATAAGTTATGATATTACGTTAGATAGTTCTAGTTTAAACTTGGGGTTATAAAAAAAAATGCAGACAATGTGTTGTTCTCTGTTGTGTTTTCCTATATTTTACCTGTCTGTGCAAATCAGTATATGTTAAAAAATAAAATTGGCTTGGCGTTGGATGGCGGAGGGGTGTTGCGGACGAAAGTGAAGAGGGTTGGGGAGTTGCGGACAAAAGTGAAAGTGAACAGCGGACGGGGGAGGAGGGTGGTCAGTAAAATCAGGTGCCGTATCAGATTTCAGAGGTGCTGGATCCGCATCCGGCGTGTTCCGGCACATATTAAGCCCTGGCTATCGGTGAATTGAATAAGCTAAATTAGCCGCAGTGTATGAGTGTGTGAGAATGAGAGTTTATGAGGGGTTCCCATTACTGGGTTGCAGCTGGAAATCCGTAAAACATGTGCTGGATAAGTTGGCGATTCATTCCACTGTGGTGACCCCTGATAAACAGGGACTGAGCCGAAGAAAAATGAATGAATGATAAATAAATAAATAATAATTAATATAATGAATACAAATAAATAATAAAACGTTAATATTAATTCAAAATAACCGCTTTATATTGTTATCTATTTCCGTTTCAACATTATTAAAATCTAGAGGTGTGAACCTACACTGGTCCCACGGTTCGGTTCGGTTACGATTATCATGCCATCGATTCGGTTCAATTCGATATCTCGGTGCATCACGGTGCATTGACGATTCTTTCCATAAACAGTTTTATATTTTCTTCTCAGCACAGCAATTATTGTATTAAAATGTATAAATATATTTATATACTATTTGTAAAACAATTTTGTGCTTTAATACCAACAGTCAGAATAAAGGTAAAGTTGGTTTTATATTCACACATTCGTTCATTTAGAAGTCTCTATATTGTTTATCATGTTACTTTGAATATTCGATTGGAATTAGCATACAAGTAACAAACAACATTAACACTATCTAATTGACTGTGAACAATGTTGTACTTTGATAGTCATTGGCTGCTAATATGATTTCCCTATTTAGAATTTGCAAATAATACTTTTCTGAAATTATATTATTAAGGTGAATGTCTGAATATCCCAATATAAAACCAACTTTACCTCTATCTTCAGATATATAAACTGTACCTTTAAGCAACACGAGCATTTATAGCAAATAAACAAATATAAATATCCCGCTCGCTTTCTGAGCCTTGTCTACCAACTACCAAGTTCTTTCTTACACCCCTTTGATTGGTCAGGCGCTCAACAGAAAGGGCTGCGATTGGCTCTTACACGTTGATGCTGTTCACAGCTGCACTCATGGGCTACAGTGAGAGAGAAATGGAGTTTACTTTCATTCTCTTAATCGCCGTGAAATAGGGGCTTTTGTTGTAAGTGTCAGTGAAACAGTGTTCAGCAAACACACACGCAGTGAAATTGTGCACAGTTTCAGAGTTTTTACGTAGTTAGAGCGTTGTACTCGCGCTCGCGGCTCGCCTCCCTCGCCATAGTAGCTACGGCGACATAGCGCATGTGAGATAAATGACGTCAGTATATAATAACCGGTTATGATTATTACTGAACCGATACCGAATTGTCCGCGTCTGCATCGCGGTGCACCGAAGAAACGATTAATTTTGACACCCCTATTAAAATCCTTAATATTCACGTAATGCAAAGCTGAATTATCAACGTGCTGCCTTACATACTGTATACTTTATTTTATTACATGTTTACATTTTTTTCTGGAGACTTTGACTCATTAGAATGGGAAACAGAAATCATTCTAGATTTATTAAACATTCCATTTTTACATTATAAAATTTTTTTGTATCACTTTTGAGCAATCTAATGATTTATTGCTGGACAAAAGCATTTATTTAAAAAAAAATAAAACAGAAAGGTTGTGCACGTAGTGAAGTTTCTTATACAATGGTCCCTCGTTAACGGGGAAGTTACGTTGTAAATATACTCGCAATAGGTGAAAACCGCAAAGTAGCCCACTTTATGTTTTACAATTATTATAGATGTTTTAAGGCTGTAAAACTCCTCACTACACAGTTTATAATAATAATAATTCCTTACAATTGTATAGCACTTTTCTGGACACTTAAAGCGCTTTATACATTAGGAGAAATCTCCTCATCCACCACCAGTGTGCAGCATTCAGCTGGATGATGCGACAGCAGCCATATTGCGCCAGACCGCACACCACACACCAGCTGACTGGTGCAGATGAGACAGAGTGATGAAGCCAATTATGTTATGGAGATGGTTAGGAGGCCATGATGGACAAAGGCCAGTGGGCAAATTTGGCCAGGATGCTAGCCTACTCTTTTTTTTCAAATGACATCCTGGGATTTTCAATGACCACAGAGAGTCAGGACCTCAGTTTAACGTCTCATCGGAAAGACGGCACTCACTGACAGTGTAGTGTCCCCTTCATTTTACTGGGGCATTAAGACTCACACAGACCACAGGTTGAGCGCTCCCTGCTGGTCTCACTAACACCATTTCTGGCAACAACCTGGGTTTCCCATGTGGTCTCCCATCCAGGTACTGACCGGGCACAGCTCTGCTTAGCTTCAGTGGGCGACCATGTCGGCAGCTTTTATACACTTTTCTCAGACAGGCATTAACATTTTCACTTTTCTCTCTTGTTTAAACACTTGTGCAACTTCTACCTTCCTTCAGCATGTCCAAAACAGTCCAACTTTTTGTAAGATGGTTAGCATTTTCCTCTGCCTTTTAGGTGCTACCACTAGTGTCTTTGAAGATGCAGAACATTTTGTCAACATTGTGAGGTTTTTTTTGGGGAGAAAACTTGCAAACATACAGTACAGCACTTCAGAGTCACACTGCTTATCGAAGATTTATGTAAATTTAGCAAGCTGAACGCATTCTATACTGTACAGGAGACACGGCACGAAGGAGATTGATTAACAGTGGTCTACAGCCAATCAGGATGCTGAACACAATGCGCTAATCAGGGCGCAGAACACAATGCGCTGTAAAAAGGCATGTCAAATTGTGCTAAAAAAAATCTGCGAAACTACGAAAATGTGAACCGCGTTATGGCGAGGGACCACTGTACTTAAATATATATATATATATATATATATATATATATATATATATATATATATATATATATATATATATATATATATATATATATATATATATATATATATATTAATATAAAATTGAATAAAAAGAAAATGCTAGAAATAATGAGATTAATTAAATAAAAAGATAAATCTCTGAATAAATACTTACAGGTCGTAGACAAGCTATATATCTGTGCAATCTTTATTTCTCACTATTTCACCCCCGAGCAAAACACAGATACTCCTACCATATGTTTCGGCGAAAATTTAGTAAGTTTGGAACGTTCACCTAATGCGCTTGAAAATAGACAGTGGGCAAGCTATAGGGGAGAGTGTCGCTTTGGAAGTGAGACATTTAGAGCAACGACAATATGATTTGCATTTAATTTATCCATAACACAGAATTACAGTCTTTGTGAAATGAATATTATGCTATCACAAATTGTTAAATAAATAATATTTTGCTAAATAAATGCTTTGAAATGGGGATATTTTAACATCAGTTGTGGGTGATGACCGCATGGCTCAACTCTCCGCCAGAGAAGCCTGAAAGACAGGCTGCAAATGCTGTTTGGATAATCTTTGTCTAAAAGGTCAGTCTCGTAATCATTAAGCCTGGTTTATACTTCTGCATCAAGTGATCAGCGTGACCCATGGCACATGCAATGCGCGTAGCCGTGCATTTAGGGTGCTTTCACACTAGCACTTTTGGTCCGCACCCGGGTTCGTTTGACGTCATAGTACGGTACGTTTAGCTAGTGTGAACGTGTCTTCTGAACTCGGGTGCGCACCCGTGAACCGTACCCGAGTCCGCCTGAAAGAGGTGGTCTGGGGTACGGTTCGTGCGAACTCTGGTACGGTTCACTTCTGGTATGAATGCAATCGTACCAAATAGCGGAAGTGAACCGGCAACTGTACAACAAACTATCGTTTTCATAACGTTCATTCGTGTGTGTGTGTGTGTGTGTGTGTGTGTGTGTGTGTATGTGCGCCACGTATTGTACCTTTAGCGGGACTGAGCCAAGCACAGTGATACACAGTGATGTCTGCTTGTCTCCTCCAGAAACAGCTTCTGCAGTCACTGTGTGATGTTCTGAATGTTTATAATATTTTTGCAGCAGACAGACGCGAGTCGCTTTCTGTATGTCCAAAACGTATGATTCAGTAAAAGCAAATCGGCCGCGATGTGCGGAAGTCTCCATTTTGGCGCTTTGCTTTCGTGACTGTCACCTAGCAACAGCCGTAAACAAAACAGCAGCTCTATGACGCAAGCGTACCGGGGTTCAGAAGGAAAAAAGACAGTGTGAACACAAACCAACCGAGAAGGTGGCAAGGGAGGACAATCGAACTTGGGTACGGTCCAGGCAATTGAACCAAGTGTGAAAGCACCCTTATACTTCTGCACGCTGTTTCTGTTGCTCTGCAATAACACTTCAGAAACGCTAGCTGGCAGTGAGGCGTTTATGTTCCTCTAAGTTGAGTTTCTTTGCTGGTGTTTTGTTTTTTCTGAATGCTACCTTAAATGTACAAGTGGCTCAAACTCAATCATTTTGAGGCTGAAATCGGCAGACGTGCAACAACATTAATCATAAGGTAAACACAAAACAACAGTTTCCATCCGGAGCTTCTTCACGGGACTCCACACTTGTAAATCGGGATCGCACGGCTCTCACCTCTGCTCACACTCGTCAGCGCTACCAAGCCGACCAATCACAGAGCTTGCGATATGCGTCGTTGCGACGTGTAGTCACATTATTTGAGAGGTGCACGTCAGTGTCGTCGACAGCCACGGCGAGGGCTATGTGTCTACACGTAGGCTGCACCGTAGGATACGCGTGCGCTTGACGCAGAAGTATAAATCAGCCTTCAATTTGCATAAATTCAATTTTTTAATATTTTAAATTGTCATGCTGTAATAAAATAAACATGATATAAAAATTAAATGATTGTAAAGTTATATAATTTTAAGCTTTCATAAAAAGTTATTAAATATAACATTAACTTCAAGATAAACACAATAATAGTATATTCTGATGTTGGTTTTTTTATAAGACTTAAAGCAATGTCCATTTTTGACGGTGAAATGGAGTTATGCGCCCTATACGGAACACTATTTTAATCCTGTACGGAACACCGTTAATACCCATCATCTTCCGTTCACATGCGGAGGCGGTATTTTTCCCGTCTTTTCTGAAAAAATACTGGTCCAAAAGACATCAATCAAAATTTGGATTGTACAGGTATTAGGTATAGGTATAGGTGAATAGGTATTCACCCAGAGAATAATAATAATAATAATAATTCCTTACATTTATATAGCGCTTTTCTAGACACTCAAAGCTCTTTACATATTGGGGGGAATCTCCTCATCCACCACCAGTGTGCAGCATCCACCTGGATGACGCGACGGCAGCCATTTTGCGCCAGACCGCACACCACACACCAGCTGATTGGTGGAGAGGAGACAGAGTGATGAAGCCAATTATGATATGGGGAGGGTTCGGAGGCCATGATGGACAGAGGCCAGTGGGCAGATTTGGCCAGGATGCCGGGGTTAAACCCCTACTCTTTCTCGAAGGACATCCTAGGATTTTTAATGACCACAGAGAGTCAGGACCTCGGTTTAACGTCTCATCCGAAAGACGGCGCTCACTGAGCAGTATAGAGTCCCCGTCGCTATACTGGGGCATTAGGACCCACACAGACCGCAGGTTGGGCGCCCCTTGCTGGCCTCACTAACACCACTTCCGGCAGCAACCTAGCTTTCCCATGTGGTCTCCCATCCAGGTACTGACCGGGCGCAGCCCTGCTTAGCTTCAGTGGGCGACCATGTGAGAGTTGCAGAGAGCCAGCTGCCGGTGCATGCAGAATGAACACACAAACATGCTTATCTGGCTCTCAATGATGGAGAAGTGGTCGTTTGAGTGCGCTGAATAGCGAAAAGTGTACCGAACATGGTTAGTCCACATTACAGAAAATATAATAAATATATAGATATTATTTATTGATTTTTTTATCGATTTTGTTGAGGTGAAAATCATAATGCATTTTTTTCCAGGACACTTTGATTAATAAAATGTAAATAGTTATGTAAATAGTCTGAACTTTTCAGTTTAAAAGGAACAAAATAGCTTGTTTTATTTTTTTCAGTTGCATTTATCCTTAAACTTTTAAACACACTTTATAAACAACCATTATTGCAGTCGTATGGAGGCGGGGCTCACCTGTCCAGGGCGGGGCTTAAAGCCACTCTTCAGCATGCGCAATTCTATGACATCACATGGATGACTGACGACAGAAACTATGGTAACAGGAGCTGTGCTGCTGCTTATGAAGCGATACAAGCGTTCAGCACAATACAGGCAGAGAGGAGCAGAGACCCACAGCCACGTCTAAAACACACACACACGCACACACACACACACACAAAATAACTGATAACTATACACACACAGTATGTACAAAAAGACTTTAAGGGAGCCTATTGTGCAAAAATCACTTTTGTAAGGGGTTTAAACAGTTGTGTGGCGGCAGTGTGTGAAAATAACCAGCTTTTAATGATAAAAACCAATCAATTAACTGTATTTTTAATAATCACACTTGATGAAAATATTCTGCAGAACCACTTTGACCATACCTGCCAACACTCCCGTTTTACCCGGGAGTCTCCTGTATTTCAGACCAATCTCCCGCCACCCTCCCGTTTTGTTATTTCTCCTGAAAAACTCCCATAATTGCACCCCCCTCCCCCCTGGTCCCCAGCTTTTCTGGTACAGTCTATAACACCCCGGATTGCCGTATAGCATAGCCGGCCCCCCTATAAGCAAACTAAGCTGCTGCTTAGGGCCCCGCCGCCACTAGGGGCCCCCCCCCAACCCACTAGTGGTGCGAGCTGTTTCCTTGCTGAAATCGTATTTATTTGCATTTTACAAATTATCTTCATTGACAGTGATTTAGCACTTAAATATTTATACATTTTTACTAAAAAGAAAATAAAAAAGAATCACAATTTTATTAAAGTTAAAATTGTTTTAGTGTGAAAGTCATGTGATCACCAGAAAGCTGCTCGCAGCATCTCATTTCTCATATGCTTTCTTTGTCACGGTTTGTCGGTAACCTGCAAGACCGACTGTCACCACAAGAACGTGAATCCGTGCACAGACAGCCATGGCCTTTGCTTCAATGCCTGCCGTTATATACCCGATTTATTTTGGAAATTGGATCACGAAAATGAACCGAAACTAACATTATCCTTCAGGCGTAGAAAAACTGAGGGGAAAAACGACGACGAGAAGAGACGAGCACAAAATCATTTTACCATCACTTTTAAGTTCTAATGATGATGTTAACAACATAATCTAGTAGCACATTTAACGAAAATAGTTACAGATTAATAACCGTCGTCTACTTACAGGAAATATTTTATTTTTTCCTGCGTTTACAGACCCATTTCTTCAGTATAAAACGCATTTTACTGAAATGTACTACTGAAGTGTCTTTCACAAGGTATGTCCTAATTGAATTAATCATAGTTTAATATAAGCTATGGACCCTGCATCTAAAATGTAAGGAACACAGAAGGAGACTGAAGGGAATAATAAAGTTTGTGCTTGGGTATTAACATTAACCCAGTATTTGTTCCTTCCCTTTTTCTTATATGTTTTTTATATTAAAATGTTTCATATTTACTTTATATTTTTGCTTATTTATTTTATTATTTATGGATCAATCTTTGCATTAATGTTAATTGTTTTGTTGTTTTTTGAGTTTTCACTGAGTTCAGAATGTATATTTTATTACTAAGTAATGCATTTAATTAATTATTGTTCAGTGTTGTTTCAATCCAGGGATTTTGCTTTTGGAATTTAAAAAAAAAACTCAACCTAGAATCTTTTACAGAATCTTTAATCTGTTTGCTAAATAATAGAATATGTTTTAAACGCTCCAGAAGGACGCAAAGTAGAAATCAGTGATCCCTTTATAATAGATTGTTTAATTATTAATTTTTGAAGCTGCTAGTTGACAAAAACAGTCATTCAGACAGTTAATAAGTAGAAGAAATCAGGCTTTACTTTTCTGTTTCATTGATTGGATTTATTAAGTAATAAAATCATTGTGTGCCGGTTTGCATTGGGAATACTCCACCATTTAGAGAAAGGCAGGGCCCCAAAATTATTCTGCTTAGGGCCCCCAAATGTACAGGGCCGGCCCTGCCGTACAGTATCCGATCACAGCGGCTGCCGAAACCCGGTGCATAGTAGAGTTACTCAGCTGTTATTCAGACACCTTACCCCCGACACCTAGACATCCCCACTCTCACCACTCCCACCCTCCCCCTGGTGTTACGGATTTACAGAGACAAATCTTGACAGGTATTATGACTTTGATTGACATTCTCCCTTTGTATGTGTCATCAGATGGGGAAAGCCCTGCCCACTAGTGACCATCTCTCCCTCATTAGCATAATGCTGAGTTAGAAGCAGCTGACCACCATTTTTTTTTTTTTTTTTTTTTTAAACCTACCCAGGTTCTGCAGGTTGCAATGTCCCGAATTTTGTTTGCCAATCTTTAGCCAATTGTAATGGATTGTTTTGTTTCAATTTGGAATTTCCCCAACCAGTGCAGAGCCCAGGGGACCAGAGTGAGTACTCCGACTTGGCCCCACCGCTGGTCCAGCTGACCACCATTAGAGGTTTGAATCTGTCACTATGCTGACACATAGACACCTGTAGCTCCGCCCTCTTTTGAAAAGAGCACAATCTCATTTGAATTTAAAGCGACAGTCACCAAAACAGCACAATGTGGCTCAAAGCCTAAAAGGATCAGTTTCAGAGAGTTATAAAACATTATTTGTGTGGTATTTTGAGCTGAAACTTCACACACACACATTCATTTTACTTGTAAATAGGGCCATAATAGATCCCTTTTTAAATAATAAAAATGTGCACTTTCAATCAGAGACAGACCTGAGGGAAATGAGGATGAAAACAAGCCTCTTCTTGACACACTGTCTGTGATCTGTCTGAAAGCTCCGCCTCCTCCTCTACTGCTGCTCTGTGATTGGTCCACGAGTCTGAACTGAGATTGCTGTGGATGCAGCCAGGTGGGTGTGTCTCCACGTTTGACTGATACTTTAAAGCTCCACTATTGGATAAAGAGGAATGGTTCAAGGTTAGTGCAGTTAAATAAAAAAATATAAGAGTGAAGCAACAAAATACTATCTAATACTAGCTGTGTTTTATTGGTTGTTTTATTTTGCTATTGATGTAGGGTTTTAGGTTTTAGAAAAGCACATAATAAATTAAATGTATTATTGCTATTATTATTATTAGCGATGTGGTGGCGCAGTGGGTAGCATTGACGCCTTACAGCAAGGTCACTGGTTCGAGCCCTGGCTGGGTCAGTTGGCATTTCTGTGAGGAGTTTGCATGTTCTCCCTGTATTAGCATGGGTTTCCTAAGGGTGCTCCAGTTCCCGCACAAGTCCAAACACATGCCAACTGGCCCAGCCCGAACTCGAACCAGCCACCTCCTTGCTGTTGGCAACAGTGCTATCCACTGAGCCACTGTGCCGCCCTTGGCTGTCAAAATTTGAATCATAATCAAGCAAAGACTAAATTGTTTTGTTTGTTTTTTTTATTATAATTTTTGCAGAAAAACAAAGAACAGACAGACAAACCCATCATGAAACAATAATCTGTGCAAAATGTAAAATAAAGCATGAAACAAGAGAAAATGGCAAAATACAGGACATATATGACCTACACAAAGACACAGCAATGGATGTAAAGAGAGAAGAGAAAAAAAAAAACTTACAAATCTTGAGAAATTAAACAACACTATTAGACTTTATGGTGTTTTAGAAAGAAAAAAAAAAGACTGGATCCCACATTTTATCAAATTTCGCAGAGTTCCCAGAAATGGTATATCTAATTCTTTCCAAATGTAAAGTGGAGGTGAGTCCAAGGGCGTACTCACACTATGTACAGTTGCCTTGAACTGGGCCAAAGCACGCTTGTCCCCCCCTCCCGTCTCCCCCGATGGCCCGCACTCACATTACATTCGGGCCTGAGTAGCTTACGTCATCGATGATGCTTGTTCAGTTAAGAAGATAAGCGCTCTCGCTCAGCACAGTGGAGATTTCTTTATATCGTTATATTGTTTTAGTCATTTGAGATGCAGTGACACGCAGTCAAATATTTCACTGAACAGATCCACCACTTTTGACACTCATAAACAATTATAAAGTCCTCTTGCTGCAGGAATTAGGAGGTTTGCCAGTGTTTCCTCTAGGTTTTTGTCCAGCTGTGGCGGCAGGCCTTTTGATCTACCAACTACTTTTGGCGTTATTTCAATGACAAATGTGACGCAGTCCGAGATCGGATTTATGTAATACGAGCATGCAGATATTTTTGCTTGCGCTAGGATTTCCTCTGTTCGTGCACAAAACTTATTGCACGCCCTCAAATATACGCTGCTCAAGTGCAATTTAGCGCGTTTACGTAGTGAATTTGTCTCCAACCTTTATTAAATTTGCAAGGAATATTTATGAACATCTCCAATAGACCTACAGAGCGGCATTAATGCTACCTGAGGTAAAGTGAAACGGCTATGAACTCCAGCAAGATAAAGTCTTTGTTTGTTGTATGCAGAGCCGTAGACCTTTATCTATAAATAAAGTATAATTATGGAAACTGTGTTCATCCTAACTGAAAGCTATACGCCGTGTTTGCTGGCCTCACGCATCACGCAACTGTCAGTCAGTCAGTCAGTCAGTCAGCATGTCACCTTAAAGGGTTAAACAAATAACGCACAGCACTACTACGATTACAGAAAAGCTTGCGATGTTATAATTCACTTACCTTTTAATACGTATTGGTGCGATTATAACCCGCTATTTAAAAAAAACTACAATGTTTTGAATGAGAAGCTGTAATGTAGCCGTGGAAGGATGAATTTTGCCGTGGCGCCCCACCATGGTAGAATGAATGTAGCGGAAACCTTGTTTGCTGAAGGTGCAGCTGTCGTGCAGTGAGGGGTTTGCGTCTTTAATAATCTACGACAGTTTGCGTTCATTGAACAGTAAGAATGATTAATAAATCAATATGAAACAGTCCCTTTAAAGTCACGTCTCATCTTCAGTTGCTGGCTCAGGCGCTTTTTGCACTAACACTACAAGCGTACTGCGCCAAAGCACAAATGAACTCGCACTACTCAAACGATCCAGGAAACGGGCCTGGGCACGGTTCAGATAGCATAGTGTGAGTACGCCCCAAGAAGCCAGTCAGAAAAAAGAGGCCTAACATTTTTCTTCCAGAAACAAAGGATAACTTTTTTAGCTATGATCATGCCATACTGAACAGGTAACCAAACATTTCGGTTGAGAGTCTCCTGAAAATTTGACCAGCCAAAAATTGCGATCATTGGGTCAGGGAGTAAAACAAAATTGTAAACTTTAGCAAAGAACTGACCTATTTCTAACCAACAATTCAGAATTTGAACACAGGACCAAAAAAGATGTGCTAAGGTAACCTCCGCAGCTTTACACTTGTCACATGTGGGGGAAACCGAGGGATAGAATTTATTAAGCTGCGAAGACTAAATGTTTTGAAAACTATTCAATTTTCCATCCAAATTAATATTGATATTTTGTACAATCTTTTTTTTTTGTTAAGTGTGTGAGGGAAACAGATTTACTCACCCCGCTACGTGCACCATCAGAATGATGTAAAACAGGATGAAGAGGTTGTGTGTGTACCAGAATATCTGGTAGTTTGAGAGTCTGAAACACACACAGAAAACAGCAGAGCGAGATGAAAGAGCTGCAGCTCAGTGTTCAGAGACTGAACAATAGAGGAGATCTGCTGAGCACTGACCCCAGATCAGACAGAGGAGGAGAACAGCTCCAGGCTGATTACAGAGCAGTCTGTGTGTGTATGCATGTGTGTGAGTGTATCTGCAAGAGTTTCTTTGTGTATGTGTTTGTTTCAGCAAGTGTGTTTGAGGGTGTGTGTGCGTACAGGTTTAGCTATAAAAATGAAGTGTGTGTGTGTGTGTGTGTCTGTGCGTGTTTGCATCTGTGAGGGTGTCTGTGTCTGTGTGTGTGTGTGTGTGTGTGTGTGTGTGTGTGTGTGTGTGTGTGTGTGTGTGTGTGTGTGTGTGTGTGTGTGTGTGTGTGTGTGTGTGTGTGTGTGTGTGTGTGTGTGTGTTTAAAGTCAGTCTAGGTCAGACTGAGGTCAGAGAGCAGTTAAAGGGCCTCACCTAATACAGTAAGAGGACGCCGTACACATGAGAAACAACACCAGCACCAGCAGAACTCCAGTCACTCCAGGAACTGACAGAAGAGACAAAAATGACTAATAATATTTTAAAATGTATTACAGTAACACTGTTTTCAACTTAGACAATATTTTGTTAATTTAGATCAGTTAATATTGAGTAAGAGAGACTTTTCTATAGGCTGACAATCTTACCAAAATAAAAGGTGCAGTAGGCGATTGTCTTCAGAAACATGTTTTGTTGTGCTGGTTGAAAGTATCTTCACATTCCAATAATAATGATTAAAGTAAATGATCTAAATGTATTTATATGTATTTTTATACATGGATGCAGAATTATTAGGCAAATTAGTATTTTGACCACATCATCCTCTTTATGCATGTTTTCTTACTCTAAGCTGTTTAGGCTTGAAAGCCTACTACCAATTAAGCATATTAGGTGATGTGCATCTCTGTAATGAGAAGGGGTGTGGTCTAATGACATCAACACCCTATATCAGGTGTGCATAATTATTAACTTCCTTTCCTTTGGCAAAATAGGTCAAAAGAAGGACTTGACAGGCTCCGAAAAGTCAAAAATAGTGAGATATCTTGCAGAGGGATGCAGCACTCTTAAAATTGCCAAGCTTCTGAAGCGTGATCATCGAACAATCAAGTGTTTCATTCAAAATAGTCAACAGGGTCGCAAGAAGCGTGTGGAAAAACCAAGGCGCAAAATAAACTGCCCATGAACTGAGAAAAGTCAAGCGTGCAGCTGCCAAGATGCTACTTGCCACCAGTTTTGCCATATTTCAGAGCTGCAACATCACTGGAGTGCCCAAAAGCACAAGGTCTGCAATACTCAGAGACATGGCCAAGGTAAGAAAGGCTGAAAAACGACCACCACTGAACAAGACACACAAGCTGAAACGTCAAGACTGGGCCAAGAAATATCTCAAGACTGATTTTTCTAAGGTTTTATGGACTGATGAAATGAGAGTGAGTCTTGACGGGCCAGTGGCTGGATCGGTAAAGGGCAGAGAGCTTCAGTCCGACTCAGACGCCAGCAAGGTGGAGGTGGAGTACTGGTTTGGGCTGGTATCATCAAAGATGAGCTTGTGGGGCCTTTTCGGGTTGAGGATGGAGTCAAGCTCAACTCCCAGTCCTACTGCCAGATTCTGGAAGACACCTTCAAGCAGTGGTACAGGAAGAAGTCTGCATCCTTCAAGAAAAACATGATTTTCATGCAGGACAATGCTCCATCACACGCGTCCAAGTACTCCACAGCGTGGCTGGCAAGAAAGGGTCTAAAAGAAGAAAAACTAATGACATGGCCTCCTTGTTCACCTGTCTGAACCCCATAGAGAACCTGTGGTCCATCATCAAATGTGAGATTTACAAGGAGGGAATACAGTACACCTCTCTAAACAGTGTCCGGGAGGTTGTGGTTGCTGCTGCACGCAATGTTGATGGTGAACAGATCAAAACACTGACAGAATCCATGGATGGCAGGCTTTAGAGTGTCCTTGCAAAGAAAGGTGGCTATATTGGTCACTGATTTGTTTTTGTTTTGTTTTTGAATGTCAGAAATGTATATTTGTGAATGTTGAGATGTTATATTGGTTTCACTGGTGAAAATAAATCATTGAAATGGGTATATATTTGTTTTTTGTTAAGTTGCCTAATATTTCTGCACAGTAATAGTCACCTGCACACACAGATATCCTCCTAAAATAGCTCAAACTAAAAACAAACTAAAAACTACTTCCAAAAATATTCAGCTTTGATATTAATGAGTTTTTTGGGTTCATTGAGAACATGGTTGTTGTTCAATAATAAAATTAATCCTCAAAAATACAACTTGCCAAATAATTCTGCACTCCCTGTTTTCTGGGTGAGGAATAAGACTAAAAAATATTCATCCAATTGAAATTTGTCGGGTCGACATTTCCCATAATTCTGATAAGTAGCCCAAACTGTCTGTCAACAAATGTAGATTTGTACAACTGTGCACCCGTTCACGCAGATCCGATGTTTGTGCGTGCACGCGAGAGAGAGAGTGACAGCGGTAAAAACAAATGCTGAATCAAAACTTGTTAAAATCCTGAATCAATATTGGAGATACATTTGCACGGTGGAGGAAGGACGACACCATAGGTGAAGTATTTCCTTTAGACAGGTAATGTTATGTTTTAAAACTATTTTAGTCACGCAAAGCTGATGTAGATTGTGTTGTATTACGAATGGGTTATATGAACAGAAGTGTTGTTCAGCCACTGAAATCTTCCGGCGAAAGATTAATGTGACTATTTTCAGTTTCATAAGGGATCTTTTACAGCATCGATAATGTCGATTTTTATTTAGCTAAACAACAAAACATCAGTAAATAGCGCTATTCCGCCTAGCCTGCTTTACTGAGCTGAAGTTGCTTTTATATTCACATTGGTTCATTTCTGAACAATGACAGCCTGTGACGCGCTCCCTATATTGTTTACCGCTACTCTAAATATTCGGTGTGAAATAGCATGCAAGTATGGCTTAGTAATAAGTGTAATTTTTGCACGCTGCCGGTCAACCACTAAGCATACAGTAGTGGCTTAAGGACAAAGCACGTGAGAGAGTGAGACCAGCGATCCTTGAATGCATGAAGTATTGCACATTATGACAAGTTCTGCTTGCTCCACAACTAAAACGTGCTAGATATAACACAGTTTTTCCCTGTAGTATTATAACGTACTATAAAGTGTTCTAACTGGCGAATGACATGAACTAGTGGATTGTCTACTGTCAGCTTTAATGTGCGCGTTTGTGATTTCACGAGGCGTGGCTTTGGACGGCATGTGTGGGACATTAGGTGCGTCCCAAATCGCATACTCATGCACTATTCTACGTCATTTTGTAGTATAAATAGTGTAAGTAGTGCATTCACACTGAAAACTCTAAAAATAATAAGTGCGCTTTAATTACCCGGATGATGCACTTATTCAACCGGTAAAATGAAGTGTGGAATGATGGACACTTCACGCACTCAACGGCCGCTGCTTTGCTCACGTAGCGGAAGGGGCGGAGCTATCGGGTGCACATGTTGAATTACTTTATTTATTTTGGATTGTGAAAGCAAAATTCTCCTACGAGAGTGATTATAGCGTCTCCTGATGGTGAATGCGGTTTTAGTCATGGAGTGTAATATTTGGTAGTTTGGTCATTTATTATTATTATCACTAATTTGGCAAATGTCATCAGGGAAACGGTTTGAATTTTCACTTAGTAAAAAAAACCATTAGTGTTCCATTTGGGACGACACTACATTCATATACTATGCTGTTGAGTGTGTAAGTGCATAAGTGCATAGTGTATAGTGTGCCATTTGGGACACAGCTTGTGTTTTCAAAGATATTATGCTAAACCGCTTAGCATTTTGGCAGATCATCTATTGCACCGTTAAGTTAAAGTTGTCGATGTATCAGTATACATTTCAAATAATCAACCAATATAAACCTTAATTTAAGCACTGAGTAAAAGACGTAGATGTAGAAGTAAAGAAAGGAGTCACCTGTGCTTACAATGAGAACTCTAGGATCCTAAAGATAAAACAAAGGGTCACGTTTAATAAAACAAACTTACTGAGAGCAACTTCAAGAATCTTGAGTTATATATTATACTTGTTTTGGATTATTTTTGTTGGGTTTTTTTTTTTTTTTTTTTTTTACCTGTCCTTGATACTGAGCCACGTTGAGTGCAGGGAAATCCTCAGAAAATCGAGCTGAGAAATTGACCAAGTTCATGAGATGTGCGCTCACGTGCACCACTGTAAACACACACACAAACACACACACACCATCAGCTCATACAAAAACACTTAAAGACAGACAAATAAGCTTTTAAAGAGGACCTATTATGCCACTTTTTACAAAATCTAAAAAAAATAAGTCTATGATGTCCCTAGAGTGTGTGTGTGTGTAGTTTCAGCTCTAAATACCACACAAGTAATGTTTTATAACTCTCTGAAACTGACCCTTTCAGGCATTGATTTTAATTATGCCGTTATGGTGACTGTCGCTTAAATTTAAATGAGATTGTGCTCTTTTTAAAAGAGGGCGGAGCTACAGATGCCTGTGTGTCAGCATAGTGGCAGATTCAAAATTCGAATGCTTCTAACTCAGCGCTGTTTTATGCTAATGAGGGAGAGATGGTCACTAGTGGGCGGGGCTTTCCCCCTTTGATGACACGTACAAAGGGAGAATGTCAATCAAAGTGTTTCTGCAGACTGTTTTTATCAAGTGTGATTATAAACAATAGACTTAATTAATTGTAACCATTAGTAGCTGGTTATATTCGCACACCGCTGCCACACAACTGTGTTTAAACCCTTTAGAGAAGTGATTTATGCACAATAGGCCCCCCTTAAAATGACAACACATGACAAGTATGTGAGGAAAATCTGCCTATTCAACACTCTCTTTGTTTGTGTGTGTGTGTTTGATTGTGTGTGTGCGTGTGAGTGTGTGTTGCAAATGTCATGGTAACAGGATGCCTCAAAGCCTTGTAATTAGAACAAGACCACAATGCACTGAGACAGGAAATGGGAGGAGGGTTTCAGACACAAGATTAAACCAGCTGGGAATCCCTGAGGATATTCCTGCTTTTTAACCCCCCAAACACACACACACACACACACACACACAACGCACACACCCACACACACCTGTCGGCCAGCGAGACCCTCTATGTCTGCTGCTGAAATACTAGACAGAGATATTTAAGTCAAACTCTCAGACAGGCGTGCGATCTGTCATTCCTCCCCCATGAAGACTCTGTTTATGAGCATCTGACTCATATTGAACCCAAAACATTCTTCTCCAAATGACAAGCTGCATCATTTTCTGGTTTCACAAACTGAAACTGAGCTCAAAACATGAGCTTCTGGGGGAAGAAGTGATATGATTTGATCAGGTTTGTAAAACTGTGGCATCAAATCTTGTACTTGAGACACTCAAAAGCAAATATACTGGTTATTCTGACAGATTTCTTGAGGATTGTGTGACTGTGAAGACACTGGAGTCATTAAATAAATGACATTTCATAGCATAAGCGAACGGAAAAACACGTCATTTTGAACATGTCACCATTTTTCTCAGAAAACATATTTCTAAAGGAGCTGTTGACTTGAAATTTTCCCCGGATTTTGGTAACAACCAAAGGAATCCATATACACTCACCACTTTATTAGGTACACCTGTCCAACTGCTCATCTACACAAATTTCTAATCAGCCAATCACATGGCAACAACTCCATGCATTTGAGTATGTAGACATGTGCTGCGTCCCAATCTGCATACTATCCGTCCTAAATAGTACGTGAAAATAATATTAGTATGTCCCAAATCGTAGTATGTTGAAAAGAGTATGCCAAAAATTCCCAGATGGTTAACTATTTCCGGTCAAAATTTTAAGTGTAGAAGCGTCCGTACTCTAACCGCTGATATTGCCCACAGTACATTGCGCGTTAGACGTGAATTCGATTAGAACTACAAAACGCAGGTGAAAGTGTAAACAAACTACAAACATGATGGACGCGCGAGACCAACCGTCAAGCAGAGAGGCTTCGGTAAAGATGTTTGTATGACTGTTAATAAATATCTAGCCCACTGGAGAATATTTATATAGTGTTGTCTGTGTTTTATTTCATCTGCAACAACAATACTGAACTTATATAAAGACGTGTTTGGACATTACCGTCTGAATGCAGAATTATCCAAAGACCTGAGGAGATTTCTCTGCATGAAAGACTCGTGAATGAGAGATTATCCTGCTGCTGCTTCTCCAATAAGGTAGGAAATTAAATACGACAGAAATGTGGATGATTGACAGGGCTCTTAACTAAGCAACACAACGATCTGTGTAACGAGGAAGTAGTACGTCCCAAAGCTTGCATACTTTTCTGTTACACACTCAAAAGTATATATTTTTCCTCCACAAAAAAGTACATACTTTCAGGTCGTAGTATAAGTATGCGAATTGGGACGCAGCAATGGTCAAGACCATCTGCTGCAGTTCAAACCGAGCATCAGAATGGGGAAGAAAGGTGATTTAAGTGACTTTGAATGTGGCATGGTTGTTGGTGCCAGACGGGCTGGACTGAGTATTTCAGAAATTGTTTCATAAGCAAACCGCAAAATTGTTATTTTGTGAAGAAATATTACATTACACTTTATGATTTTGCTGAGTTCTCATCAAACACAAATAAAGTTAGCACAAGATCATTCTTTTTATAAATGTGTACACTGTAAAATATAATAAAATTGTATGGCTAATTAATAAAAAATATGGCTGGTGTGCAGAATTAAACTTATTTTAAGGGTTTTTTTTTATCCCTGAAGATTCACTACAATAACACTTTTGAAAAAATATGAACAGATGAAAATTTACTACATATTTAGTAGAGGTGTGAACCTACACTGGTCTCTCGGTTCGGTTACGATTATCATGCCATCGATTCGGTTCAATTCGACATCTCGGTGCATCACGGTGCATTGACGACTCTTTCCATACACAGTTTTATATTTTCTTCACAGCACAGCAATTCTTGTATTAAAATGTATAAATATATTTATATACTATTTGTAAAACAATTTTGTCCTTTAATACAAACAGTCAGATATATAAACTGTACCTTTAAACAACACGAGCATTTATAGACAATTTTGAAGGATGTAAACAAAAACAATGGTCCTAACGTATTTCCTGTTTTACATTTTTAATTTCCATTGCTTCTGAGAATTCAAAAAGGTCTGCATATTGATAAATATTGTTATGATGGCTGATTTAAAATCAAGTTATGATTGAATTGCCTCTTATTACAGTTAGGAAATAGTTTAACGTCAAGCAGGAAATGTTCATGGGCCAATGACATGACCACATTGAAATGGTCTATAGCAAATAAACAAATATAAATATCCCGCTCGCTTTCTGAGCCTTGTCTACCAAGTTCTTTCTTACACCCCTTTGATTGGTCACGCGCTCAACAGAAAGGGCTGCGATTGGCTTTTATACGTTGGCGCTCTACACAGATGCACTCATGGGCCACAGTGAGAAATGGAGTTTACTTTTATTCTCTTAATCGCCGTGAAATAGGGGGTTTTGCTGTAAGTGTCAGTGAAACACAGTCCAGCAAACACACACGCAGTGAAATTGTGCACAGTTTCTGAGTTTTTTGTAGTTAGAGCGTTGTAAATACTCGCGCTCGCCTCCCTCGCCATAGTAAGCTACAGCGACATAGCGCATGTGAGATAAATGACGTCAGTACATAATAAATCCGGTTATGATTATTACTGAACCGATACCAAATTGTCCGCGTCTGCATTGCGGTGCACCGAAGAAACAATTAATTTTGACACCCCTAATATTTAGAGTCATTTCTAAAAGACCATATGACACTGAAGACTAGACTAATGATGCTGAAAATTCTAATTTTACTGAAATTTTGATATCATAATTGCAACCTCAATTAGCATGGGACATGTCTCTTTGAAATTACATTTTTTATCTTAATTTTTGCTATCTTATGACTTGTTTGTAAGTGGCATCACATCATGTTCTTCAGACACTTCATTGCAAGTAGTAAACTAGATGCTTTGGAGCATAAAGGCAGTCATTTTGGCTAAATTTTGCAGACAAAAGCACTATTGTTCATTTCAAACATGCAACTTTGTGCTGGTCAGCATGGCAATCTCTTCTCAGATGACAAGCTCTTTCTGCTTTTAATACACCAGAGCAAAAATCTTGTTCAGAACATTTCCAGGTTGTTTTTCAGGGCTTATAGCATCAAATCTAGTTCATGACACACTTTACAGCAAGTAGACAACAAACTTTGGTAAACAAATGCACAACAAATTGACGAAAATGTACAGACCAACAGTTTTTTTGTCTATAATGCAGTGATGCATGGTGCGCAAAAGACATTTTCTGTGACAAACGTTAGGAACGGAGAGTTAAATTGAACTTTGAATAAATTGAATTAAACACTTTGGTTTCTCACCTGAGAAGATGCATATAGTGACTCCACACGCCACATGAAAAGTCTTACTCTTATCTAGCAGACGCCGAATGCTTCTACCAGTCACCTGAGAAAAAGAGACACAATAGAGTTGAGAGAAAAAATAAATAAACAATAATCAAAACAACCCTCATTTAGCACGGCAGCACTTGCCTTTGAATCGTTTAACATTTTGCACTGTATTTGCAGCATCTAAAGCAGCATACAGCAATATAAACACATGCCGCCTTTAAGAGAGCTAAAGAGAAAAACATTAGTTGTTGTGCGTCTCACCCGCTGGGATCCTCTGAGGAAGGTAAGCAGAGATCTGCACATGGGCAGCAGAACCAGACTGCAGTTCAAGTTGAGAACGGAGGCCGACGCTCGACTGATGCAGAGACCCAGCTGAAGAGAAACAGAGACAGAGTTTTTAAACTTCTCAAACCTTAGACACCACAAATGATGTGACAAAGTGCTCCTATTATGCAAATCCAACTTTCGAAAGCTGTTTGGACAGAACTGCATGAAGTAGTCAGGGCTCGAAATTATCCTTTTTTCTTGGTAGCGCCGGTGCTCCTAACTTCAAAAATTTAGGCGGACCAGACTAAATTTAGTCGCACCCACCAAAAATTATGAGCACCGTTACTACACTTTTATATTAACAGATTCTATTATATATTAACACTAATCACAACTAACAAATAAACAAAAATCTGCATGCGCACACCTGCCCTGCACGCACTGCTTGATGTGAATGACATGAACTGATTTAACAATAATAACTGTGCTGTTCTCATGGGTGATGTCTGATATTGCACTGATGATATTGACATATAACTTATTAATTGCATAAGTCATCTTAATAGCAATAAGGGTCTTTTCATGAGCTGCAATATTAGTTTAATCTCGGTGAATGCATGCTCTTTAGCGATGGTGAATCCAGTGTCAGTCGCACGACTGACAGCATCGTGGCGATTAATAGAAGGATTAAATAACGTTAGAACATCGCGTGCTTAAAATGTGTAGATTCAGTGGCAAACACTGTTACCTAAAATCTCCGTCCCCCCAGCTTTACAGTGAATGCTTTAGTTTTTTTATAGCGGACTTTAAACACTGGAAGTCTTTTATCCACTCTTGGAAAAGTGTAAATGCTGGATTAACATTCACCACATAATCACTAATCAGATGTGCCATTATTTGTAACTTTAGGTGGTTTCTAAAACTAAATCTGTCAGTGTTGTTTTCATTCTCTCGTATCCAGACCTTTACGTTTTCGCGGCTGTAGCTCCCTGTCATCGGAACTGAGTGATTGACAGCTGATATTAACCAACCAATTCTGTTCTAGCGCAGTGGGCCAATAAGAAAAGCTTGAAGGCGGGGCAAGCATTGCGGGCTTGTTTACTGCAGCAAGTTGACATGTCAACTGTTTTAAACTATTCCTGAGCACTGCGTTTGGTGTTTTTAGGTGCAAAGATGCTAAATGCGTAAATGCCTCTTAATTCCGCACATGTGGTGAACATTTTGTTGTGAAAACTGGTCGCACGACATCAATTTTATGCAGTCGCGCAAATGCCCCCAAATATATTTTGTGGTCACATAGATAAAATTTCGGGAGCATATGCGACCAAAACGGTCGCAATTTCGAGCCCTGGTAGTGGTGTAACAGACCTCACAGTTAGGATCACACTACAGTTATTGAGTCACGGAATGGACCATTTTTTAGATCAGCAAAAAAGGAGACAAGTGTCATTTGCTTTCTACTTATACAAAGATTTTACTGCCAAAAACTTTGGTTTTAACAAACAGAACTTAAAAATCAAGAAGGAACCAGCTGAATTTAAAAAAAAAAAGTAAAATATTCAATACAAAAAAATGATCTTTGCTACTGCTGACAATGCTAAATATAGAAATCTAACATCTTGTACAACATATCATATTTATTTTCAATTCATGATTTAACAATTCACACATAAAACTTCATGTTTCATTATAGGTGATTCATTTTTAATAAAACTTATTCAGTGACATATTTTTGATGGTTGTTTGTCGCCACCTATTGGTTAAACAATGTAATTGCTATTCAACAGCGTCAAGTTGCATTAAACAGTGATTTTAATCTTTACCATAAACATAAGTGTTTATAAACTAGAAACTGTTCTCCCAGTACTTCTATGTTATTTAATTGTTTGTAACGAACTGAAAAAGTGTAAAAACTGAATCTCTCTCTATCAAACACAGATTTGAATGCAGCACTTCGAAGGATTAATGGGCAAGGAGAACCAGCTTATTTGCATTTAAAGAGTACCTACTTTACCCCTTTTTCAAGATTTAATAGAAGTCTTTTGTGTCTCCAGAATGTGTCTGTAAAGTTTCAGCTCAAAACACCCATCAGATTATTTATCATAGCTTTTAGAATGTTGGGATTTTCTGTTCTGAACACTATGTAGCTGCTTTTGTTGCCTGTGCCTTTAAATCTAGTTCTCCCTATCCACCATTCCCACATGCCTGTCACAGTGTGCCTCAATCTCCACCTCGGCTGCCTCAGATAACAGACAAACATGAAGGAAGCAGATCTCACATAACGTTTGTGAGAAATATTACAGTAAGAACTGTCCCAATGATTATTATTTGATGTATTTGTTGTGGAGTTAATTCAAGTCTTCCTGCAACGAGTCACACACAATGTCATTACTAAGTTTACGCGCACACACACACACACACAGACACAGCGCACATGTTTAAATTTGCACTATTTTTGCACAGCAAATGTGACAGGATACATGTTAATATCCACTGCTGTATGGATATCTGTTATGTTCAAGTAAAAAATAAACCTGATTTAATGTCCACAAACCGGGATTGAATCATCTTCTTTCATAATTGTAATGACATGCGGTTGTGGTGATAAAGTAAAGCTGAAGTAAAATCGCTGTAATTCATTACAAAAATGTAAAACGTTTCAAACCTGTAAAACTCATTCTTGATCACATTTGATAATGTTTGATGATCACAGAGAGCTGAACAGATCTTTTAATCCTAGTTGCTCTGTGCACATCCTGTCTTGTTGATATGATTATACGTGTTACTATAGAGACATGTTAATATGCAGTTGTCAATCAATTAGGTGGGTGGGGAAACCGCAGTCCTACGTCACGGTGCGGTGGGCCACAAAATGGGAGGGATTTGGATCCTATTTTAAAGTCAGGAAATATAAAAAGAGAGACTTATGGGGCCCTATCATACACCCTGCGCAAGGCGCGACACAATTGTTATTTGCTAGTTTCAGCTCGACGCATGTGTCACTTTGACGTTTTGTGCCACGCTGTTTAAATAGCAAATGCATTTGCGCTCATATGTGCGCCCATAGGCGTTCTGGTCTAAAAAGGAGGTGTGTTAAGGCACATTGCTGCGCCTTGCTTACACGTTGCCTAATACACACAGAATGTACAGCAATACGCAAATTGCTTTACAAATGAAAAAGAATTAAAGGATGAAAATATTACAATAATTATTACTTTATACATAAATATAAAACCACTGCCTCCATGTCTTCTTCATCTCAGGGGGCTTTTCAGTTTATTCATGACAATTTGCATTTGTATAATGTTATTGTTAGTAGTAGTAGTATTTATTATATGCATATTTATATTTGTTTTATTAAAAACAAGCTTAGATTTGCTCACCTGTCAGGTTTTAGACCATATGGGGCATAGCATGTGTATTTGGAAATTAACTTTTTTGAGCACACTTTGTAATTATTGTTCATTTATTTATTTTATTCGGAAATTAGAACTGAATTTAGAAATAGTTTTGAAACAAATCTTTGCGCTTAACAAATGAAATTAATTATGTAGGCTAATGGATGTCTGTGCATACAACACGTTTCCTTATCCACGAAAGAGAGAAGGCTCATTCTTTATCAAATGCGCCATGGCGCAACGCAACTGACTCTTAAAGGGAATGGGAGATGAGACTCTGATTGGTTTATTCTCAAAACACAGCCATAACTCATTAAGAGAATAAGCACCACCCTGTTAGACCATGCGCCAGGGCGCAGAGGGTGTTTTTCCATCCTTAAAATAGCAAAAGTGGATTCGGACACGCCCTTAATGCTTTTGCACCATGCCTTTCAGACTTTGCGCCTAGATCATTAAAATAGAGCCCTTTGTGTTTATATCACCACAATATGACTGTGGACACACTATGGCCCTGTTTACACTAATGCGTTTTCGTTTTGAAATGGCATTTTAGATAAAAAACGATCCGCATCCACACTAGTGTTTCATCTAGCGTTTCTAAACTTATCTCCGTCCACACTACTCCACCAAAAACGTATATCACGTGACCATTCGCGCACTCAGGCATGCACGTCCAAGTATAAACAGGAAGCATGTGTCTTGCTCAGCATTTGGTTATTGTTAGTCAACAAACGCTGGTTGAACGATGAACGCAAGCGATTAGCGAGTGCTCGAACAATAGCTTGCCTCTTGCGAATATATGCAGCTGCTGTAGTAAAAAAGGCAGAGTTTAACTGCACAATGGCGCCTAAAACGGACAATAGTGCAAACAACGCTTTCATTTCTGTGTCTATGTTGTTGTTTACAGTGAAGGCTGGTCTGCCATCTTCCGGTAGCGTTATAGTCATGTGATAGGGGCTTGACAAATAAGGGAAGGATACGCAATGACCCAAAAGCCCCAATCAGGTAGCGAATCTCAGCAGCCACGCCTCCGTTTTCAGATGTCTCCATTTTCCCCCATCCACACTGAGACGGAGCAGCAGCGTTTTAGAATGAAAACGGCCTCTCCAGCGTTTCCAAAACGCTCCGTTTTTGGGGCACGAAAACTCCGGCGTAGTGTGGACGGATGGCGTAACCGTAGCAAAACTTATACGTTTTAAAACGAAAACGCATTAGTGTAAACGGGGCCTATACCTACACACAGTTCTGTCCAAACAGCTTACAAAAGATGATTTTCATCATAGGTGCCCTTTAAAGACACAAGCGCAAAACAGCTACAATTCCCTCTGACCCAAAAATTTATTTAAACAGGGTTTAATAAATAATATGATGGGCATTAAAGGTGCTTTATTTATTTATTTATTTATTTTTATATTGACTTTCATTGCAGAGAGCTGTCAAGAAATGTTCATAAAAACACATATACAGTAGTTGAAGACAAAATTATTAGCGCTCCTATGAAATGTAAAAAAAATATTATATTTTTTCACAAGTGTTTAGCAGAGCAAGGCATTTTTCCACAGCATTTCCTATTATATTTTCATCTGGAGAAGAAATTTGTTTAAAACAAGAAACTGTTTATTTCAGTTTGACCAGAATAAATATTGTATAAAATAGCAATGCTGAGCTCAATATTATTAGATTTATTTATTTTTCGATTGTCTACAGCAGGGGTGTCAAAGTCAATTCCTGGAGGGCCGGAGCCCTGCAGAGTTTAGTTCCAGTCCTGCTTCAACACACCTATCTGTAGGTATCAAACAAGCCTAAAGCACTCAATTAGTTTGATCAGGTGTGTTTAATTGGGGTTGGAACTAAACTGTGCAGAGCTCCGGCCCTCCAGGAACTGAGTTTGACACATGTGGTCTACAGAACAAACCACTGTTGTCCAATGACTTGCCTATTTAACCTAATTAAGCCTTGAAAATGCAATTTAGGCTGTGTAGTAGTATCTTGCAAAATAACTCCTGAAATATTATGTACTGTCATTATGGTAAAGATAAAAGTCATTAGTTATCAGAAAGTTAAAATGTGTTGAAAAAAGTCCTCTCTGTTAAAGAGAACTTGGGAAATATTTGAAAAACATTTTAATTTCACTGGAAGGTTAATAATTTTGTGTTCATCTATTGGTCACTCATATAATCTTGTGATGTCATGTCCTGTTTTTGGTACAGTATGTCTTGTATTCATATTTCAGTCAAACCTCCTCAGACTCAAGAGTTTGTTTGGAAGCAGACCCGTCTTTTCAGTGGTCACAGCTCAAGCATAACCTTTTTGTTAAACCCTTCCTATCAAGATTTAAACCAAAATAGAGTAGACGTTCTCCGCCGTGTGTGTGTGTGTGTGTGTGTGTGTGTGTGTGCGTGTGTGTGTGTGTGTGTGTGTGTTGCAGCGGTGTTTGATCATTGTTTCCTGTAGAGACATGAGCATGCTGCTACATGTCTGTTCAGCTCAAGACAGAAATACAACATCCCTGCAACACACACACACACACACAAAAATATATCCCAAAGCTGCTGGTATACTGCAGGTCTGGTATCAATGCAGAAGCACTAGCACAGTGTTTTCTGAAGGCTGTTTTCCCCTGTGCTGCTTCATTCCGGGACATTAGACAATAACCTGTGACAACAATTACTCTGATTCACACAGATGTGCTGTGGACATCCTGTCCAACAACAGCAACACACAAACACACTATCTGTACATTAACACACACACATACACACATCTCATACTAAAAACTACAAACTCTACTCAAAATGCATGTTTAGTTAGATGCACACTAATAAATGCTGGGTTATTTCCAACCCAGTTTGGAGTCAAACATTGGCAAGACCAACTTCTGGGTTAATTTCCTTAATTAAATTTACAGGACCAAGATGTTTGAGCTTGTACAAACTCTACTGACTTTATCTAAATGTGGACACTGTGCAGATTTTTATTGTTTATATGTTAAAAATAGAAGACCCATACCCCCACACCAGACTGTACTTACACCTTATTTTTGTCATTTTTTAGACACAATGATGTCCTTAAAATGAGGTTTTAGAAGATTTATATCCTATAGCAGGGATTCTCAACCGGTAAGCCATAGGGATCCTGCAGGTGGGCCACGAGATAGCTTCAAAATTAGCTTAATTATTGTACTATAATTATTTGACTTCATTATTAAATATGTTTTATATAAAAATTATTGGTGTAATTTCCCGTTTTCTGTTATTGATTAGCCTACTTCGGCCTCATTGTAAAATACAGACTTAACCATGGCTGCACTTCCAAACACTGCACGTCGACTAGGACTACATGCTCAGCTGTATAAAGCAAACCGTCACGCAAATGTAAAGGTAAACGATGATGAGCGTTATAACTAGGGATGGCTGACGTGAAACTGACGTTTCGACACAGTGTCGAGATCCCGAAGCGCAAGTGTTTCGAAACACTGCACCGAAGCATGATCCGAAACACACAGGTCACGTGACTAAAGTGTTTCGAAACACACAGGTCACGTGACTAAAGTGTTCCGAAACACCTGGTCACGTGACTAAAACGATTCAAAGCATCGATCAGTTCAGAAGCGTTTCGAGACCTGGCGAATCTGCATTTAACTGACAGTGTCAGAAAAAAATGTCTATCTCATATGGCCTAGTGGACCGTACGTGTGCACGTTGTGCACGTGCTTCAAATGATTTTTGGGTTCGAATCCCGACTTGTACAAATACACCGAAATCATGATTATTATGTATTTTAATAATGTTACTGTTTTATGATGTATTCTAGATAGGATACAGCTGTGGATACGCCGTCAATTTAGCATCATTTTTGTAACATTGTAAAACAATAATTAATATTTTTACAGTAATGTGATGGTTGGGTTTAGATTTTGGGTAGACACTAATGAAATAGAATAAATGGGAAATTTAATGAGTAATATAAATAATTCTTGTTAACTTCTGGCCACAATCGTGTCTGAACTAGCACAACCTTGTTTTATGACCAAAACAAGACATATTTATTCACAAAGTGTTTATTCGGATGTCAGACCAATGTTGAAACAAAACGATACAAGAACAGAGCAATTCAAACTGATAATAAAGCATTTCAAAATAGCTGTCACAGTCTGGATTCGATCCCACTATCCCCACATGATAGTCAGGAACCCTAACCGCTCCACTAAATCACTTGAAGGTTCACGCCTGGAAAGTGGGGTTTAATACCTCAGTTTGCTCTACTGTTCTTTGCTGAAGCTGTTCCCGTGCAATACATGAAAAATGACCACTAGGTGTCACCGTAGAGTGGGGTTTCGAAACGTTTCGAAGCTTCGACACATTTGCTTCGACTGGTTCAGTGTTTTATGAAGCCTTGCTTTGCCCATCACTAGTTATAACCAGTTTGCGCGTGCCTCACGTCTGCGACTCATATCGCACATCTCTATTGATTCACAAACTACGCGTGCTCTCTTTGTGTGAACTCTTTAAAATATCCGCATAGTTGTCCAAATTAGTGTTTTATAATGCGAGTGCGAGTGTTTTTAATGGACGCGCACCCATACAGGAGAATCTAGCGAGACTCTGTGGTTGAACAGCTATTCACTACTGTCAGCGAACTCCAATAATATCCTAAAAACCCAACCGCCTTCAGATCGATGCGTTTCAGTGTTTTTACTGTGTTTTACTTTTTTTTGTTTTGTTTATTTTTAAAGGGCACCTATGGTGAAAAATCTACTTTTCAAGCTGTTTGGACAGACATATGTGTAGGTATAGTGGATAGACCGTCATATTGGGGTGATATAAACACACCCAGTCCTTTTTTTTTTCAATTGAACAACATAAAAACGGTGGACCAATTGGAGCGGTTTTGAGATCGACCGCAACTTGACGTAGGAGTGCGGTCCCCCCTGCCCACCGAATTGATTGACAGCTGCGTATTAACATGTCTCCATAGTAACATTTATAATCCTATCAACAAGACAGGACGTGCGCAAAGCAACCGGGAATAAAAGCTCTGTTCAGCGCTCTGTGATCATCAGTCATCATCAAATGTGATCAAGAGTAAGTTTTACAAGTTTAAATCTTTTAAAACAGTGCATGTGTGTAATAAATTACAGCGATTTACTTCAGCTTTACTTCATCACCACAGCCGCGTGTCAGAATATTTATACAAGAAGACGCTTCAATCCCGATTTGTGGACGTTAAATCAGGTTTATTTTGTACATTAACGTAACAGATATCCATACAGCTGTGGATATTAACCTGTATTCTGCCACATTTGCGTGCAAAGACAGTGCAAAGCTAAATGCGCGCGCTGTATGTATGTGTGTGTGTGTGTGTGTGTGTGTGTGTGTGTGTGTGTGTGTGTGTGTGTGTGTGTGTGTGTGTGTGTGTGTCTGTGTCTGTGTGTGTGCGTGAACTTTGTAACGACATTGTGTGTGACTCGTCGTTGCAGCTCCACAACAAATGCATCAAATCATTGGTAAAGTTCTTACTGTAGTTTTTCCTCACAAACGTTACGTGAGATCTGCTTCTTTTATGTCTGTCAGTTGTCTGAGGCAGCCGAGGGCGAAGACTGAGGCACGCAGACAGGCACGTGGGAACGGTGGGAGGAGAGGACTAGCCTTAAAGGCACAGTACACAAAAACAGCAAAAAGCTGTTGAGAGCTATAAAATACAAACTAGTGAAAGCTATAATCAATAATCTGATGGGTGTTTTGAGCTGAAACTTTACAGACACATTCTGGGGACACAAAAGACTTATATTAAATCTGGAAATAGGGGTAACCTAGGTGCCCTTTAATGGATATGATCAATAGATGAATAGTAGTAAGTCCAATTTAAAGCAGCAGCTTTTTTGTCATGTTGTCCTGTACAGGTTCATTTATTAAAGAAAAGACCCAAATACTCTGCAGTTGTAAAAAAAACACCTGAAGAATTCAGGAGCTTTAAATCTGTGTGTGTTTTAAAAAATACATAAAATATTTATATATATATATATATATATATATATATATATATATATATATATATATATATATATATATATATATATATATATATATATATATATATATATATATATATTATAAAATGCCGTAGAAAAATAAGATAATAATAGTATAAGCAAAAGAAATGTTTTGATAATAAATAAAGGTTTAAAATAAGCATTTTCTCTAGAAAATCTGTTTAGGAAAAAATGTCAGACAAGCCTTTAAATGACTTTAGGAGAAGGAGGTGGGCCCCGAAGTGAAAAAGGTTGAGAACACCTGTCCTATAGGATTGTGTCATGGTCTTATAAATACATATTATTTTGTTTTATGTGCCTTTCCAGAGACTTTGTGACTATTTATTCAACAGGGCTCTACATTAACACCCGCCAACCCGCCAAATGCGGGTAGATTTCAGCTCTGGCAGGTAGATTTCAGCTCTGGTTAGATAGACACCTCCACTAGCCACTTTGGCTGGTTGGAAATCATTTTTAAATCTTAGTTTTCTTAAAAGCAGGGTTCGACAATAAGCATGGCCCAATATTCATGCAAATGTGATCTTAGAATCGAAAAGCAGCACGACTGACAAAAATAACTGTGTTCACCCAAGTAAAAAAAAGCAAGTAAATACCGACGAGAGGATGATCACTCGTGCTCACAGGTGATATGATGCGCGCGACTGTTAAAAAGCATGCGAGCTCCCGTTTACTTGCGCGAAGCAACCGTGCCTAGAGGAAGTGCAACTGGTGCGATCGGTTCCCTTTGAAATAGACTGGACAAAGAGCGATGATCAGGCACCCACAGTCCTGCTGCTTTCAAGAGCTCAAGATAAAAAAAAAAAGACAAATTCTTTTGTAAGCAGCAGCGGTCACTACTTTCATTTTAATTATTCTTTGAACAGATTATTAACAGGCCTTTATTAACCGTGTGCGTGTGATCATCCTTTCATTATCAAACACGGTATGTTTATTTGCTTTCTTTTGCTTACAGTTATTTTTGTTAATATGGTTTAATTATATTTTTTTTACAATAACATTGCTTTAATGGGAGATTAATCCCCGTTTATGTGTAGTTAACTGGTGATCTGGGACTTTTAGCCAGGACAGATTACTGTGCATATTTTAGATACATGACAATAATTCTTTTTTTTTTTTAAAATGTAATGTTTTTTTAAAGAAAAGTTTTGTTGAGTTAAAAGGTGCACCTATACAGTTATATTTTCCTTGTTTTGACACGATAAAAAATTGTGGCTTATAAATACTTATTTATTTATTTATTTATTTATTTATTTATTTATTTATTTATTTATTTATTTATTTATTTATTTATTTATTTATTTATGAGGATCCCCATTAGCCACTACCAAGGTAGTGGCTATTCTTCCTGGGGTCCATCGAACACAAAACAAAATTACATTAATATATAACAACAAGACCAAAAAAAAATTAAAATACAAAATTCATACATAACATCCAGATCAACAATCCACTTAATATTGTGACATCAAATGTTTCTTAAATGATTTTTTAAACCTTATTTTACTTGTTACAAAGCATGTAATGTCTGATGGCAATTCATTCCATGTTTTCATTCCTCTATACATTACAGTCCGTTGCTTTGCATTAGTTTTTGAAACGGGAAGCAAAAATTTTTCTTTTGATGCATGCCTGGTGTTAAAATTATGACTAGCATTACTATACAACAGGTGACAATACAATACACTAGGAACTCTTGAGACAGAAATATTTCGTATGAAACACAGCAAAGAAACAATTACCCTATCCTTCACCAATAACCAACCTAATGTTTTATGCATTTTCATAATATTAACTCTTCTATTGCAATGCAAAATGAGTCGTGCAGCTCTATTCTGGACTAACTGTAATTTATCTAAGTCTTTACTTGATGCACTCGACCATACCACTGGACAGTAATCTAGATAAGAAAGAACAATTGCCTGAACAATTTGAGAGATACAGTACTGTGGTAAAGATTTGACACATCTCTTAATAATTGATAAACCTCTTCCCATAACTATTACCATCCTACCGATCTGTTTTGACCACTTTAACCTACTATCAAGAAGAACTCCAAGAAGTGTAATTTCCTCTACCTGCTCAATAGGCACACTCATTACAGACAAATTTAACTGTGGTTTACATTTCAATTGAAAGTTTGATCCAAACACAATACTTTTAGTTTTTGTCAAATTTAAAACCATTTTATTATTCTGCACCCACTTTACCACTAACTGTAACTCCTCATCTAAATCAACAGATAATTTTTCAATCGATACCGCTGGTAGATATAATGTTGTATCATCTGCATACATAACTGCCCTTGCATGCTTTAAAACCAAAGGAAGATCATTGGTGAAAATAGAAAATAACAATGGTCCTAAACAACTAAACACTTATTTGGTGTGGTCAGAGATAAATTTGGTAAATCCTTAATTTTGAAAAGTCCTGTGAAATAAAAACTGATTGCATTGCGACACAACCCATTTGCTCATGCACACTGAGCAAGCTAATACACAATACACACAAGAAGTGAAATGAATGAGAAGGCATGTGCACATAACACCACATCTAAATCAAGTCATTTTAGCATGTCAAAGTCAAATTTAAGCATATAAAATATATTTCCCAACAAGAAAAGTGTGGCTAGTGAAAATGGCGAGTGGCTAGTAATGTTGGAAATCTACTAGCCACAGTGGCTGGTGATCAAAAAAGTTAATGTCAAGCCCTGATCACCAATATTAGTACTTATACAGTAGATGGTCTGATGTTTCCCTTTTCTTCCTTACCTCCATCTATCTATTGATTTATTTACTTATTTTTAATGATTACTATAATTTCTTTCTTATTATTATTTTGCCCTTAGCAGGCGTCATAGTGGCGCAGTGGGTAGCACAATCACATCACAGCAAGAAGGTCGCTGGTTCGAGCCCTGGCTGGACCAGTTGACATTTCTGTGTGGAGTTTGCATGTTCTCCCCGTGTTGGCGTGAGTTTCCTCTGGGTGCTCCGGTTTCCCCCCCAGTCCAAACACATGCACTATAGGTGGATTGGATGAAGTAAATTGGCTAGTGTATGAGTGTGTGTGTGTGTGTGCATGTGAGAGTGTTTGGGTATTTCCCAGTACTGGGTTGCAACTGGGATGGTATATGCGGTGTAAAACATATGCTGGAATAGTTGGCGGTTCATTCCGCTGTGGCGACCCCCAATTAATAAATGGATTGAGCCAAAAAAAAAATGAATGAATGAGTTGGCGGTTCAGTCGGCTGTGGTTCAGTTCACTATAGTTAATACTATGATATGTTGGAGCATTCAATAACAAAGTGTTGTAAATATTATAATATATACAGTATATAATATTTTCCTATAGTATGTTTCAAAACACTCTAGTATTAATCATATATTCATTCATTCATTATCTTTTCGGCTTCCTTTATTAATCTGGGGTCACCACAGCGGAATGAACCTCCAACTATTCCAGCATATGTTTTACACCGCATATACCCTTCCAGATGCAACCCATCACTGGGAAACACCCATACACTCTCATTCACTTTCACACACTATGGACAATTTAGCTCACCCAATTCACCTATAGCGCATCTGTTTGGACTGTGGGGGAAACCGGAGCATTTGGAGGAAACCCATGCGAACACGGGGAGAACATGCAAACTCCACACAGAAATGCCAACTGACTCATCCGAGGCTCGAACCAGTGACCTTTGTCGCTTCTGGAGTCAAATTATGAAAGTGATTTAGATGTTTAAGACATCTAAACTAGGGTAAAACCATATATATATATATATATATATATATATATATATATATATATATATATATATATATATATATATATATATATATATATATATATATATACTAGATATCACATAGGGACCCTGAGCATGCGTCAATAGCGCCGCCACATTTGTACAGTGCTTCTAGGACAAATGTCATTCAACCGCACTAGTCAAGACAGTGCGCCAACGTGAAGATGCTGGACTTTAGCGCTGTGTTTGGGTGTAGTAATGAGCAAACAAAGAAAACAAAGCACAAAGGCAGAACATTTCATAGGTAAGATTTCGTCGTTTATGTTTTTGTATGTTATGAACTTTTACCAAGTGTTAATATAGCTACAGTCTATAGCTATAGCTAATATATACAGTCTCCTACTGCATTCACCATAAGGCAAAGGAGCACCAACTCGCACTAAATTCTAGGCTTATGCTAGTTTTGTTGAATAAATAAGGAAACAATGTTATGAAATATGACAACAAGACCCTGCGCTGCTAGAAACTTGTATTATTGTCAGCTAAGTGAACGAGTCGTTCATAACGGAGATTCATTCACAAACGAATCGCTCCCTCCGTCAGAATGAGAAGTGAAAGCAGGAGAGGGGGTGTGTTTCAGGACATGGATTAGATCAAATTAAACAGGGAAGGAGGATAATACATTTCCATGCACACAAACACACGCTCTTTGTCGGTAATGCCCGTGCGGTCACATCCATCAATGTAGAAAAGTGATGTAAAATTATAATATTTCGTAATTTAAAAAAATATTTGCATATGGACCACCGGGGAAAACTCCCGATCATAGATATATGTGTATTTCTCTGGCTCTGGATGGCCACAGTCCTCCACTTCACCTTGGTCCCGCATTCATTTCAAAGGAGCGCTACCCTGTACTAAAATGGCGGCTCTATTGACGCATTCGTTCTAATAGACAACAGCAGGGTAGGCGACATCTAATGTATATATCTATGGGGTAAAACAATGTTTCAATAACCATCCTTAACCACGCCTCTCTTACCATTAGTTTTATGCGTAAAACAACATACTGAAATAAAAGTCTTATCAACTTCTGGTGCACACAGACTTTAAGCAGACTTTTAAAAATTATATGTGTGTGTGTCATTTTAAAATAATGTTTAAGGATCACAGTGCAGCAGCCCCAAAATTACTTTTTAGTATATTAGTATAGCATTTTTTAATATATCTTCCTTTGTGTTCAACAGAAGAAAGAAACTCAGACGGGTTTAAAACTATTCCAGGATGAGTAAATGATGACAGAATTTTCAATTTTGGGTGAACTGACCCTTTAATGTGTCAATAAATGAATTACATTTAGTGTCTAAGGTAAAAAAGGGTCAACATTTAGTTCAACACATCATTTTAAATCACCACACACACACACACACACACCTGTAAAACTAAAACATCCCAAAAAAGAAAAAGAAAAGGGAAAAAAAAGACATAAACTCTGAAGTTCTTACCCCCAGCATCTTGTGTAAATAATAATACTGTGGTCCGCTGTAGTACAACATGAACGTTCTCCAGAACAGAAAGACATTCACAGCCACCCAAACCATCTGGAGAGAAAACAAACACACACATCAACAGCAGTCCAGCTGCACAATGTAACTTTTCAGCATCGATATTGCAATGTGTGACACTGACAGTCATCGCTAACTGTGACTGTGTAAGATTTCAAGCGACAGCAAATAAACGGTGATCTCACCATGATCAAGTTAAACATTTAAACCAAAATGTTTGATCAGATTTGATAAACCAATATAGTCTGAAGCTTTAAAGGGGGACTATTTTGCAAAAATGACTTCTATAAGGGGTTTAAACCCAGTTGTGTGGCAGCAGTGTGTGAATATAACCAGCATCTAATAGTAAAATTTATTAATTCCATTTTTTATATTCACACTTGATAAAACAGTCTGCAGAAACACTTTGATTGACATTCTCCCTTTGTACATGTCTTCAGAGGGGGGAAGCCCCGCCCATTAGTGACACATCACCCTCATTAGCATATATAACACTGAGTGAAAAGCAGCCATCCTCCATCAGAGATTTAAATCTGCCACTATGCTGACACATAGGGAGTAGGGTTGTCACGATTAGGCATGGGCCGGTATAAGATTCTGGTGGTATGATAACCTAAATATATAAAAATATCACTGTTTCACGGTATTGTGATTACTGCTCTAAAATATATTCTTTTTAAATGTCTGTGTTTTATTTAATTATAAAATAAAGACTATACGGTGCTATCTTACATTTGATTATTGAATTTCTCTACCACATAATTCTTAAAAGTCCACAGGAAACATAAATTAAACAAACACTGCTGTTGATGTATTGTATACAGCTATGCTTGCAATCGATTTATTAGATTTTATGCAGATGTACTCCCCTGTACAAAACAATCCCAATCAATCTAAAATGACTTATTCTTTGCAAAGTTATCTTGAGAAATTGTCATATCGCAATATAAGTTATCGCAGATAAAACTAAAGTTTGCAAAAATGTCTGTTTTTTTTCAAAATCATGCAGCCCTAACACAGCGATTGAGGTAAAGTTGGTTATTGAGGTAAAGTTGGTTTTATATTCACACATTCAGACTTTCTCCTTGATGATATAATTTAGGAAAAGTATTGTTTGCTAATTTTAAGTAATGATATCATATTAGCAGCCAATGACTATTAAAGTACAACACTGTTTACAGTCAATTAAACAGTGCTAATGTTGTTTTGAAGTCATTCTTACATGCGATTTCAGACGAATATTCAAAGTATCATGGTAAACTATATAGGGAGCATGTCATTGAACGAATGTGTGAATATAAAACCAACTTTACCTCAACAAGTTGGTTTATATTCGGCCATTCGTTCAGTGTCAACTTCTGACACAGTTTCTATATTGTTTACCGCTACTTTCAATAATATAAGTTAAGAATGACTTCAAAACAACATTAGCACTATTTTAATTGACTGTAAACAATGATAGTAATTGGCTGATAATATGATTTCCCTGTTTAGAATTGGCAAACAACCCTGTTCTGAAATTATATTATTAAGGAGAAAGTCTAAATGTGTGAATATAAAACCAACTTTAACGTTACCTCAATAACACAGTGCACGCGCACAGATGTTCCTGACAACAGCAAACAGAGTAACAGTTAAATAAACTGTCGTCTCTCACCATGATCAAGTGTTTGAGTCCTTCATTGGCCCTCCAGCTTTTCAGCGCGACACTCATGGTTCTGTCGCGCTCCGCAAAACCGGGATTCTCCGTTAAACATCACCGGTGGAGCTGCTGAACTCCTCGTCCGGTGATCTTCATGTTTTCAGTCTGAGCACCGGCTCAATGTCACGCATGCGCCTCCCGCAGACAAAACTGCTCCCGGACACCCCAGAGTATACAAACATCCTGCCGGGTGAATTCTGGGTACTAACAAAGAATATTTTTTATGACGACAAATACCGTCAATAAACAGTATTGGGTGAAATGTAATATATTAAAATTTTCTGAAATTTTTTAAGTCACTTTAAAAAAAAATTTAATTCTTAGTTACTTTTTAAGTCATGTTTGCTGAAAAAACCAGCATATGCTGATAAGGTATGTTTTGATGCTGGTATGCTGGTCTTGCTGGTTTCAATGCTGGTATCGCTGGTTTCAATGCTGGTCCTGCTGGTTTCAGTGCTGGTTTCAATGCTGGTCCTGCTGGTCTCAATGCTGGTCAGGACTAGCACTCAGGCCAGCAAGACCAGCATTGAGACCAGCACTGAAACCAGCAGGACCAGCATCGAGACCAGCAAAACCAGCATTGAAACCAGCAATACCAGCACTAAAACCAGCAAGACCAGCATACCAGCATCAAAACATACCTTACCAGCATATGCTGGTTTTTTCAGCAGGAGTTTCAATAAGATAGGCTTAATATAGTACTTTTATTACTCAACACTGTTAATTAAAAACATGCGTTTATAAAGAAAACACAAAAACTGCTTTTGTTTAAAATATATAACAGTAAAATGATGTCGGTGTGCTAGAATATTACTTTTTCACTCCCGGAGAGCCCAAAGTATATCCTGCTGGGTGAATAAAAAAATAGATATATTTTTTAGGACGACTAATACCATCAATAAAAAGTATTGAGGGAAAAAAAAAATCATATGTTACAATGAAAAAGTCCCTTTCTGTTTTTTTAAAATAGTTAAATGTGTTACTAGTTACTTTTTAAGTTTTAAGTAAATTCTTCACGTTTTTTTCGAGTAAGATTGTAATATATTACTTTTTTTTGCTCAAACACTGTCCATAAATATTAATTTATGAAGAAAACACATTAATTGCTTTTATTTTAAAGGGTCACGAAACACCAAAACACATTTTTTGAGCTGTTGACAGTCATATATGTGTCCCACGCTGCTATAAACACTATTAGGACACATATACTGCACTAAAAAGTGAAAATTGGTTGTTTTTGCGTTATTTTGAGCAAATTCGTTCTTCCGGTTTGAAACGAATTTTTGAAGCTACGTCACGGCCATGAGATACTTAGGTGTAAATCCAGCAGTAGAGTGGCTGTCTGTCTTTTCTAGGGCGTTCTGACGTATCTGAGTGCGCAGTATTAATTCATGAGAAAGACGTGCTTCAAACCCATCAGCGCGCTCTATTGTGTATGACGCGAAACTTCATTAATATGCATGATAGCTCCGGAGACTGTTTACCAGTTTACACTGTTCAGACGGCAGAGAGACGCCACGTTGTGTTGCCAAAACAAGTGAAAGTACAAGAATTTCAAGACAAGAGTCGTAGGTGTTATTAGTGTGTTGCAACGAAGGTTTTGTTTTCATTTTCCCTTTATGGGAGAGCAGACTCACGTGTGGATTACAGTGCACGCGACACTCGACAGAAACGCATTTGTAAGGAACATTTTTACCCGAGAGCTTTTTCTCATCTGGAAATGGTGAAATCCGGATTTGCCGCTCGTCTACTTTTAATAAAAAGACACAGCTCCAGTTTGATTGTCTGTCTACAGATTTGGTAAGTGTTTGCAGTGCAGTGCCCTTTGTTTAAATGCTGCTCTCCGAGTGTAAACATGTAAACACAAACTATTCCCGTCGTGCAGGATTTTCGCCGCATTTTGTGACAGGATAGTCTATACACACACGGCTTTCTGACGCTACCTACCGAGTACATAAGTTACAGAGAAATGCGGAGGATTTTTTTCTCTTATTCGCCGTAACAAATCAGCCTCTGTGTGTTTGTTTTTCCTGTCAAACTTAGCGCATCCCTTCTATGCAAAATCTTATCCTCTTTCCCTCCCCCGACACTCCCACACTCCCAGAGCTGGACACGCCCAACTTTCCTGACTTTTTTCAAAACAGAGGTGTGAAAACACCCTGCTGAGACAGGGGGTTTCGTGACCCTTTAAAAAAATAATAGCCTAATAAAGTGACATCAGTGTGCTAGTTGGAATATTTATTTACTATACTAATCACTCTCCCTCAAGTGGTTCCAGACCTTCATGAGTTTCTTTCCTCTGTTGAAAAACAAAATAAGATATTATGAAGAAAGAAAAGAAAGCTGAAAACCAGTTAACATTAGTAGTAGGATAAACCAATATTATGGAAGTCAATGGTTGCAGGTTTACAACATTTTTCAAAGTATCTTCTTACTGTGTAAAAAAAAAAAAAAAGAAACACATAAATGTTTGAAACAACTAAAGGGTGAGTAAATGCTGGTGAACTATCTCTTTAAAACTGTAGTTCAGCGTTTTCAAGACAAAATTATTAGCCCTCCTGTGAAATTTTAATTAGAGAGAGAGAGAGAGAGACAAACACACATCTAGATTATTATGAATGAATCATTGTAAATATACTGATTATTATTATTTATTATTACTGTTTTATCCATAAAATGTTGATTGTTAAATGTACAGTTTATTCTGATTTATTATTTTTACTATTGTTATTATTATTATTCATTCAATCATTTTCTTTTCGGCTTAGTCCCTTTATTTTTTTTATAAGTATTTTTTTCAGGGTTTTCACCTTTAATTGACAGGACAGTAGAGAATTGACAGGAAAGCATGGGGAGCAGAGAGAGGGGAAGGATCGGCACAGGACCACGAGGCGGGAATCGAACTCGGGTCGCCGTGAGCACCGGAGTGCATGTGTGACGCACTAACCACTACACCACTGGCGCCGACGGCTTACTCCCTTTATTAATCTGGGATTGCCACAGCATGATGAACCGCCAACTTATCCAGCATATATTTTACGCAGCGGATGCCCTTCCAGCTTCAACCCATCACTGGGAAACACCCATACACTACAGTCAATTTTAGCATACCCAATTCACCTATACCACATGTCTTTGGACTTGTGGGGGAAACCGGAGCACCCGGAGGAAACCCACACCAACACGGGGAGAACATGCAAACTCCACACAGAAATGCCAACTGACGCAGCTGAGGCTTGAACACTTCGCCACCACTTCGCCCCTTATTATTATTCATTCATTTTCTTCTGGCTTAGTCCCTTTATTAATCTGAGGTCGCCGCAGCGGAATGAACCGCCAACTTATCCAGCAAGTGTTTTACACAGCGGATGCCCTTCCAGCCGCAACCCATCTCTGGGAAACATTCACACACACTCATTCACACACATACACTACGGACAATTTAGCCTACCCAATTCACCTACCACATGTCTTTGGACTGTGTTTTTTTACTACTATTATTTACTGTGATTACTATGCTTTTTTAATATATAATGTATGCATGTTTTTTTAATGTAAACTTTATAAATGCTTTGGCAATACATTTGTAACATTTGTCATGCCAATAAAACAATTAATAAATTGAATTGAATTGAACTGAACTGAGAGAGAGAAAGAAAGAGAGATTTTTCGTAATGAAAAATGCAATTTTTGTGGAAAAACGTATATCCTTTATTAAGTTTACAGTGTGGAGCGATAGAATGTCGGTCCACAAGACAATAAACATCCACTGTAAATGGTAAATGTTGGCAAAGTTTTCAAAGAGGTAGTGAAAACTATAGCGTATCTGACTCCATTGCTCCGGCCGAAAGTATCGATACGCAACTATCGCTCTACCAGATGTGCGTTCGACCGTCCAAGAAAAAGGCTGTTATTCTGTTTAGAATAACAAACATTATAATTTGCTGTGATTGAAAATAATAATTATTCCACAAAATAGCCTATTTCTTAACTCTCCTGAAGTCAAATCATTTTTGTGTTGTCTAAAAATTAACATAACACTTCTGAAAATATGGCACCAAACCGTAATTTTACACAGAAACATGCTCAAAATGACATTTTAAATTCGGAAGGAAAATAAAATTAATCAAACATTTTAACAGCGTTATCTATTGCTAGTTTTTATTCATTCATTCATTTTTCTTTATTTATCAGGGCTCGCCACAACGGAATGAACCGCCAACTTATCCAGCATATGTTTTACACAGCGGATGCCCTTCCAGCTGCAACCCAGTATTGGGAAACACCCAGACACACTCATTCACACTCATACACTACGGCCAATTTAGTTATATTCTAAATATTCTATTCCCCTATAGCGCATGTGTTTGGACTGTGGGGGAAACCGGAGCACCCGGAGGAAACCCACACCAACACGGGGAGAACATGCAAACTCCACAAAGCCAGGACTCAAACCTTGCTAGTTTTTAAATGCTATGTAAATGCAATCATATTATTTTTCAGTGTATTATTTCTATTTACTTAGCTATATATAATATACTTTATTATAATATTCTATCATGTATTTGACCATTACAGATTACAAAAAGTATAGGATACATAAATGTGTGTGTGTGTGTGTGTGTGTGTGTGTGTGTGTGTGTGTGTGTGTGTGTGTGTGTGTTGTATCTCTGTCTCTGATAGGATCAAATAAAATGATTTAAACATGATTCAACAGCGCCATCTATTGCTAAGCAAGGGATAGAATCCAAAATGTTGGGGTCTGTTTTAATTATACGCAGCCTGTCAAGTGACCTGCAAATAAAGCACATTAAAACTAGCCTACTAAACTAAACTAAACTAACAACCCCCCACGAGACACCGGCTCCTCCTGATGTATGTCCTCCCGCCGCATTCCTGAACTGCCCGAGCACACGGCTAAAAACAGAGTCAGTTTACGCACAATTACAGCATTAGTTTAACTTAACATTAATTAGTGATTTTTTTATTTGAACGCCTTCTTTTGAATCAATATTTTATTTGAAACCAACCCGCGTTTCTCCGTGTGAATTACAGGCATTCGAACGCTGAACCACTGATTCGAATTCACCAAAGACTCGTTCATCTGAATCATTTCATGTTGACGATTCAATTGAACCAAAACACGGCGTTTGGATATTTGAAAGTACAGCCGTGTTCATTTGGAATAATATCGCTTAATTTGTACAGTCTAAAACAATGTAATCTAAGAAGAAAGTGAAATATCCAAAATAAAAGTTATTGTTTTGACATAATATATGTGTTCGTATTATATATTTATGTATATAGTGCTAAAATTGACTGTAGTGTATGAATGTGTGTGTGTGAATGATTGTGTATGGATGTTTCCCAGTGATGGATTGCAGCTGGAAGGGCATAAAACATATGCTGGATAAGTTGGCGGTTCATTTCGCTGTGGCGACCCCAGATTAATAAAGGGACTAAGCCGAAAAGAAAAATGAATGAATGAATGAATGTGACAGGCTATACAGATAGACACACACAAAACTCATTCATTCATTTTCCTTCGGCTTAGTCCCTTTATTATTCTGGGGTCGCCACAGCGGAATGAACCGCCAATGTATCCAGCATATGTTTTATGTGCAACGTGTAACCGCTAGCACTATAAGTACCAGCAAGGTAGCCCAGAAACTCCATTCAAAATACTGAGGTAAAATAAATCTTCATATCTTAAAGAGATGGCAGGGGAAAATGGAATTTAATGCAGTGCTTCTTGCCTGGTCTGAGACACTTTATATTAAATATTTATTAGGCAGTGAGATCACTTATTTTTAAAGAAAACAGATGTTAAACGTGGTGATTTTTGAAAGAGAGTTAACCGGAAGCCGTTGCGCTGGCTGGCTGAAAATTAAAAGTCTGTGTGCATACACTGAAAACAAATTCAAAGATAATTCCTTGGATTTACTCATTTTTTTAAGTTAAATGGTTGTAAACAATATATTTGGGCTAATTTTAAACAAACAAATTAAGTGGAACATTACTACATTTAATTTGTTTGTTTAAATTCAAAACATATACATTGTTTGCAACAATTTTGCAGATATAAAATTCAGTGTAGGGGAGCGCGGGGCAAAATAACGCGGGGTAAAATGTAACACTGAGTTTTAAGGTATTTGCTCAGGGTTAACCATGGCATGCTTTCAAGGTTTTCCTGCTAATTATTGAAAAAGTTCGGCGAAAGTTGGATGAGAAACACCAGAGAAATAATTTTTGCAGCATAAAAGTATTTTTTATCATAGTCGATTTTTTTTAATCTGTGAAAGTTCATTCATTCATTCATTTTCTTTTCAGCTTAGTCCCTTTATTAATCCCGGGTCGTCACAGCGGAATCAACTTATCCAGCACATGTTTTACGCAGCGGATGCCCTTCCAGGTGCAACCCATCTCTGGGAAACATCCATACACACTCATTCACACTAATAAACTACGGACAATTTAGCCTACCCAATTCACCTGTACCGGATGTCTTTGGACTGTGGGGGAAACCAGAGCACCCGGAGGAAACCCACGCCAACACGGGGAGAACATGCAAACTCCACACAGAAACGCCAACTGACCCAGCCGAGGCTCGAACCAGCGACTTTCTTGCTGTGAGGCGACAGCACTACCTACTGCACCACCGTCTTCTAGGCTAAAAGATGAATCCATTTTGAAAGATGTAAAACACACAGAGAGACTGCTAGCCAATTTTGAAGAAAACACGACACAGCAGGGTTAGTTGTAACAGGGTGTTACAATTAAGCCACACACTGTTGGACACCAATTAAACTAACAAAATAATTGTTGAATTTTGAGTGTAATTTTGAGAACGTTTTATACAAAAATGTTTTTTAATAAAACATTTTTTTTTATTGCTAATAATGCAAATAAATGCATTGTATAATAATGGATAATAACGCAAATAAATTCAAATTGTTTATAAAGTGTTTATCCAATAGATAAATAAATAAACACACTGTACTATGTAGAATAAAAAAATAAATTGAGCTAAGTACTGAGGAAATATAGCTACTACTTAAAGTGAGCTGGATTTAAATTAATTGTGTGAAATCTGCCTTTTTAAGCATGTGTTACAACTAATCCTCTGTCTGTTACCACTTGGGGTAAACAGTAAATTTTTACTCCTGGCACTTTTGGCAATACTGCACAGAAACCATAGGTCCGGCGATCATAATTCCAAAGTGTTACTTTGTGCCCTGCCATACCCGCCAACACTCCCGTTTTTCCCGGGAGTCTCCCATATTTCATACCCATCTCCCGTATTGTTTTGTCTCCCGGAATTCCACCCTCCTCTTCAGTTCACGCACCCCCAGCTCCTGGGTTTTATGAACCAAATGTTGGCAGGTATGGTTGTAATGTCACAAAATGTAAACAAGACTCAGCCACAATGTGTTTGCGCTGTTTTTATAGTCCTAGTAATCAGTCTTGGAGTAGCTTCAGCTGTGTCTGTCTGCAATCATGGCGATCTGGGCCAGGTGTGTGAGTGGTGCATGACTGAATATTGTAGTCCGTTTTATGGTCAATTAAAGGGTTGATTAACACCTGTTTTCTCTCAGTGATTGGGTCGGAGAGACACTTCTTAAGCGAGAGGATGGGCCAGAAACGGGAGAGAGCAGAGCGGAGAGAAACTCTCATGTGTGCTGTTGTTGTGGCATAATAATAATATTAATAAAAGCTTTGCATTTGTCATGATCACCAGCGATCCAGCCTGTGCAGATCGCTGGTAAACACAAAGTATCTCCCGTATTTCATACCCATCTCCCGTATTGTTTTGTCTCCCGGAAAACTCCCGGAATTCCACCCCCCCCCCCCAGCTCGCGGGTTTTATGAACCAAATGTTTGCAGGTATGTCCCCCGCTCTTATATGAGCCATAAAAACCATAAAAGATATCAAATATGAAATAAAATAAAATAAAAACATTTGCAGACTTTTACTCTTAAAATATTTTAAAGGTTCAATTTAATTTTTAAAACAATGTCAAAGATGAAAAAATGTTTTTAAGGAATTAAAAGGAATACCACTTGCTTTAATACTATCCCCCGGTTTCACAAACAAGGTTTAAGGCTAGTCTTGGATTAAATTGCATGTTTGAGCTGTCTTAACTGAAAATAACTTGCAGTGAGATGTCTTAAAATATGTCAGTGTCATTTTTTGTTTACAGGTGCACACCAGTAATGTATTTTTCTAAGGCTGCTTTTATAAATGTGGCTTAAATAGCCTAATTTAACTAAGGTCTAGTCCTGGCTTAAGCTAAACCCTGTTTGTGAAACTGGGCCTAAATGTTTCTATAATCGCTAATCTTGATTAGTTAGTCTACTTTTTACTTGTTAGTGCATAATATAATGTACTATATTTATTATAAAGTCCTGCCTTCACCAAACTTTAAGCTACATCAATTTTTTTTTACTTATTAGGAAAACAAATCATCATTATGATCGTCTTCTGCAAGTTTAAATAGTAATTTTCATTAGCAACTAATAGGCAAATATTTATCTCACTTCTTAAACGTGAAATTAATGAACAGCGTTCTATGAACGAACCCTTTCGCTCGATATATTAAGTGAACTGGTGAATCATGTTCACTCAAACGAACCGATTCGCTGGAATGAACTACCCAAACCAAAACACGCCTACATCTCTCTCCCCCCACAGAGTACTTGCTCTCCAACTTTCAACGAGTTATGAGCGGCGTTTAGTCAAATGGGTTCTGAGGATAAAATAATCCGCTGGATCTGCCGGCTAACGGCCATTACAGCTTTCTTCTTGATTGGCTTTATTATTGGTGAGTCTGTCCACCTGTATTAGTTTTATTTATTTTTAATAACGCAATGCTTAACGCGATTAAAGAAGATTTAAGTTGTTTTAAGTTTAAGACCGCAATTTAAACAAACAAAAAGCCAAACAATGTTGCCAAATACTGAGAATTTGCAGTGACTCGGGGTTTAATGGCTAAAATCAAGTTGTTTGGAACCTGCAAGTCTCACCTGCTGTATTTCACATTCTTGAATACTTTCAGGACAGGTGTGGCCAAACTTGAGAGACCCCATTCACTTCCAATAGTTCTTTACCTATATCAAGGTGTTCAGTATACATTTATTTTGGATATAATTGTTCACGTGCAAACACAGCCTTGGAAAAAATATATTTTAAGAGTCTCACAGTTTATATTTGATATATTATACAGCTACCAGATCAGTATTATATACTTTATAAACTTTAAATATTATCTAATATATTTTATCAATGCAGCTTTCAATATGCTTTTGTCTTGTTTATGTTGGTTCTTCTCTAAAATAATCTATTAAAATCGTAAAAATAATACTTAAAAATGCGTATTTTTATATTCTTTTAGCATTTTTCAGAGTAATTTTGAATCCCAGAATACTAGCAAGTACTTTCATCTTGATTGGCTTTATTATTGGTGAGTCTCTGCACCTGTTTAAGTTTTATTTATTTTTAATAACGCAATGCTTATCGTGATTAAAGTAGATTTAAGTTGTTTTAAGTTTAAGACCACAATTTAAACAAACAAAATCCAAAAAAATGCTGTCAAATACTGAGAATTAGCAGTGACTCTGTGTTTAATGGCTAAAGTCAAATTGCTACCTGCAATTGTCACCTGTCCAGATCTCATATATTTCACATTCTTGAATACTTTTAGGACAGGTGTGGCCAAACTTTCACTTCAAATAGTTCTTTACCTACTGTATATCAAGGTGTTCAGTATACATTTATTGTGGATATAATTGTTCACATGCAAACACAGCCATGGAAAAATATTTTAATAGTCTCACAGTTTATATTTGATATATTATACAGCTACCAGATCAGTATTATATACTTTATAAACTTCAAATATTATCTAATATATTTTATCAATGCAGTTTTTATGCTTTTGTCTTGTTTATGTTGGTTCTTCTTTAAAATAATCTATTGAAATAGTAAAAATAATACTTAAAAATGCGTATTTTTATATTCTTACAGCATTTTTCAGAGTAATTTTGAATCCCAGAATACTAGCAAGTACTTTCTTCTTGATTGGCTTTATTATTGGTGAGTCTCTGCACCTGTTTAAGTTTTATTTATTTTTAATAACGCAATGCTTATCGCGATTAAAGTAGATTTAAGTTGTTTTAAGTTTAAGACCGCAATTTAAGCAAACAAAAAGCCAAAAAATGCTGTCAAATACTGAGAATTAGCAGTGACTCTGTGTTTAATGGCTAAAGTCAAATTGCTACCTGCAAGTCTCACCTGTCCAGATCTCATATATTTCACATTCTTGAATACTTTTAGGACAGGTGTGGCCAAACTTTCACTTCAAATAGTTCTTTACCTACTGTATATCAAGGTGTTCAGTATACATTTAATTTGGATATAATTGTTCACATGCAAACACAGCCATGGAAAAATATTTTAAGAGTCTCACAGTTTATATTTGATATATTATACAGCTACCAGATCAGTATTATATACTTTATAAACTTCAAATATTATCTAATATATTTTATCAATGCAGTTTTTATGCTTTTGTCTTGTTTATGTTGGTTCTTCTTTAAAATAATCTATTGAAATAGTAAAAATAATACCTAAAAATGCGTATTTTTATATTCTTACAGCATTTTTCAGAGTAATTTTGAATCCCAGAATACTAGCAAGTACTTTCATCTTGATTGGCTTTATTATTGGTGAGTCTCTGCACCTGTTTAAGTTTTATTTATTTTTAATAACGCAATGCTTATCGTGATTAAAGTAGATTTAAGTTGTTTTAAGTTTAAGACCGCAATTTAAGCAAACAAAAAGCCAAAAAATGCTGTCAAATACTGAGAATTAGCAGTGACTCTGTGTTTAATGGCTAAAGTCAAATTGCTACCTGCAAGTCTCACCTATCCAGATCTCATATATTTCACATTCTTGAATACTTTTAGGACAGGTGTGGCCAAACTTTCACTTCAAATAGTTCTTTACCTACTGTATATCAAGGTGTTCAGTATACATTTATTGTGGATATAATTGTTCACGTGCAAACACAGCCATGGAAAAATATTTTAAGAGTCTCACAGTTTATATTTGATATATTATACAGCTACCAGATCAGTATTATATACTTTATAAACTTCAAATATTATCTAATATATTTTATCAATGCAGTTTTTATGATTTTGCCTTGTTTATGTTGGTTCTTCTTTAAAATAATCTATTGAAATATTAAAAATAATACTTAAAAATGCGTATTTTTATATTCTTACAGCATTTTTCAGAGTAATTTTGAATCCCAGAATACTAGCAAGTACTTTCATCTTGATTGGCTTTATTATTGGTGAGTCTCTGCACCTGTTTAAGTTTTATTTATTTTTAATAACGCAATTTAAGTTGTTTTAAGTTTAAGACCACAATTTAAGCAAACAAAATCCAAAAAAATGCTGTCAAATACTGAGAATTAGCAGTGACTCTGTGTTTAATGGCTAAAGTCAAATTGCTACCTGCAAGTCTCACCTGTCCAGATCTCATGTATTTCACATTCTTAAATACTTTCAGGACAGGTGTGGCCAAACTTGAGAGACCCCATTCACTTCCAATAGTTCTTTACCTATATCCAGGTGTTCAGTATACATTTATTTTGGATATAATTGTTCACGTGCAAACACAGCCATGAAAAAATATTTTAAGAGTCTCACAGTTTATATTTGATATATTATACAGCTACCAGATCAGTATTATATACTTTATAAACTTCAAATATTATCTAATATATTTTATCAATGCAGTTTTTATGATTTTGCCTTGTTTATGTTGGTTCTTCTTTAAAATAATCTATTGAAATATTAAAAATAATACTTAAAAATGCGTATTTTTATATTCTTACAGCATTTTTCAGAGTAATTTTGAATCCCAGAATACTAGCAAGTACTTTCATCTTGATTGGCTTTATTATTGGTGAGTCTCTGCACCTGTTTAAGTTTTATTTATTTTTAATAACGCAATGCTTAACGCGATTAAAGTAGATTTAAGTTGTTTTAAGTTTAAGACCGCAATTTAAGCAAACAAAAACCAAAAAACGCTGTCAAATACTGAGAATTAGCAGTGACTCTGTGTTTAATGGCTAAAGTCAAATTGTTTGGTAGCTGCAATTGTCACCTGTCCAGATCTCATATATTTCACATTCTTGAATACTATTAGGGCACAAACTTTCACTTCAAATAGTTATTTACGTAAATCCAGGTGTTTAGCATACATTTATTTTGGATATAATTGTTCACATGCAAACACAGCCATGGAAAAGTCTATATATTTTCAAGAGTCTCAAAGTATAGACAGCTACCAGATCACTGTTTAACACTTTGTAGTCTCTAAATGTTATGGAAGATATTTGATCAATGCAGTTTTTATGCTTTTGTCTTGTTTATGTTGGTTCTTCTCTAAAATAATCTAATGAACTAGTAAATCTGTATAAAATAACTCTTTAAAATGCATATTTTTATATTCTTAAAGCATTTTCAAAGTAAGTTTGAATCCCCAAAATACTAGCAAGCAGGCTATTAACAAGTCACAAGTTAAATTGCAATGAAATTATTCTCTAAATACCAAATTTCAATGGGAAACAATCATAGAAATACATAAATCTAAAGATGTAGAAAGCCTAAATGTGTTGATTGCTTAGCTTATGTTGACTTTTAGCTTTTGCATTCGTGATATTTGATCATTTATTCAATATAACAGTCAGAATTTATGCATATTAAACAGATAATCTGTAATATTTCTCAGGCATGGTTTACTGTAAAGTGTCTGTTTATCTGGTTTGTTTGCTCGACTTCTGTCAATCATGGACTCACATAAAAAAGCAAAACAAAGTTGTCAGATATTGAGAATTAGCAGTGACTCGGTGTTTAATGGCTAAAGTCAAATTGTTTGGAACCTGCAGGTCTCACCTGTCCAGATCTCATGTATTTCACATTCTTGAATACTTTCAGGACAGGTGTGGCCAAACTTAAGACACCCCATTCACTTCAAATAGTTATTTACCTAAATCAAGGTGTTCAGTATACATTTATTTTGGATATAATTGTTCACATGCAAACACAGCCTTGGAATATACAGTTGCAATCAGAATTATTCAACCCCCTGATTTATTAGCCCCCTGTTTATTTTTTTCCCCAACTTCTGTTTAACGGAGAGAAGATTTTCTCAACACATTTCTAAACATGATAGTTTTAATAACTCATTTCTAATAACTGATTTATTTTATCTTTGCCATGATGACAGTAAATAATATTTGACTAGATATTTTTCAAGACACTTCTATACAGCTTAAAGTGACATTTAAAGGCTTAACTAGGTTAATTAGGTTAACTAGGCAGGTTAAGGTAATTAGGCAAGTTATTGTATAATGATGGTTTGTTCTGTAGACTATTGAAAAAATATATAGCTTAAAGGGGCTAATAATTTTGACCTTAAAATGGGTTTTAAAAAATTAAAAACTGCTTTTATTCTAGCCGAAATAAAACAAATAAGACTTTCTCCAGAAGAAAAAAATATTATCAGACATACTGTGAAAATTTCCTTGTTCTGTTAAACATCATTTGGGAAATATTTAAAAAAGAAAAAAAAATTCAAAGGGGGGCTAATAATTCTGATTGCAACTGTATATATATATATATATATATATATATATATATATATATATATATATATATATATATATATATATATATATATATATATATATATATATATATATATATCCAAGAGTCTCAAAGTTATAGATATTATACATAGATATTTACACTAGATGTCCCCTACCCTGCTATTGTCTATTAGAACGAATGCGTCAATAGAGCCGCCATTTTAGTACAGGGTAGCGCTCCTTTGAAATGAATGCGGGACCAAGGTGAAGTGGAGGACTGTGGCCATCCAGAGCCAGAGAAATACACATATATCCATGATCGGGAGTTTTCCCCGGTGGTCAGTATGCAAATATTTTTTTCAATTACGAAATATTATAATTTTACATCACTTTTCTACATTGATGGATGTGACCGCACGGGCATTCCTGACAAAAAGTGAGTGTTTGTGTACATGGAAATGCATTACCCTCCTTCCCTGTTTAATTTGATCTAATCCATGTCCTGAAACACCCCCCCCCCCCCCCCCCCTCTCCTGCTTTCACTTTTCATTCTGACGGAGGGAGCGATCCGTTTGTGAATGAATCTCCGTTATGAACGACTCGTTCACTTAGCCGACAATAATACAAGTTTCTGGCAGCGCAGCATCTTCTTGTCATATTTCATAACATAGTTTGCTTATTTTATTCAACAAAACTAGCATAAGTCTAGATTTTAGTGCGAGTTGGTGCTACTTTGCCTTATGGTGAATGCAGCAAGAGACTGTATTATCATCAATAACTACTTTTTTAGCACAAAAGTTCATAACATACAAAAACATAAAAAACAAAGCTTACCTATGAAATGTTCTGCCTTTGTGCTTTGTTTTCTTTGTTTGCTCGTTACTACAATGCAAACACAGCGCTAAAGTCCAGCATCTTCACATTGGCACACTGTCTTGACTAGTGCGGTTGAATGACGTTTGTCCTAGAAGCACTGAACAAATGTGGCGGCGCTATTGACGCATGCTCAGGGTCCCTATGCGATATATAGTGTATATATCTATGGATATTATATAGCTACCAGATCACTGTTTAACTCTTTGTAGTCTTTAAATGTTATGGAAGATATTTGATCAATGCAGTTTTTATGCTTTTGTCTTGTTTGTGTTTGTTTTTCTCTAAAATATTCTATTAAACTAGTAAATCTGTATAACAATAACTCTTAAAAATGCATATTTTTATATTCTTATAGCGTTTTTAAAGTAATTTTGAATCCCCAAAATACTAGCAAGTTAAATTGCAATGAAATGATTCTCTAAATACCAAATTTCAATGGGAAACAATCATAAAAATACATAAATTTAAAGACGTAGAAAGCCTAAATGTGTTGATTGCTTAGCTTATGTTGACTTTTAGCTTTTGCATTTGTATTATTTGATCATTTATTTAATATACCTTCAATATATCTGTGCATATTAAACAGATCATCTGTAATATTTCTCAGGCATGGTTTGGTGTAACATGTGTCTGTTTCTCAGGTTGGTTTGCTCGACCTTCTTCTGTCAATCATGAACGCACATCAAAAAGCTTCCTGCGCGACTTTCTGGATGAGATGCACGCAGAGAATATTAAACACCATCTCAGGTGCCCTTACTAAACAATACTCTTAAATGTACTGGTATTAGTTTAATTATTAAGTGCAGATCTACTCCAAAACACAGCCTTTATGTTGTTTTTGCCAGCAGAAATGATTTTAAAAGGGAAAATCACTTTTATAAGCGGGTTAAACACAGTTGTGTGGTAGCAGTGTGTGAATATAACCAGCATCTAATGTTAAAAATTAATTAATTATATTTGTTATAATCCCACTTGATAAAAAAAAGTCTGCAGAAACACTTTGATTGACATTCTCCCTTTGGACGTGTCATCAGAGGGGGAAAGCCCCGCCCACTAGTGACCATCTCTTGCTCATTAGCATAGGACATTAGTCTTGCTTTTGAATCTGCCACTATGCTGACACATAGGCATTTGTAGCTCCGCCCTCTTTTCAAAAGAGCACAATCTCATTTGAATTTAAAGCGACTAAAATGTCACAATTAGGATCAAAGCCTAAATGTGTCCATTTCAGAGAGTTAGAAACCATTATATGTGTGATATTTTGAGCTGAAACTTCACATACACACTCTAGACACATCAGAGACTTATTTTACATCTTGATAAAGGGGTCAGCTTATATAAGCTCTATATTTATGTTTGTCATTTAAACAGGAAGTTCACAAGACTTCCACATCTGGCGGGAACGCAGCAGAATCTGAATCTAGCAGAGCAGATTCGGAGTGAATGGATGGAGTTCGGGCTGGACTCAGTAGAGCTGGTTCCATATGATGTGCTGCTTTCATACCCAAAAAAAACTAATCCCAATTACATCTCCATAGTGGACCAGCTGGGCAATGAGGTACATCCTGACATCCAGAGTCCAATCTAGGACTGCATGGTACTGGGAGAATATGTGATCTGTGGTATTGTTGAGAATTGCGATAACGATATTCATTCATTAATTTCCTTCGGCTTAGTCCCTTATTTATCAGGGGTCACCACAGCGGAATGAACCGCCAACTATTCTCACATATGTTTTATGCAGCGGATGCCCTTCCAGCCACATCCCAGAACTGGGAAACACCCGTACACTCTTCACATTTACACACACACTCATATACTACCAGGCACGGTGCTACGGGAGGGCAAAAGGGGGCATTGCCCCCCCAGAAAGAATTTGTGCCCCCTCAGTTTTCATAAAGGTTTGTTCACTCCAAAGTTAAAATTCATTCATTACTAACACTCCCTTCATTCCAACCTTCAGAACACGCATTTAGATATTTTATATTATGAAAAAGCAATTAAATTATGAAAATTGTGAAATTAAAGCAACAGTCCAGAGATCAGGTCACCACGTCAGGCCAGGGTGCGCCCGTATATAGCCTTTAAAATGCGCACGCGGTGGCGCAAGCGCACTCTAAACTTCCACGGGAGAAAACGGGACTAGTGAATAGCATGAAGGCGAGCAGCCTAATTCATTACATGTTGTGGTTAACTAATTCTTTAAATACACCTCTCTTGAGCTCTAAAAGGAAAAAGCGCAAAGAAATTTGCCGTTAAATAAATTTTAGCAGAGACGCACCTGCCTGTCATTTTTACATTAGTTTTTCAGTTAGAGGTTTACATAACTAATAAAAATGTCTAGTTGGACAGCTAAAATTGACAAAATGCAGAACCCTTTTGAATGTTTGCTTTCATTTTCACTAAAGTGCACTTTTACAGTTGTGAAAGGACACATCCCATTATGCAGCAGCAGCCTCAAGTTAGGACACTTTAAAAAATGCCTTTTGAGTTTAAAGATGATCGGCTTGCGAAGTCAAGTTTACAGTGTTATAAATGAAATAGGTATATGTGTGAGTAAGTAGATTTTCCGCGGATCATCCTCTCACGTGCGCTGCAGGTATAGGCTGAATGATAATCTTTAAAAAATATCTAATTTAGCCTTGCTATTTGCTCATGCAAAATTAAATACCAGAAAATATATTGTAGGCCTATTTTAACAGCTAAAATACAATTAGCATATCGATTTTATTTTGACGTGTAGCTCCTGGCCCTAAAAATGAAAATGTAACGTAAAAAAAATTATTAAATTAGGCTTAATAAATAAATAAAATGACGGGTAGGCCTAACCTAATGGTTTATGGTGGCGTTTTTACAAATGCCAACCGGAGAATATCATGGAAAAAACCCCACTCATGATAGCCTAACATAAATCTTAATATTTACCGTTAAAATTATGATAAAAGTTATATAACCTGTTGAGTTGCACGTGTTATGCCAAAATTTATCCAATTTTCAGGGTAATAACTGTGAATTTCTTTTTTTTTAGATATCTTTTTTTAGGTATTTTTCTGGCTACACTAATGCCTTAAAATGTAACTAAGTTACACATTTAGCTACTATTTTTTTTAAATGACAATAGATTGTAACATTTCACTTTTTCCTAACGCTGATAGATGATTAGTTGGGTAATAGGCAATAAAGCATAATGACGGTTATGCTTCACTAGATTTATTTACCGGTTATAGAATAGTCTAACCGTGAGTCAGCTTGCATGTGTGGGCATAGTTTGAAGTCTTTACCTAAAACTTTAAACATTTATATTATTTAAAAAACTGAAAGAAATAAGGAGAATAAAATATGATTTAAAGCACTCGTTTGGTGCTGAAGCCATGATCCCTCTGTTTATGTAAAAGGTATCGTTGCATAACCTTCATTAATAATTCATTGATTATTATTATCACTATAAAACATATATTAATGCAAAGTAATATTGAATAAGTAAATAAATAGCCTAAATGAAAGGAATAAGAGGGACCAAAATCAGTCACCAGGTCTAGTGCCCCCCTATGGGATTAAAATGCCCTCTCAGTTATGACATCCTGGCGCCGGGCCTGTACACTGCTGCCAATTTAGTTCATCCAATTCACCTACTGTATAGCGCATGTGTTTGGACTGTGGGGGAAACTCGAGCACCCGGCGGAAAACCCATGCCAACACGGGGAGAACATGCTAACTCCACACAGAAATGTCAACTGGCACAGCCAGGACTCGAATCAGTGACATTCTTGCTGTGAGGCAACAGTGCTAACCACTGCCTCCTGATAGTGATATTACTTGTCATTTATTTACGTAATGATATTAAAATATAACCGGTAAAAAATATTTCTTGGATTTAATTAATTATAATTCAGACTAAAAAACTGTCGAGGTGCAAACACTATGAATGAGTGAAAATCTGAGCAGATATTCTGACTGATTGGCTGTTGTCATTGTCCTTTCTCGTCTCGACTCCGCCCATCAGTGTTTATTTTCAGCTTTGGGCCACTCCAGCCAATAGCAGAACAACAATTACTTGGGAGGCAGGGCTAAAGTTAGGAAGGCCCCATTGGATTGGTTAAAAATTTAGATGAACAATTAATGCATAAAATAAATGTAATTTATCATACATGTCTGCTATATGTATATTGCATATACTAAACAATAATTTTGAGATCTATCGTGCCGTCCTAGTCCAATCACAAACAAACGTATCGTATTTGTAGAAAAGCCGAAACGAATAGTGACAGACGGATGTTTATACTACTTTCAGGATCATTCAGTAAGTATTGTGTAAAACATAAATGCAAATGCTTATCTTAGTCTCTTTCATTTGGCAATCAAATTAAACACCCTTCCTTATATTGCAACAGCCATTGCAAAATCATTATCAGTCACGCTTGAAGTTCCATGCTCAGAGTTGCATGAAGTAGACGACCACATGCATGTCCTCAGAATGGACACATGTACATGTCATTTTACAAAGATTTTAGAGCAATATTCCATTTAAATAGAATTTTTAGAATTCTGATGTGGGGTGGCATGGTGTCACCTTACAGCAAGAAGGTCACTGGTTCGAGTCCCGGCTGGTTCAGTTGGCATTTCTGTGAGGAGTCTGCATGTTCTCCTCGTGTCAGCGTGGGTTTCCTCCAGGTGCTCCGGTTTCCCTAACAGTCCAAACACATGTGAGATGTGTATGGGTGTTTCCTAGTACTGGGTTGCAGCTGGAAGGGCATCCGCTGCGTAAAACATATGCTGGAATAGTTAACGGTTCATTCCACAGTGGCGACCCCTGATAAATAAGGGATTAAGCTGAAGGAAAATGAATGAATAATACTCAACCTCATGACATCAGGAAGATTTGTGGTTGTCTATGTGTTTTAAGAAGCATTATCTCATCACTAGTGAGGCTGTGAGTAGCAACTCCAGCCATAGTGACAGGTTAAAGTCCATTAATGTGCGTCGGTGGATGTTTTATAATGAATGTAGTCCATAATAGAAGTCTATCGGTCTGTTTCTCTCTTTCAGATCTTTAACACCTCTCTAGCTGAGCCGGTTCCAGAAGGTTATGAGGACGTGGCTGATATCGTCCCTCCGTACAGTGCTTTCTCTGCTAAAGGACAACCAGAGGTGAACAAAACGCATATAAACAAACACTGACACATGCTTTACAATTTAACATAGAAATAAAAGTGATGCACTTTGTTTTCTGAGTGAATGTTAGTTATTGATTAATGTGTATCTTATTCCTAACTTTTTAATTAAAATGAATACTTTTATTCAGCAAGCATGCGATAAAAATATCACAAATTTACGGTATTGTGATTACTGCTCTAAAATATATTCTTTATAAATGTCTGGGTAAAAAACAAGAATTTATTTCTGCTTTAACACAATGACTGTGTTCGAAATCACATACTTCGATACTATATAGTAGACTAAAAAAAGTATGCGAGCCAAGAAGTATGTCCAAATTCATAGAATTTTAAAAACGATATGCAAGTAGTGTACCCGGATGTCTTACTACTTCCGGTGAGATTCTGAAGTCCGGGCATCTGATGGACGAATGGGATTAAAACGATGCGACTATGCGGGTATGTCATATGACTATGACAAAATGGCATCCGTAGTACATCCAAGCTCCATTCATACTACTCGCGTTCATACTGTATAGATCCATAGACTGTAAAAGATATGGACGTAGTATCCGTGACGTCACCCATAGGTTTCTGAACACTGCAAAAGAAGCTACAAGTAGGCGCGGCCAATCGTCGCCATTTTGTTCGCGCGTCATCGCACCAATCGCGGGATACCAAACAAGGGCAAAGAGGCGGAGAGTGAGAAGAGCTACAGACGCATGCTGGATTCTCTGCATTTTGCTTAGACCTGGCTTAGACAGACTTTTTACTTCAGGAGAACGTTCAATACTTCATTACCCGTGACTTGTTTGTGTTCTGACCACATGTGCTTGGTTGTACACTATATCAATAAAGTGTTTAGTCTTTTAAAAACACTGTTGTAACACATTGAGCCACGAAACATTGTTCTTATGATGTTTTTCAACAGGAGGAAAACGCGAATTACTTCCAAACACTTCAAATATAGTCTGTGTTAGTAAATGCAAGGCTACTGAAATGACAACGCTTCAGATGACTGTTTTATAGCCTACAGCTAATCAATCTGTCAGATTCTGGAGTGCATTACAGCTCTAAAGAACATTATAAATGATAAATTATCTTAAGTAAAACAAATATAGAGATGGTATATAAGTATATAATTTCACTCACCTGGGAAATGGAGGCAACTTGAACGGTTTGTGAGCACAATTAAGTCCACACAGCATGCTATAGTATCTGATAATTGCAGGAAATAATTCCAAAAGGCAAATGACGGTGTAAAGAAACATTAACCAAAACAAAAATACGATGTATATGCAGAGCTCAGCGGCTAATTAGCCAGATTCAGCTGAGGTGACGAGACAGCGAGCAGCTAGACCTAACTGTCACTCAAGTGGCCACGCCCTTAATTATGCAGACTTAATATAACTTAATAAAAACGAAACGGATGAGTTATAAAAAAAACTCACAGTTGTCATGAAGGGTAATCATGGCTATTTGCACCAAAGCCATCTTTTGTACCAGGCTGTAAACATGTTTTTATCAGCTGTAAAAATGGCCAATTTACCAATGGAGTCAGAAAGCACTTGGATTTCCTGGAGCCAGCCCCCCAAGGCGAGTCGATGAATAGCAGTTTTAGTTACTTCCGTATTGGCTTCCCGAGGGAGAGCGGGAGGTTGCCGCTTGTATAGAAAGTACTTTTCTAACGGTCAAGTAGTAAATTCAAATGCAGTATGTACTGAGCAGTAGGCGATTTCGGACGCAGCCAATATGCGATATAAACTATACAAAATTGGCCTACGATAGAGATTCTGATTATATATATACATACAGTTGAAGTCAGAATTATTAGCCCCCCTTTGAATTTTCTTTTCTGACTTCATCTGTATATAATTTATTACTTTGTTTATATATTTTTGTCTTAATTCAGGTAGGCTTGTTTAATTTTTTTAAGGACCTGAAGACTGGAGTAATGATACTGAAAATTAAGCTTTGCATTATAGAAATAAATTTAATTGGACAATAAATTAAATTATAATATCATTTTGAACTTCTTTTTCACAATGTGACAGTTTGTACTGTGTTTATGATCAAATAAATGCAACCAACATGATCATTTTAGAAAAATGTAAAAGTCTTCTGGTATTGTAACCTTAAGTGAACTGGATTTGCATAAATGTTTGTGATCTGTAGGATGAGCTGGTGTATGTGAATTACGGACGGACAGAGGATTTCTTTAAGCTGGAGCGCGAGCTGGGAATAAACTGTACAGGAAAAATCCTCATCGCCAGATACGGCAAAATCTTCCGGGGCAACAAGGTAATGTTTAGTAGTAGTGGTTTACCAAAACAGTTCACCCAAAAATGTACATTTCCTCACACTTTTATGAGTTTCTTTAATAAAGATATTCTGAAGAATGATGGGAAAAAGCAGTCAGTATGTTTCCATCCAAAGATGAGAATTAGAGTTATGCGCAAAACTGGAATATCACATAAAACATTTACGAATAAAGCAGCTTTATGATCAGTATGTCCTGGCACAGATGAAAACAAAATTATTGACATCCACACTATTATATATTTCACAAGATGTAAAATAAGTCTCTGATGTCTCTAGTGTGTGTGTGAAGTTTCAGCTCAAAATACCACACAGATAATGTTTTATAACACTTTAAATCTGACGCATTTAGGCTTGGATACTATTTTAGTGACTGTCGCTTTAAATTTAAATGAGATTGTGCTCTTTTCAAAAGAGGGCGGAGCTAAAAACACCTGTGTGTCACCTGTGTGTCAGCATAGTGGCAGATTCAAAACTCTAATGGTATACGGCTGCTTCTCACTCAGGGCTGTTTATGCAAATAAGGGTGAGATGGTCACTAGTGGGCGGGGCTTTCCCCCTCTGATGACACGTACAAAGGAAGAATGTCAATCAAAGTGTTTCTGCAGACTGTTTTTATCAAGTGTGATTATTAAAAACATAGAATTAATAAATTTTTACTATTAGAAGCTGGATATAGTCACAGACCTGTGTTTAAACTCCTTATAAGAGTTTTTTTTTTTTTTTTTTTCTGCATAATAGACCCCCTTTAAGATGTCAAATCATTGTATTTTACCTGGACCATACAGTGTAAATTCAGTTAATGTCTATAGAAATGTTTGGTAACATTTTTGGGTGAACTGTCTCTTTTAGGTGAAGAATGCGATGCTAGCGGGCGCTAAAGGGATCGTGCTGTTCTCGGACCCTGCAGATTACTGGGCGGAGAGTGTGGAGCCATACCCCAAAGGCTGGAATCTGCCCGGCGGAGGCGCTCAGAGGGGGAACGTGCTGAATCTGAATGGAGCCGGAGACCCTCTCACACCGGGATACCCTGCTAAAGGTGTGTGTGTGTGGGTGAGCCGCAGAGAGAGAGATTCTCCAACAATGATCAGTGTTGACCAGCGTGTCTCCTCAATGTCCAGAATACACATACAGGTCCAGTCTGGAGGACGCAGTGGGGCTTCCCAAAATTCCTGTGCATCCTATTGGATTTCATGATGCAGTTCATCTGCTGCAGTGAGTACAACACACTCATTAGAAAATGAAGACATAAGTATTAGCATTACTGTTATTAAACAAAACACTGCATCAAACCACCTGTAGTAACATTCTTCTCTCTAACTTCCTCTAGCTCTTAATTATCTGAGCACTAATAGTTCCTTTGTATAATCAGCACTTGTTGTGTGTATTGCCTCTTCTTGTTGAATCACTGAATGCCTCCTCAATTGTCTGCTAAATGAAAATCTATTATTATTATTATTATTATTATTATTATTATTATTAATAATAACTAGAATGAATGTAAATTGACAGTAAACAGTATTTTAATTTTAAATCAATAAATAAAAGAAATTAAAATAGATCATTACTTTAAAGGACAATATTTAATACTTTAATCATAATTCGCAATAATTTGTTTATCATCACATTGAAAAAATATGTTTTCCCCTCTTTCTTTGTTCTAGACTGATTGCGTAGTTTTTATTATAATCAAATATTTTGAATAACAATAATGATAACAACAAAAACTATTTATTAATTATCATTAATATTTGATAGTCATATTTATTGTCATATGTATTAGTCATATTGAATGAAGGAAAAGAGTGAAGGACTTTTTTTTAATCCTAAACTGATCATATGCGTGTTTCATTCATTTGAAAACTATTTATGATAAAAACAATAATAATTAGTCATTTATTAAAATTTATTGTCAATTATTATATAATTATAATTATTATTATTATTATTTAATATCACATTAAATGGGATAAAAAAGTTCTATTATTTGTCTATTACTTGCTTGTTTTATTGCTTTATTAAAATCAAATAAAAAGAAATACATTTCAGTAATTATATTCAGTAATTTATTATTAATAATAATTCTTATTATTATTTGCTTGCCATTTTAAATGGGGAAACCCTTTTTCTTGTTATTGTAAATAATAATATACATTAATTTAATAATATTTACAAATGTTTGATTCACTATGGATGAAGCAACAATTAAATTTTTGCTTTATTCCCCTAATTTTATTTAAATGTTTTGTTTTCAATAATAATAATATATATGAAAATATTTTTCAATAAAAAAATTAAAATTAACTTCATTATCCTCATTTCATATTATAAGCTTGTTTTAAAGATTTAGAACTGCATTTTGTTTCTTAGTTAATCTGAAATGAACTGAAAGTCTCTTCCTCCAGGAATATGGGAGGACCTGCTCCTCCAGACAGCTGGAAAGGTGCGCTTAATGTCTCGTACCGAATTGGACCGGGATTCACGAATGACTTTCGTCAGAAGTATGACTTAATATGCACACACACATATAGATATATATATACAGTTGAGGTCAGAATTATTCGCCCCCCTTTGAATTTTCTTCTTTTTTTTTTAAATATTTCCCAAATGATGTTTAACAGAGCAAGGACATTTTCACAGTATGTCTGATAATATTTTTTCTTATGGAGAAAGTCTTATTTGTTTTATTTCGGCTAGAATAAAAGTTTTTAAATTTTTTAAAAATCATTTTAAGGTCAAAATTATTAGCCCCTTTAAGCTATATTTTTTTTCTCGATAGTCTACAGAACAAACCATCATTATACAATATCTTGCCTAATTACCCTAACCTGCCTAGTTAACCTAATTAACCTAGTTAAGCCTTTAAATGTCACTTTAAGCTGTATAAAAGTGTCTTGAAAAATATCTAGTCAAATATTATTTACTGTCATCATGACAAAGATAAAATAAATCAGTTAATAGAGATGAGTTATTAAAACTATTGTGTTTAGAAATGTGTTGAAAAAAATCTTCTCTCTGTTAAACAGAAATTGGGGAAAAAAATAAACAGGGGGCTAATAATTTAGGGGGGCTAATAATTCTGACTTCAACTGTATGTATGTATATATATATATATATACAGTAAAACCTCTAGTTTGTTCATGCACTGGTGGTCAGTTTTACACTGTGTCCTAACAACCATGATGATTCCAGCAATTTGTCGGTTTGCACCAAACGCAACGTCACGTGACGGAAATATTTAAATAGCAGCCACTGCACACCCAACTGAGGATTTTAATCTAACAAATATCTATTAAACCGCTTTAGCGCTATTAATCGGCTACTGAGTGACTGATGTTGTGGGAGTCACAGTTCAGACTTTCATTTTCAAACCATCTGCTAGTCATTAGATTTTTTTTTTTAAGACTGAGGTGAACTATCTGCTGCTGCTTTCAGTAGATTGGTATTTAAACTTACATTGGGAGCATTGAACACTGAATAAAGCCCATAATCAGTACCTGAGGTGATCTTTATCATAGTAGTTTATGCTGTTGTTCTGTTGCAACATCATGAAAATAGAAAGCATTTCTAAAATAGAAATTTCACGTATCGATGTCACACAAAAACTCATTTATAATGGAAAATATAGCTTTTATCACATGCTGCAGTGTCGCATCGCGTGTTGTTAGGACACTGTGTTAGTCTATATAATCTGTTCTTTCAGGCTACTGAAAGAAAAACTTCCAGAATATACATTTAGCGTTTATTTTATTTGCATCTGTAGGTTTAAATTACAATACGATTACAAATTACATTACAAAAGAATTTTCACAGTATTTCCTAAAATATTTTTTCTTCTAGAGACAGACTTATTGCTTTAATTTCGGCTAAAGTGAAAGCAACATTAAAACATTTTAAGGTTAATATTAATAGCTCATATATATCAAATATATCTTAATTTGAATATTTCTCCACTTCAGGATCACGTACATGCACCAAACATCAGGTATATTTCAATAAAACTACATTATCTATATGTCTAAGGGTGTTATTTTTAAGAAAGCGGTTGAACATTACCACCAACCTGAACATTAAACCCAATCCATCACCGCTCTTTAACCCACAACCTGTGATCCTGATTGTAATGAAGTGTGACTTAAACTTTACACTTTGCATAATCAGCTTGGACACACACACATTCATACGCTCCTGCTAATCTTCAACTCGTTTTTATGCATGATGTCAGCAGTACAGAGAGATCTGTGTGTTCATCAGTCACACACATTTGTTCCCACCACACACACACACACACACACACACACACACACACACACACACACATTTGTGACCCTGTTGTTTTTCAGTAATGAACTCTGGAGGTGTGCCAGTTTCACACAATGGCCTTGTGTTTGGAGTCTCGGCAGACTATAAATACCATAATGAAGCATTAATTTACATGTATGCATTTTTGGAGACGGTTTTATCTAAAGCAACTCACAGTTTATGAATTACCTATTAAACTTTTGGTTTAATTGAACATATCTGTGCATATACTGGTTATTTACTGGATCTTATAATCATAATAAAGCAGTGTTTTTGTTTATTATTAATATTATTATACATTTTTGTCTTTATTTTAGTAAAGTACGTATGAACATCCACACTAACAATCAGGTAACCCGTATCTACAACGTGATTGGCTGGATCAGAGGAGCAGTCGAGCCAGGTGATGTTATACTTCTATCTAGGGATGTACGGTATTGACAATAAAATATACACTCGAAGAAAAAATTAATCCAGCATTTGGGTTAGTCCGTATTAAACCCAGAATTGGGTTGAAAAAACATACCATTTTTAGTGTATATTTCTAATATATAATATATATATAATATAATATTTTTGATTCCGATTATGATCATTGAACAGCATTTTTCATCATGAATAAATAAATATGATACTAAAACTGCCAGTAGATGGCGTTGAATCCACCTTAATGATTGATTCATTCAAATTATTCGTTCAAAAGTGATGATTCACTCAAAAACAGAGCACCTGAATATGCTTAGTCTACCACTACTGTATATAGTTATTAGGTATACAGATATTATATTATATAAGTATTATATAGAACCTATTTCAAACTTTCAATAGTCACGAAGAACATTTAAAACACAATAATACTTACTACCATATATAGCATGTGATTTTTGGAGTCTTTGTGAATGAATCTTTAAATCACTGGCTTAAAAGATTTGTTCAGAGTGACGCATTCAGGAACTAATTACTACTATTAGATATACTATTAGGTACTATAATAGATACTGTTTTCATTCACAAAACAGTTTTTAAATTCGATTATGATCATTAAATCGCATTAATTGTGCTGGTATGCTGGCTGAATTATGTCCATTATAGATAAATAAATATGACATTAAAACTGCCAGTAGATCCTGTTGAGTCCACCTTAATGATTGATTCATTTAAATGATTCGTTCAAATGTGATGATTCATTCAGAAACAAAGCACAAGAACTCCATCTGAATATGCCAAGTCTACTATATAGTAGGCAAGAAAAGGATGTGAGACAAGTATTAGGTTTACAAATATTATATTATATTGGTATTATACAGAACCTATTTCAGACTTTTAATAGAACATTTAAAACACAATTATACTTACTACTGCATATATCATATGATTTTGGATGCAGCGAGAGTCTTTGTGAATGAATCTTTCAATCACTGATTTGAAAGATTTGTTCAGAGTGACTCATTTAGGCATGAATTACTGCAGGTACTATTAGGTATGCTATAAGGTACTATAATAGGTAATCTTTTCATTCATTCATATTTTTAATTTGGATTATGATCATTAAACAAAATTTTATTGTGCTAGTATGCTGGCTGAATTATGCCCATCATGGATAAATAAATATGACACTAAAACACCTTAATGATTGATTCATTCAAATGATTCATTCTAAAGTGATGAATCATACAGAAACAGAGCACGAGAACTCCTGCATATGAATATGCATAGTCTAATACTATATAGTAGATAAAAAAAAGGATGTGAGACAAGTATTAGGTTTACAGTTATTATATTATATTGGTATTATACAGAACCTATTTTTTTTCAATAGTCATGAAGAACATTTGAAACAAAAATGAATACTACTGTATATAGCATGCGATTATGGATGCAGCGAGAGTCTTTCTGAACAAATCTTTGAATCACTGACTCAAAAGATTTGTTCAGAGTGACTCATTCAGGAATTAATTACTGCAGGTACTATTAGATATACTATTAGGTACTGTAATAGGTAGAATTTTCATTCACAAAACAGTTTTTAAATTCAATTATGATCATTAAACGGCATTAATTGTGCTGGTATGCTGGCTGAATTATGTCCATCATGAATAAAGAAATATGACATTAAAACTGCCAGTAGATGGCATTGAGTACACCTTAATGATTGATTCATTCAAATGATTCGTTCAAAAGTGATGATTAATTCAGAAACCATGCACAATAACTCCTGCCTAGTCTACTACTATATAGTAGGCAAAAAAGGATGTGAGACAAGTATTAGGTATACAGTTATTATATTATATTGGTATTATATATAACCTATTTTGTTCAATAGTAATGAAGAACATTTGAATCAATACTATTTAATACAACTGCTTTTTGCATGCAATTATGGATGCAGCGAGAGTCTTTTTGAATGAATCTTTGAATCACTGACTCAAAAAATTTGTTCAGAGTGACTAATTCTGGAATGAATTACTACTATTAGGTACAGGGCCGGCCCTGTACATTTGGGGGCCCTAAGCAGAATAATTTTGGGGCCCTACCTTGCTCTAAATAGTGGAGTATTGCCATTGCAAACCAGCCCACAATGATTATATTGCTTATTAAATACGATTAATAAAACCGAAAAGTAAAGCCTGATTTCTTCTAGTTAATAACTGTCCGAATGATTTTTTTTGTCAACTAGCAGCTTAAAAAATGAAGAATTAAACAATCTTTAATAAAGGAACCAGTGATTTGTACTTTGCATCCATCTGGAGCGTTTAAAACATATTCTAATAATTTAGCAAACAGATTGAAGATTCTAGGAAACGACTGTGAGCAGTAATTAGCCAAAAGTGAAAACGCATTATATTATTATGACTTTAAAATAATAAAATATACATTCTGAACTCATTAAACAACAAACAAACAAACAAAACAGCAGCAAAACAATTAACATTAATGCAAATATTGGTCCATGAATAATAAACTCAATAAGCAAATAATATAAATCTGAAATATAATAATGTAAAAACATATAAGAAAAGGGAAGCAACAAATACTGGGTTAATGTTAATACCCAACACAAACTTTATTATTCCCATTCAGTCTCCTTCGCTGTTCCTTACGTTTGAGATGCAGGGTCCAGAGCTTATATTAAACTATGATTAATTCAATTAGGACATACCTTTTAGAAACATGTCTCAGGAAAAATATTACCAGTGTGCAAAATATGTCAGTGAAAGACACTTCAGTATTGCATTTCAGTAAAATGCGTTTTACACTAATAAAACGGGTCGGTAAAACCAGGGAAAAAAATACTTCCTGGTAGAGGATGTTTATTAATCTGTAATTGCATATTTTCGATAAATGTGCTATTAGATTATGGCCCAGTTTCACAAACAGCACTTAGATTAAGCCAGGACTAGGCCTTCGATAAATTAGGCTATTTAAGCAACATTTATAAAATGGCCATAGAAAAATACATTACTGGTGTGCACCTGGAGACAAAAAAATGACACTGACGTATTTTAAGACATCTCACTGCTAGGTATTTTGAGTTGAGACAGCTCAAACATGCAATTTAATCTTGACTAGCCTTAAACCTTGTTTGTGAAACCGGGGGTATGTCTTTAACATTATCATTAGCACTTAAAAGTGATGCTAAAAATGACTTTGTACTCGTCTCTTCTCGCTGTCATTTTCCCCTCAGTTTTTCTACACCTGAAGAATAGCGTTAGTTTTGTTTCATTTTCGCGGTCCAATTTCCAAAATAAATCAGATCTATAATGGGGCAGGCAATGAAGTAAAGGCCATAGCTGTGTCCGTGCATGGATTCGCGTACTTCTGTTGACCGATCTGTCTTACAGGTTAGCATATGGCAGGTTACCTTAGAAGAACAAACTCAAACCGCGAGAACACAGAAGGCATATGAGAAATGAGATGCTGCGAGCTTCCTGTTGATCACATGACCTTCACATGAAAACAATTTCAACTCAAATAAAACTGTTTTGTTTTTTGTTTTCTTTTCAGTGAAAATGTATAAATATTTCAGTATTAAATCACTGTCAATGAAGATTATTTGTAAAATGCAAAAAAAAAAAAAAAACATTTCAGCAAGGAAATGGCTCGCACCACTAGTGGGTTGTGGGGGGCCCCTAGTGGCGGCGGGGCCCTAAGCAGCTGTTTAGTTCGCTTATAGGGAGGGCTGGCTATGATTAGGTATAGTTGGGTACTATTTTCATTCACAAAACAAGACAAAAAAAATGTTCATGTAAAAAAAAAGAGACAACATTGTGTCTAAAATGTAACTCCAGGATTTAGCAGAGACATTTTATACATTAACTTTCTATAGAGCAGGCTAAAATGACAGGTTTTGTGGTGGGTTTTCTCAAAACTTATGGCATTATTTGCTTCAATGTGTGTGTTTTGCTGTCAAAATACACAAAAATCTTGTAAAATGTTGCTTTTTTTTGTCTCAAGAGCCATTAGACTCACAACAAACCTGGAACTACTGATTTAAGCAATACTGTTTTGTTTGAAAATAAATGATATATTACACTAATGAAAGGTCACATGACAATATAGTCATCAACAATAAATACTGCACACCCCTACTATTGTCTTCATTGTGTAAAGCTGCGGTCACACTGCACTTTTCTCCCCATAGACTTCCATTCATACGCACGCGAATGCATCAGACCGGAGACGCAAGCTCATGCGGCAAGTTTCGCAGGTCGATGCGTTGGAAACAGAGGCGGAGCGTGTGTAAGGCTGGCGAAGGCTTTGCTAGCTTATAGATAGCAGCAAAGAAAAAAAATGCATTAAAAACATGTAACGGGTGTAAGGCGGAATATGAATGTAATTTAATGTTGTTGATTAACAGAACACTTTAGCTATTGTAAGTTTGTCAATCAAATTTAAAGTCCCCCTCCGCACAAAAATGCAACGGTCCAACCCAGCACGTTGCACTGATGAGCGCTGTTTATGACTGGAGTTCGCAGCAGCTCTAAAAACCTCATGAAAAATTGGCCTCGTGAAAAATAGAATGATTTTGGATTCTTTTTGTTTGTTAGACAAAAGGCTATTATAATATAATATAATATAATATAATATATACAATTTATATTATTATTATTATTATATACACTACCGGGCAAAAGTTTGGCGTCAGTAGGATTTTTAAATGTTTTAAAATACGTTTCTCCTGCTTACCATAGCTGCATTTATTTAATCAAAAATACAGTACAGATTATTGTGAAATGTTATTGCACTATAAAATAACTGTTTAAAAAGAGTTTATCATTTAATTTAATAATTAATTCCAGTGATTTAAATGAGGAATTTTCAGCTTTATTACTTCAGTCTTCAGAGTCACACGATCCTTCAGAAATCACTCTAATATTAATTACTATTATTAATCGTTATAGTAATAAAAGCAACAAGCAGTAATAATTTAATGTACAACTGCATACAGTAAGTAATAAATAAATATTTGATTATTAAGCATTTAACAAATTTTTAATATTTAATAAATGCCGCCTTGATGAACAGAATAATTTTAATTAAATTATTAAATAAAATTAATAATAAAAAAATAAACTGACCCCAAACTTTTGACCGGTAGTGTATATCAGTGGGTGAGTTTAATAAAATAATTTAATGTGCGTGTTTAATGTAATAGACGTTTGTTGATGGGCGGTGCTTTTGGTTAAACCTCTTCTTGGTCGGTCGCAAATCTTTTTAAACGCATTAAAGGGCAGCCCATGTATTAGCCTTACCCTGGAGTTTGTTCACCCTCCGCCTATGGTTGGAAAGTTCAAGCTTGGTGTACTCTGACCTGCGAAATCGCATCACTTGACTGCGTGAGACCAATCGAGGATCAAAACATGACCTTTCTGAACAGAAATTTAAAACATGCCCCAATCGCTCACTTTTTAAAATGTCTAATCGTCTTGTTTAATCCCGCCCCTTTTCGCAGCGCCGTACAACAGAATTTCGCAAGCTCAAACTCTAGTGTGACCGCAGCTTTAGTCTGCATGGCTGTATGTTGTACTGTTTGTCTATATGTGTGTGTGCAGACCGGTACATTATTCTGGGCGGTCATCGAGATGCTTGGGTGTTTGGAGGGATTGATCCTGTGTCTGGAGCTGCGGTGGTGCACGAGAATGTGAGAGCGGCAGGAAAACTCATGAAAAAAGGTCATTTTACTGCCAATCTGGCTGAACAGGTCACCATTTACCTTTGTTTGATGCATTTTGTGTGTTGAAAATGTGTGTGTGTTTCAGGTTGGAGGCCGAGGAGGACACTGATCTTCGCCAGCTGGGATGCAGAAGAGTTTGGGCTGCAGGGATCCACAGAATGGGCAGAGGTGTGAATCAATAAATGATCAAATGGTTTCATGCATCTGCCTCATTGGTGAACTCGGCCTGTTCTTGTTTGCAGGATAACGCCAGAGTCCTGCAGGAGCGAGCGGTGGCCTACATCAATGCAGACTCTGCTATTGAGGGTCAGAAACACACACACACACACACACACACACATGGTGATCTGTAAATATTTTTCTCTGCAGCTATAAAATGTGCGTGTGTGTGTGCAGGGATGTACACACTGAGGGTCGACTGCACTCCTTCCCTACACACTCTCGTTTATGACATTACAAAAAAGGTGAGACGTGTGTTTAGAAACATTCATTAAAATGCATCTATCTTTCCCTCTATTCATTCATCCATCCATCTCTCACTCAAATGTTCACTTACTGTATTCATCTATCCATCTGACATCCTCCCCTCCATCATCTGTTAGTTCATCTTCCTATATATCCATCTATATATAGCTCTCCATCCTCTAGCCATCCATCCATCTATTCATTCATCCATCCACTTGTTATACAGTCTATTTAACCATTCCTCCATCAATCTATCGTCTGTCTATTTTTATACCAGTCTATCTTTTTCTTTACCTATCCATTGATGTCTCCATTCATCAACTGTTGACCAGTCTACTTATCCATCCATCCATCTATTCCAGTCATTGGTCCATCCAACCATCCTTCAGTTTGTCCATCCACCTGTCAGTCTATCCATTCATCTGTCCATCTATTCCATTCGTTCATCTGTTTTTCAATCTTTTTATTCATTCCTCTATCATCCATCTGTCCTTCCATCCATCCATCTATCCGTCGGTCTATCTATCTATCTGTCAGTCGATCAATCCAATCATCCATCCATCCATTTATTTATCTCTCCGTCCACCCGGTCCTTCCAACCATACGTCAGCTCTTCCATCCATCCGTCGGCTCCTCCATTCATCCCTCTGTCCATCTATCCATCCATCCATTCATCTGTCCGTCCACCCATCGGTTCTTCCAACCATCCATCCATTCATTGGTTCTTCTATCCTTCCATCTCTCTGTCTGTCCATACACCCATCGGCTCTTCCATCCATCTATCCATCCGTCTGTCAGTTCTTCCATCCATCTGTCCTTCCAACTATCCCTCGATCCATCCATCTGTCTGTCAGTCCTTCCTTCCATCCATCCATTCATCTCTCCGTCAGTCCGTCCACCCATCGGTCCTTCCAACCATGCCTCGATTTCTTCCATTTATCTATCGGTCCATCCATCCATCTGTCTGTCAGTCCTTCCATCCCTCCATCTATCCATTCTTCTCTCCATCTATCCATCTGTCCGTCCACCCATCGGTCCTTCTATCCATTCATCCATCCATCTATTTATTTATCTCTCCATCTGTCCATACGCCCATCGGCTCTTCCATCCATCCATCCATCCATCCATCTGTCAGTGCTTCCATCCATCTGTCCTTTCAAACTTCCATCGGTTCTTTCATCCAACCATCCATCTATCCGTCAATCCATCCATCTGTCTGTCAGTCCTTCCATCCATCCATTCATCTCTCCGTCTGTCCGTCCACCTATCGGTCCTTCCAACCATGCCTCGATTCTTCCATTTATCAATTGGTCCACCCATCCATTCATTTCTCCATCTACCCATCGGTCCTTCCAACCATCTATCCATTCATTGGTTCTTCTATCTGTCAGCCCATCCATCTGTCAGTCCATCCATAAGTCTGTCAGTCCTTCCATCCATCCATGTATTCATCTCTCCATCTATCCGTCTGTCCGTCCACCCATTCGTTCTTTCAACCTTCATCCATCCATCCGTCCATCCACAAATCTATTGTCCATCCATTTGCCTATCAATCCACCTCTGTCCGTTTGTTTATCCATCCATTTTTCAGAACTCTCTAACCATCCATCCACCATTGTTTCCATTTGTCTGTCTATCTACTGTATCTGTCTGTCTATCTGTCAGTTATGTAGATCTTGTGTTTGTGAAGGTTTCTAGCCCAGAGGAAGGAGAAGAGGGCATGAGTCTGTACGAGAGCTGGCACAAACGAGACAACTGGGCAGAAAAAGACAAGCCATGGTAAAAATACTGCACATTCATGACCATAATCATCATGAAGAAGCCGATTGGTTTGAAAAACATGACATGACATGTATGACATGTTTGTGGTCTCTTTGTAGGATCAGTAAACTGGGCTCTGGGAGTGATTTTGAAGCATACTTTATCAGGTTAGGAATTACGTCTGGGAGGGCGAGATACACCAAAAACCGGGTGAGTGTTCATTTGTGATGCTGTAGTGTTTAGTAATGGACACTTCAAGAAACTTCATATATTTATCAAACTTTTATAATAACAAAAGAATAGAGATCGAAGACAATAGAAAGAACATTTTCTGCACACTATCCATCCCTGAATTAGACAGAAGGGTATAAACGGAGGTCGGAGCCAGCTCCAAGTGGGTGGGACTTGAGCTCCAAGTGGGTGGGCCTTCGAGCTCCAAGTAGGCTGTACAAACTTGGAGTGTTTATTTATTTAATGTCTTGTACATAACACGGAGTCCAATATTGTGCTTTATGAATGTCTACACCTACCCCAACCCTAAACCCAACCTCACAGTAACCTAATGTGTTTTATTAATATCTGCACCCCCTACACCACCTAAACCCAACCTACTTGTGGTTTAAGTCCCTCCCACTTGGAGGTCACCCAACCTACTTGTGGTGTAATTCCTCCCACTTTGAGGTCTTCGGGCTGCAGCGATACCTACTTGGAATTATACAAAACAAACCAATGAAAGCACCCCTTTGATATGTAATTATAGAGCATGTTAATTACGTACAGAATAAACTTTTCAGAGTTTAAGAAAAAATATGATGCCACAATTATAAAACCATTCTAATGATTAGATTGGCAGACTACAGAAGACGTTTCACATAATCAGAAAAATATATATAAAAATAAATAAAAATAATAATAATAAAAGGGTTTCAAAAAAGCCCTTTATTGTGTACCGAATATTTTTCAAATCAATGAAGCTCATAACATCTCACTGCCAGTTATCAAAAGATGGAGCCAGACTTTGGCCTAATCCCAATTCTACCCCTTAGCCCTTCCTCTTACCCCGACCCCTTATTTTGCGCATTCCTGTGAAGGGGTAGGGGTGTCTAATTCTCTTTAGGTTGAAGGTGTAGGGCTAAGGGGAAGGGGTATATATACCCCTTCAAATGAAGATTTTTCAGGACCACACTCGAAACCAAGGGGTACGAAAATTTCCCAGATTACACCAGCTACAACGGCAGGATCGCTGCACCCGGAAGTCCCAGATAAAAAAAAAAAAAGTGCACTAAAATACACTTTATTTAAGTATACTTTGTACACTTTTCATTAATGTACTAAAAGTGCTCTGTTTTCAACACTAATTTTGCACTTAATGTACTAAAAAATAGTATTAAGTATATGTTAAGATGAACTTAATACCATCTAAGTGCACTCAACTGTGCTATTTTGAGACACCATGAAATTGAACTAAAATGTGCTTTTAACATACTATATCTGTATTTTACTAAATATATTTAGTTACAACTACAAATACACTTGAACCCTTATGTTAAACATTTTTAAATATATTTAAGAATAGTTTAAAGTATAATAGTAATAATATATATATAGCTCTAATATACAGTAAGTTGATATCTTTTCAGTTCCACTCACAGCATTTTAGCAGTAAGAAGCTACGATACAGATTATTGAACTGAAACTTGACTACAAAATGAAATCGCAAATCGAAATCTGTCAAAAGAAATTAGATATTTTTGCCAAATTGCACAGCCCTAGTTGCATATGCGCTCCGAATTAGTGGTTAAAAAATAAACAGTTTTTTTTTTACCTCATCTCTCTCTTATTAAACAATATTTAATCTCTCTCTTAACAACAACATTTGAAGATAAGACATCTTGTCCCATAAACATACCTCCTCTTTTTTTGCATAATATTATCTAATCCAATTAAAATGTATTAATCAAATCTATTATACAAAAGTGAGGCTGGCCAAAAAAAAATTGGGCGAGATTTTGATCCTATATGTGATTGTTATTTTTGTGTATTAATTTTTAAATGTGTTTTGGATCAAGCATTGTCCTTTTGGTTGCACTTTTTGGACTTCCTCCAAATATCCATATATGTTTTGCAAATGCTTTTGAAATTTTTTTTTTTTACATTATCAGCTAGGCGGCTGTAACAGTATGTCAGGTGACAACGGAGTTGAGGATCCAAGTGCAGTTTATTAACAAGAGTAGTCAGGCAGGCAAAGGGGCAAAACAGAGGCAAACAGAAGCATACAGGAAATCCAGTATCATACTCAAAACAACAGGCTAATGGTCAGTACAGGTGGCAAATAATCAATATAAACGGTAAAACAAGGAGAGAATCAAATCACGGTAAGACTAGACAAAGAAACGCTTCGTAGTGTTACAGTGAAACAAGACTTGGGCCAAGTGTGTGTGTGAATGAGGTGTCTTTATAGTCCTAGTAATCAGTCCATCATGAGCTTCTAGCTGTGTGTGTGTAATCAGGAGGAATCAGGAACTGGTGTGTGTGAGGTGCATGATGGGAGTTGTAGTTCATTAAAGTGGCATATGCGTGGATGATCGTGACTGTCATGTATTTTGTATGAGTGCGCTACCCGTACCTGTGTGACGTCATCTGGGTTGCGTTCAGTTAATAAAGAACATCGCATGGACCCGCATGACCACTCTGGTGTCTGTGTTGTCTTATACTTCATTTAAAATATAAAAGACATCACATGGTGTCAGAAAAGGGTTTGTAAACAGAAAGCACAACCGAGAAGATGTCACCACTGCAACCACCATCGGTGTTGTCTCTTCATAGCAACTTGGTTGAGAATTGGAAGGTATGGCTTCAGAAATTTGATTGCTAGCGGAGTGGCAGAGAAATCAGAAACCGTACAGTGTGCATCCTTTCTTCATATCTTGGGTGAAGAAGCGATCAAAGTTTACAACACATTCTAGTTCACCGCAATAGAAGTGAATAAGATTGATGCACTAAAAAAGAAAATTTAAAAAGTACTGTGAGCCCAGAAAGAATCTGCCATATATTCATCATATGTTTTCGTCATTCGTCATGTTCATATTCGTCATGTGTTTACGAGAACACAAAGTACCGGAGAGACAATTGAAGCATACGTCACGGATCTTACACACAAGGCGAAAGACTTTGGCGACTTGACTGACTCGCTAATCAGAGATAGAATTGTATGCGGAATAAAAGACGACAATGTTCGCGTAAGGCCGTTGCGAGAGGCAGACCTTGATACTGTCCATCACTGCACTTTAATTAAGAGACTGCATTCTCTTGTGGGCATTACTGGGTCAGCACTGGGTTGGTTAACCTCCTTTCTTGCTGACAGGAGTTTTTGTGTGTCCATAGGAACTCATATGCCAGACTCTGTTCCACTGTCCTGTGGTGTGCCTCAAGGTTCTGTCCTAGGCCCTCTTCTTTTTAATTTATATATGCTCCCTCTCAGCAAGATTATTATTACTTTTAAAGTTATATCTTACCATTGCTATGCAGATGATGCACAATTATATTTTTCTTTTAGTCCTGACAGGCTAGACAAACTGTCTCTCTTGCAGGATTGTTTAGTCTCCATTAACAAATGGATGGCAGACAATTTTCTGCAACTGAACCCTGATAAAACTGAAATGTTTTATTTTCAGTTTTGCTCCAGATAGCATCACCCCAATGATCAGGCAAGTTTTTGGGGGTTTGTCATCTTCAAATTGCAGTAATACTAGAAATCTGGGTGTCATCATTGATCGAGCTCTGTGTTTTAATAGCCATGTTAAGTCTGTTGTTCGTACATGCTTTTTACTTCTGAGGAACATTGCAAAAATCAGAGATATTGTTTCAAAGGAAGAGATGGAGATGTTTGTCCATGCCTTCATCTCTTCACGATTGGATTATTGTAATGTTCTGTTCACTTGTCTGAACAATCTTCTATGGATCGATTGCAAGTTGTGCAGAATGCAGCGGCGAGGCTTTTAACCAGCACCAGTAGGTGGTCACACATTACTCCTGTGCTTAAGGCACTTCACTGGCTTCCTATTAGTTTTAGAGTACATTTTAAGATTCTGGTCATTACATATAGAGCTCTGCATGGTCAAGCACCCCTATATATTCACGATCTTTTACGTAGTCACTCATGTAGCCGGTCTCAGATGTCTTCTGGCAAAGGCCTTTTAGCCATTCCCAGAACTCGTCTTAACACTAAAGGTGAGTGTGCCTTCTGTGTGGTGGCCCCAAGGCTCTGGAACTCTCTCCCTATAGCACTGAGAAATCTGGGATCAGTTGAACTTTTTAAAAAGCATTTAAAGACGCATCTTTTTGGTCAAGCTTTTAATTAACAGTTGAAGAAGTTGAAGTAAATAAAATAAGCAGTGTTAGAAATACAAAGAAAAGAGGTAAAACTGTGCAGTGTGAACAGAAAAGTAGACGGCACACTATCAGCACAAAATCAGTCCAAGACACACGTGAAATGTTCACGATGTAGTTATCAACATGAATACCGAAAGTGCCCAGCTTATGGGCAAGTGTGTAAATCCTGTAACAAAAGAAATCACTTTGCAAAAATGTGCAAAACTCAAGTATCAACAAAGAAAATACAATCCATAGATAAAAATGAGCAAAGTGATGATGAACAAGATTTTTTTTGTAGGAACCGTTGAGCTGCAAACAAATCAAAGAGTGAAATATGTGCACACTGTTACCACTGAAGCACAAAGTCTAAGAGACAACTGGACTGAATGCTTAAGAATAAACAACAAGAGTGTCACATTTAAATTAGACACAGGAGTAGCCTGTAATGTAATGCCCCACAATGTGTTGATAACACTGGAAACACAAAGAAAACTCAAAAAATCTAACTGTCACCTAATTACATATTCAATTTCAAGTAGTTGATGGAAACGTACCTGCAATTCTTGGACACACAACCTGTGAAAAACTAAGCATGGTCAAAAGATTTCATAATATAAGTGAAAATGAAGATGACCCTTTAAAAGAATTTGATGACCTGTTTTGTGGTCTTGGTTGCTTACCAACTGTGCATCACATTAAAACAGACCTCGATGTGTCACCAGTGATTCATCCACCAAGAAAGGTTCCAATAGCTCTCAATGCCTAAATAGTTGAAGAGTCAAACAAGATGGAAAGCGTGGGAGTTATAGTAAAGCAGACAGAACCGACAGATTGGGTGAACAGTATGGTAACAGTGGTGAAACCAAACAAAATACGTACATGTATGGATCCGCAAGACCTCAATAAAGCAATAAAGCATGATCATTATCCTTTACTGACAGTGGAAGAAGAGGTATCCAGCATGCAAATGCCAAGATATTTTCAGTCCTGGACGCTAATCAAGGTTTCTGGCAAATAAAGCTAGATGATGAAAGCTCAAAACTCTGTACGTTTAACACATCAAAAGACAGGTATAGATTTCTTTGCTTAACGTTTGATGTGTCTTCAGCCAGCAAAGTCTTCCAGCGTGATTGCACAGATGTTAGAAGGTCTTGAAGGTGTGGTCAATGTCATAGAAAGAAACAACAGAAGAACATGATCACAGACTCATCAAGCTACTGGAAAGAGCAAGAGAGTGTAATCTAAAACTGAACAAGAACAAGTGTCAATTAAGAACCTCAGAAATAAGATATCTTGGACATATCATCTCAGAAGAAGGTCTCAAGCCAGATGATGAAAAATTAAGAGCTATTGTAAAAATGCCACCACCTGAAAACAAACAAGCACCCATGAGATATTTGGCATGGTGCAATACCTGTCCAAATTCATTCTAAATCTATCCTATATCAGTGCTCCTCTTCGAAAACTGCTTGGAGATAATATTCAGTAGCACTGGGAGGAAGAGCAACAAAAACGCTTTACAAAAATGAAGAATTTGTTAGCAAATGCACCAACCCTACAATTCTTTAATGTACAGAAAGCAGTCACACTTTCAGTTGATGCCAGCTCAGAAGGGATTGGAGCAGTTATTCTGCAAGACAAAAAGCCAGTGGCATATGGATCACGTGCAGATGGAACAGATGCTCAAAAGAATTATGCGCAAATTGAAAAAGAGTTGCTTGCTATTGTCTATGGATGTAAGAAATTTCATCAATATCTCTATGGCAAGAAAGTGGAGGTTGAAAGTGATCATAAACCATTGGAGATCATCTTTAGGAAACCACTGCACCAAGCTCCACCCAGATTACAGCGCATGCTTCTCAGACTTCAAAGATGCATCCTGAAGGTAGTTTACAAGCCAGGTAAAGAGATGCATGTTGCTGATGCATTAAGTCGTGCATACCTGAATGAGTGTACAGACGATTTGCTTGGTCAACAGCTGGAGTTGTGCTGTATAACAACGTACTTGCCTGTTTCAGAAGAAAAACTAAATGTTTTTCACAAAGCAACAGCTACTGATCGAGAAATGCAACTACTGTGCAAGATGACAATGTATGCATGGCCTAAAGAAAAAAGTGAAGTTCCAAAACAGATTCAGACATACTGGACTTTCTAAGAAGAAATAAGTTTCACCTCTGGACTTCTTTTTAAATCGGAAAAGATATTTGTTCCAAGTTAACTGAGAAAAGAAATGCTAACAAAAGTACATGAATCACATCTTGGAGTTGTAAAATGTAAAGAAATAGCCAGGGATGTTCTGTATTGGCCAAACATGTCAACTCAAATTCAAGAGTTAGTGTCACAACGTCCAGTGTGCAATGCACACAAGAACAGTAATCCAAGAGAGCCAATGATATCACATTCAATACCAGAAAGACCTTGGTCCAAAATTGGCACAGACCTGTTCCGTTATAATGGTTCAAAATACTTGCTCTCTGTTGATTACTACTGTAAATTCACACAATTCAGCAAACTGTCTGACACAACTGCTCAGAGTGTAATTATGGCCATGAAGTCAGTGTTCGCAAGACATGGAATACCGGGTACGGTGGTCTCAGACAATGGTCCACAGTATGCCAGCACAGAGTTCAGCAGTTTTGCAAAAGGATAGGAATTTGAACATGTGTGACAAGCACAGTCGAAATGACATGCTGAGAGAGCAGTCCAACCCATAAAAAACCTGCTGAAGAAAGCTCAGTGTGGTAAAAATGATCCTTACCTTTCTTTATTGGATTATAGAAACACACCATTGGATGGTATTGGGTACTCACCAGCACAGCTATTGATGGGACGCAGGCTCAAATCCAAGATACCTACCTCAGTCACTCTGTTGACACCTGAAAACAACATACAAATTCATGATACATTGAAACAAAGACAAGACAAGCAGAAGTCTTAGGGCATACTCACACTATGTTCAGTTGCATTGAACCGGGCCAATACACGCTTGTCCCCCCTCCCGTCTCCCCCGACGGCCCACACTCAGATTACATTCAGGCCTGGGCACGCTTTCATCATCAATGACGCGCTGTTCAGAAGGTTTGAGTCTTTATTAATCTACAACAGTTTGTGTTCATTGAACAGTAAGAATGATTAATTAATCCATATGAAACAGTCGCTTAAAAGTCACGTCTCGTCTTCAGGTGCGTTTTGCACTCACACACAAGCGTATCGCGCCAAAGCCCAAGTGAACCGCGCTCAGGCCCACCTCTTCCAACCGGGCCTGAGCCCGATTCAGAGCACTCACACTTCTCAAACGATCCCTGAAACGGGCCTGGGCACGGTTTGCATAGCATAGTGTGAGAACGCTCTTACTTTGACAGACAAACAAGACTACTTCCAAATGTCCATGTTGGAGAAACTGTGAGAGTGCAACAAGGAGAAGTTTGAAAACCTGCAATTATCACAAGAAAACATGAACAACCCAGATCCTTCATCATACAAACTCCAGAAGGAAGAGCATACAGGAGAAACAGGAAGAGACTGGAGAGAAAAGTTTCACAACAGTGACCGAAAACACAGTCAGTGACTCTAATGATGTGATGGACTCACATGTCACTGACACTAAGTCATCAGTGCTGGACAATGACACACAAAAAACTGCAGTCACTGAGTCTCAGTCACATGAGTACATTACCTGGTCTGGTAGACAAGTGAAACTGCCTTCAAGATACAAAGGCTGAAAATCTACAGCCTATGTAGCAAACAACTCTGAAATTGTACTTTGCTTGCTACTAGATTGAGTGTCATTAGCAATACTTTTAGTTAACTTTTTAGCAAGACTCATCTCATATTGCTGCCTGTGGTGCTTTTTTAGGTGCTGGTTGTTGTATTTCCTCGTGCAATTCTGCGACAGCTCTTACTAATGACCTGATTTTGTTTGGTGTCTGTGACTCTGACACCAAAATATTCCCATATTACCGACGTGCCATTTTTCTTTGATATGAATTCCTCTATTAATGCTTCTGAAGCGGCAGACGCCATCATCCCACTTGTCCGCGCTTTCCTGTTTGTTTTATTGTGGGCGTTCCGCATAGTTCGGTTGTGCAATTCAGATTGGGCAGAATGAAAGTGTGCTCACTCAATTGGCTAGTAAGACTGTCACACACACAGACGGCAGTCACGCAATTGCTCTGGATGGTAAAAGTTAAATAATACACATATTTCATTTTGCAGCCTCTTGCGATTGGCTAATCGAAAGGTTTCAAATCGCGATTGCGTCACAGCCCTATATCAAACTGTCCAAATCACATGATTAATAAAAGGACTGGTTAGTATAAAACAGTATGTATAAAAGTTACTTGTTCAGCAATTAAGCATTTAACCTTTACTGTTTAGGGAACTTATTTTCACTTATATTCATTTTTTTCTTTCCATTTTAAAAAAAGTTTATTCTGTACATAATAAACATGTTTCATTATTACATATCGAGGGGTGCTTTTTCAGTTTGGTTTGTATAAATCAGGGTTGGATTGTTTTCATTCATTTTCCTTTGGCTTGGCCCCTTTTTATCAGGGCTCACCACAGCGGAATGAACCACCAACTATTACAGCATATGTTTTAAGCAGCGGATGCCCTTCCAGCTGCAACCCAGTACTAGTAAACACCCATACACTCTCACATTCACACACACATTTATACACTACGGACAATTTAGTTTATTCAATTCCCCTATAGCGCATGTGTTTGGACTGTGGGGGAAACCGGAGCACCCAGAGGAAACCCACACCAACACGGGGAGAACATGCAAACTCAGAAATGCCAACTGACCCAGCCGGGACTTGATCCAGCGACCTTCTTGCTGTGAGGCCACAGTGCTAACCCTGAGCCACCGTGCCGCCGGTTGGATTGTGTGCAGAATTCTATTGTCCTCCATCTTGATCCTTTTATTATTATAAAAGTTCAATAAACAGATTAAGCGTAAAGTTTCAAGCTTGTTTTTTACACCTATTTTCCAGAAAACGGAGCGCTACAGCAGTTACCCGGTATATCACAGCGTTTACGAGACCTACGAGATCGTGGAGCGTTTCTACGACCCAAGCTTTCGCAGACTGGAGGCGGTGGCTCGTGTTCGGGGCGGACTGATCTTCAGTTTAGCGGATTCTGCAGTTTTACCTCTGGACTGTGTTGAATACGCCACGTCTCTCTCCACATACGCCAACAGCATTCACCAGCTGGCTAAAAAACATCCCGAGGCCATGCAGCAGTACGCCGTCTCATTCGGTACGCAAAATTACCTTGATTCTGTTAAAATAGTAATAGTAGTAATAACACTTTACACTTCAGGGTGTATTTATAAGACTGTCATCAAATAGAGTAAATAAAAAAATACTTTAAACCATTTAAAGTAATTCTCATCCTTTTTGGTAACACTTTACTTATCATGAAACCTTTATAATCATGGCGTGACATGTGTCATGAATGTGAATGAGATTCGATGCATGATTATAACAACTGTCATTAAAGATGCTGTATGTAACTTTTTGACTCTTCTAAAGCATAAAAATACCATATAATGTTTGCAGATATTTCAGAAACATGCTGAGTGAACATACTTGTTTATCTGGAAAAACAATGCTGAAGTCAGATATTCTGCTTTTAACCTGCCCACTCTTAGTCAGTTATATTTCAGCACCCCGGTTGCCTTGGTGGAAAACCGCGTATTTCATTCATTCAGTCATGAAGGCTTTCAAAGCATGCGCCTGTGACCGAAATGCGACCTCCGGTGGACAGTAGCAGACTCCGAAATTAAGACAGATTCAGTTCCACATGAGGTTATTAATTAGCAAATAATATAAATATTACGAATGTAAACATTAGGTGAGCAGGTTACATTGTAACCCCGTGTCCTAACAACACGCTACGTGACGAGATTTGCAGTGATAAGCAATTTAAAAAGAGGACAAAACACAACAGAAATTTAAATACAGCCATTCAAAAGCACAGAATAAGCACTCACTGACGAAATGGTAAGGTTTATAATATAATTAATACACATTAACCCTCTTTAACATCATTAAATGTAGATGCTGAATCACGTGTTTAGTTCTAAAGTTCAATTTCAAACGGTTTATTGTATTTTCCAGATCTGAGGTGACCTATCTGCTGCTGCTTTCAGTATATAGCAATAAATGTGATGTAAAATGGCATTCAAACTCGCATTGTTAGCATTTAGCACTGAATAAAGCACACGAGGTTTACCTGAGGTGATCATAGTCATAGTTTTCTGTTGTTCAGCTGTGAGAAGAAGCCGTTTCTAATATATCAATTTGAGGTGTTGGTTAGGACAAAAACTCCTTTTAATATGGAAAATATTCCCTCTATCGGGTGCCGCTGCTTTTATTTAAAACTTGGTTTAAATCACTCGCTCCTGTCCTTAATCTGGCAACCTGTGCTTGCGTTTGTTTTGATCCAGGAGTGCAAAAGCTAGTTTAACCACTGGGTGTCAAACTTTAGCGTCATTGGCTCAGTTATGACATCATTTGTCATGACAACTTGACATAAACAAATACATCACAACTTGTTTTTGTCTTTGTCATAACTTGACGTTACCAAAACAACAAAACTTGTCATTAATCTGTCATAAACATGATTGTCATAAGGCCATTCTAAATATTAGAAATTTTATAACAGCATCATTTGTATATTTTGTTTGACGTCAACTACAGTGCTACAAGCTGAATTTGTCGTTAAAATGTAGGTGTGAACCTACACTGGTCTTATGGTTCAGTTCGGTTATGATTATCATGCCATCGATTCGGTTCAATTCGATATCACGGTAAATTGACGATGCCTACTTTCAAACTATTTTATATTTTTCTTCAAAGCACAAGAATTCTTGTATTAAAATTTATAAATATATTTATATATTATCTGTAATACAACTTTGTCCTTTAATACAAACGAGCATTTATAGCAAATAAACAAACGTAAATATCCCGCTCGCTTTCTGAGCGTTGTCGAGCGAGTTCTTACACCCCTATGATTGGTCACACGCTAAACAGAAAGGGCTGCGATTGGCTGTAAAGCTCTGGCTCTGTTCACCGATGAGTGACACTGATAAACGGCAGCGGCGATTACAGCTGATCCATGATAGACGTATAGTAATGTAATGTAATGTAATGTGTATTTATATAGCACATTTATTGTGTATGGCCATACACCCAAAGCGCTTCACAATCACGAGGAGGGTCTCTTCACACCACCACCAGTGTGCAGCATCCACTTGGATGATGCGACGGCAGCCACAGGACAACGACGCCAGTGCGCTCACCACACACCAGCTATTGGTGGAGTGAAGAGACAGTGATAGAGCCAATTCGGTGGATGGGGATGATTAGGAGGCCATGATGGGTAAGTGCCAATTGAGGGACTTTGGCCAGGACACCGGGGTTATACCCCTACTCTTTACGAGAAGTGCCATGGGATTTTTAATGACCACAGAGAGTCAGGACCTCGGTTTAACGTCTCATCCGAAAGACGGCGCCCACTGACAGTGTAGTGTCCCCTTCACTTTTACTGGGGCATTAGGACTCACACAGACCGCAGGTTGAGCGCCCCCTGCTGGCCTCTCTAACACCACTTCCAACAGCAACCTAGTTTTCCCATGTGGTCTCCCATCCAGGTACTGACCAGGCTCAGCCCTGGTGGAGAAACGTGGCTTGACAGACATGGTGGAGAAAACTTGCTTTTGCTCATGTCTGTACTTTTATTTTCTCAATCGCAGTGAAATAGGGGCTTCTGCTATAACTTTAGTGTCAAAGAAAGACTATCCAGCAAACACACGCAATCAATTGTGCACAATTTCTGCGTTTTTAAGTAGCTGGAGTGTTTTAATTACTCGCGCTCGCTTTCCTTGCCATAGTAAGCATCTGCGACATAGCGCAAATGTGATAAATGACATCAGTACCTAATAACTGGTTCTCATCTATTACTGAAACGATACCGAATTGTCCACATGTGCATAGAAGAAACAATTAATTCTGACACCCCTATTAAAATGTGATTAAATATTAATGAAGCTCTTATAAATGATTTGACAGAGTAATGACACTTCTAATGCAACATTTTAATGACGAATACAGTTTGTTCCACTGAAAAAGTGATCAGAAAAAAATTCCTGACACAATTATAATGGCTTCATGACAATCATGTTTATGACAGATTTATGACAAGTTATGTTGTCTTTGTAACATCAAGTTGTCATGACAAAGACAAAAACAGGTTGTGAAATGCCAAGTTGTCAACAAAAACATGTCATCTTTGCATTTATAATGTCATAATTGAGCAAATGACAGTTGTTATAAGCATGCATAAAATCTCTATCTCATTCATGATGTGATTATAAAAGTTTAATGATAGTCTTCCGAACACCACTTCAAGTAAAGTGTTACCAAAAAGGGTAAGGATGAGAATTACTGACTACTTCATGAATTGAACAATTACTTTAAATCCTAGGTCTCAAACTCCCGCAGTTTTGATCCAACCCTAATCAAACACAGCTGATCCAAATAATTAAGGTGTTTAAGACTACTAGAAACTATACGCTTATTTCACGCGCCATTTTAAAACACGAAAGCGAGGCTGCGGTGGGAAGAAACCGGAAGTATAGGATCTGCACTGTAAACACTGCAACAACATGCTGTGGACTACAAACCTCCAGCTGTTGCTGCGATTTCAAAATGCAGAAATGGTGTAAACATCACTTTAATATCATTCAGTTCAGTTTAATTTAAACATTCAAAAGCCTATTAGGCATCAAACAACGTCACAATCTCTTTAAGAGTGATACGCTTACGTGTCCTCCTAGACTTCAGTTCATGGCACCAGGTAAACACAGTGGGGGCTTCCCTGCTTCAGCCTATGTAACCCTGTGAGCGATAAAACACTGCAGTCCTCTGTAGCACATCCTCGTGTTGTCTGTAACAGTGTTGTCCCAGTACTGAATGTTTAAAAACATCCATTTCCCGCTAACATTTAAGCGCCACTGAGCGCGTTCTTAAACAGCTGATTTGCCGGAGTATTCGCCAGTGCTCAAAAGAAATGACTGTGATTGGCTGTGAAGGTCATCAGTTCACCGCTCTTCACAGATTGAAAACACAGATACACGAACACTGGAGCGTTTTAAATCCGCAAAGATCAGTCGATTCACCAAGCGGATTGCTCGTCTGTGTTACACTCGGTAAACATCAGTGAAGTGCAATGAACTGATGACCTTCACGACCAATCGCAGTCATTTCTGTTGAGCACGTAAACACAATGGCAAATCAGCGCTGTTTAAGAACGCCATCAACAGCGCTTAAATGTTAACGAGAAATGGACGTTTTTTTTTAACATTTCAGTATCGAAATTTTGAATCTTGGCAAGTCTAATATAGTGAAAGAATCAGTTCATTAACTTGAGTTTGATAAAAGGCATATAAACGTGTGTTTGGGAAAGAAAACCTCAGCTAACTAGTGCCATTTCCCTTTACTTAGCTGAAAATGAGGTCCGATATCCCTTTTATTTTCACTATTCATTCAGAACGGACCTTCGGGTCACTCGGAAGGCGGTGAAATGATACATTTGTGT
>LR812533.1:52894620-53067120 GCA_903798195.1 Danio kyathit
ATAAATAACATTTTTTAGAGTGCACCATAATAAATGAGGTAAAACAGATATTCAACAGCTCTGATAGTCTTGATGGGTGTGTTATTTCTGCCAGACTATTGATGAAACAAGCCCTTTTATGATAATCGGGAGCAATTTAGAGTAATTCAAGTCATTTATGTAAATCTACTCTGTTAAAATAGTTGGGTTAAAAACACCCCAACATATAAACCAACCATAGGTTATTATAGCACCTTCCCAATCATGGGTTATTTTAACCCAATGCATTGGGTTATATATTTTAACCCAATGCATTGGGTTATTTTGATTAAATGTTATTTTTTCTATTCTGGTATTACTAGTACTACTATTAATTTTATAATTATTGCTGTGTAAATAAATAACATACAGTTTTCAAAAATATTGGAAATGCTTTATTTCCATTACATTTTAGTTCCAGACACTTTTGTTAAAATAAAACAAGAATCACAAACGATGAAGAAACGGAACAAAGTACAGACGGTTATAAAAGAAAATCCTGTGTTGATGGAGCAGAATATGGAGCTCTGTGTGCTGTAGAGGCTGTCCAGCAGCTGCAGCAGGCTTCACTCAGTGTCCACAATGTGCAATACATTTTAACCACATCCAAACGCTTCTAAAAGATGGTCTTGGATGATGAAACGGATATAAAAACACGACACAGAGAGGTGATTTGATAAAAAATAACAACAAATATTATTGCGTTATAGCTTAAACTTTATAACGCAAAAACAACATTACGCACGCATAATAATACAGCTGTTTTGTGTCAGATAAATCAGTTGACTGTTGAAATTCAAATTTTTAACCCAACTGGTTGAGTTATTAAATAAATAATGCAAAAAAGGGTTAAAAATAACCCAACAAAGCACCAAATATTTAACTCAACTGGTTGAGTTATTAATAAATAACCTAACAAAGGTTAAAAATAACCCAACAAAGCACCGAACATGTTTAACTCAACCATTGGCTTAAATAAATAACGTTTTTTTAGAGTGCACCATAATAAATGAGGTAAAACAGATATTCAACAGCTCTGATAGTCTTGATGGGTGTGTTATTTCTGCCAGACTATTGATGAAACAAGCCCTTTTATGATAATCGAGACCAATTTAGAGTAATTCAAGTCATTTATGTAAATCTACTCTGTTAAAATAGTTGGGTTAAAAACACCCCAACATATAAACCAACCATAGGTTATTATAGCACCTTCCCAATCATGGGTTATTTTAGCCCAATGCATTGGGTTATATATTTTAACCCAAGCATTGGGTTATTTTGATTAAATGTTATTTTTCTATTCTGGTATTACTAGTACTACTATTAATTTTATAATTATTGCTGTGTAAATAAATAACATACAGTTTTCAAAAATATTGTAAATGCTTTATTTCCATTACATTTTAGTTCCAGACGCTTTTGTTAAAATAAAACAAGAATCACAAACGATGAAGAAACGGAACAAAGTACAGACGGTTATAAAAGAAAATCCTGTGTTGATGGAGCAGAATATGGAGCTCTGTGTGCTGTAGAGGCTGTCCAGCAGCTGCAGCAGGCTTCACTCAGTGTCCACAATGTGCAACACATTTTAACCACATCCAAACGCTTCTAAAAGATGGTCTTGGATGATGAAACGGATATAAAAACACGACACAGAGAGGTGATTTGATAAAAAAAATAACAACAAATATTATTGCGTTATAGCTTAAACTTTATAACGCAAAAACAACATTACGCACGCATAATAATACAGCTGTTTTGTGTCAGATAAATCAGTTGACTGTTGAAATTCAAATTTTTAACCCAACTGGTTGAGTTATTAAATAAATAATGCAAAAAAAGGGTTAAAAATAACCCAACAAAGCACCAAATATTTAACTCAACTGGTTGAGTTATTAATAAATAACCTAACAAAGGTTAAAAATAACCCAACAAAGCACCGAACATGTTTAACTCAACCATTGGCTTAAATAAATAACATTTTTTTAGAGTGCACCATAATAAATGAGGTAAAACAGATATTCAACAGCTCTGATAGTCTTGATGGGTGTGTTATTTCTGCCAGACTATTGATGAAACAAGCCCTTTTATGATAATCGGGACCAATTTAGAGTAATTCAAGTCATTTATTCATTCATTTTTTTTTCGGCTTAGTCCCTTTATTAATCTGGGGTCGCCCCAGCGGAAGGAACCACCAACTAATCCAGCTTGTTTTTACGCAGGGGATGCCCTTCCAGCTGCAACCCATCTCTGGGAAACTAATTCAAGTCATCTATATATATATGATAGATAGACAATGTTACAGTCTCTATTTGGCCATTGTAAGAGCCGGGTATGCATAATTCATTTATGACAATAATTTAGTTAAAAAGGTTAAAACACGGTGAAAATTGATATTGAATTTTTTTTTTATAATTATTTTTAGGGGGTTTTCACCTTTAATTTGGACAGGAAAGTGAAGGTTACAAACAGGAAAGTATTGGGAGCAGAGAGAGGGGAAGAGTTGGCAAAGGACCTCAAGCCGGGAATCGAACTCAGGTCACTGTGAGCACCATGGTGCTATGTGTCGGCGCACTTAACCACTAGGCTATTGGCGCCGACATTGATATTGAAATTTAATGAGAATTCATAGGCTGCGTCCGAAACCGCATACTTCCATACTATACAGTACACTAAAATCAGTATGCGAGCCGAGTAGTATGTCCGAATTCATAGAATTCGAAAATCAGTATGCGAGAAGTACCCGGATGACTTACTACTTCCGGCGAGATTCTGAAGTGTGCATCACATGGACGCTGCGCTATCCCATGATGCCCCGCGAGAGAATTCATGAATGGAAGTGAAGCGACGCAACTGACGCAGGTAGGTCACGTGACCATGACAAAATGGCGGATGTAGCACGTCCGAATTCCATTCATACTGCTCACATTTATACTGTATAGAACGTACTCTTCTAACGGCCGAGTAGTACGTTTAAATTCAAATGCAGTACCTACTGAGTAGTAGGCGGTTTCGGACGCAGCCATAGTGATTGTATTATCTAAAATGCATAATTTGATAATTAATACAATTTAATAATTTTTACTTTGGTATTTTTGGCTTCCGACAATAATAAGTCATGAGGTCATTAGTTTGTACGTTTAGGTCAGATTGCAGTTATGGATGTTGGAAGCAACACAGTTTTTTGAACGAGCTATATTGAGTCTATTGTCCCTTTGTATTTTTGTTTTGCATTTCTTCAGTAAACCTTTTTTAAAAGTAGATTCGGTCTCACTCGCGGTTTTTTAAATATTGGTTGTTGGACTAGCTGCAAAATGTGCACGAAAGGAGTCCCACTACATTATAGGCTGGAAGTATATGTGAACAGTATTGTGTACTACAGATATAAAGTAAATGAATCTGTAGATATAATTTTGGGTAAAATAAAGTTTAGATCCTAAAAGGACCAGCAAATACAGGTTAACTGTTGATAAAGATTGAGAAGAGGAATGCTGGAAAAAATTAACATTCCCAATTACTTGAATTCATTCATTCATTTTCTTTTCGGCTTAGTCCCTTTATTAATCTGGGAGGACTGAACCGCCAACTTATCCAGCATTAGTTTTACGCAGCGGATGCCCTTCCAGCTGCAACCCATCTCTGGGAAACATCCATACACACTCATTCACACAAATACACTACGGACAATTTTAGCTTACCCAATTTACCTGTACCGTATGTCTTTGGACTGTGGGGGAAACCGGAGCACACAGAGGAAACCCACGCGAACGAGGGGAGAACATGCAAACTCCACATAGAAACGGCAACTGACCCAGCCGAGGCTTGAACCAGCGACCTTCTTGCTGTGAGGCGACAGCACTACCTACTGCGCCATCGCGTCGCCATTACTTCAATAAACATTATTAAAATGAGGTAAAACTCATGTAAATCAAATATTAGAATTATTTTAACTGCTCAGTGCACTCCCGAAATATTTACAATAAGTAAGTTATTTTGACATATACTTCACCTTTCTTCTTGTACACCAGGGGTGTCCAAACTCGGTCCTGGAGGGCCGGTATCCTGAATAGTTTAGCTCCAACTTCCTTCAACACACCTGCCTGGAAGTTTCTAGTAAACCTAGTAAGAGCTTGATTAGCTGGTTCAGGTGTGTTTAATTGGGGTTGGAACAAAAATATGCAGGACACCGGCCCCCTAGGACTGATTTTGGACACCTTTGTTGTACTCAGCATTATTAAAGGTATGATTATCTGTTACCACATAGACTACACTATTGTCCTAGGTTTGTAGGTTTGTAATAGTTCTGTAAACAAATTTGCGAGCTGGATTACAAAGTTTTGGGTACTTTAATGTAATTAAATGGATTATTTTCAGGCCCGTAGCCTATTAAAAGGGGTGATTCTTTTTTCCCAAAAATTTGACCTTTTTGTAGTTATTCGCCTCAAATTATGAAGTTCAAATACTGCATTTTAGTGACATTTTAAGCACTATTTTATGCTGGATTAGTTTGTCAGATGGTTATCATTACCACTCTTTTTGATACAACAAAAATACTTACATTTTTGTCAAAGTGCTTATCATACTAGTTTCATTCATTCATTCATTCATTTTCTTGTCGGCTTTGTCCCTTGCGGGGTCGCCACAGCGGAATGAACCGCCAACTTATCCAGCACAATTTTATGCAGCGGATGCCCTTCCAGCCGCAACCCATCTCTGGGAACTTCCACACACACATTCACACACTATGGACAATTTAGCTTACCCAATTCACCTGTACTGCATGTCTTTGGACTGTGGGGGAAAACCGGAGCAAACGCAGGGAGAACATGCAAACTCCACACAGAAACGCCAACTGACCCAGCCCAGCCGAGGTTCGAACCTGCGACCCAGCGACGTTCTTGCTGTGAGGCAACAGCACTACCTACTGCGCCACTGCGTTGCCCTCATACTAGTTTTTGTTTACAAAAATGTATGTTTACCCTGCTGAAAAATCCAGCTTAAACCAGCCTAAGATGGTTGGCTGGTTTTGGCTGGTCGACCAGCCTGGTTTTAGAGGGGTTTTGGCCATTTCCAGGCTGGTTTCCAGCCATTTCCAGCCTGGTCTTAGCTGGTCAGGCTGGGAGCTGACCAGCTAAAACCAGCTTGACCAGCCAAAACCAGCTATGTCCAGCATAACCCAGGCAGGTCAAGCTGGTTTTAGCTGGTTTAAGCTGGTCATTTTCCAGCCTGACCAGCTAAGACCAGGCTGGAAATGGCTGGAAACCAGCCTGGAAATGGCCAAAACCCCTCTAAAACCAGGCTGGTCGACCAGCTAACCAGCTTTGGCTGGTTTAAGCTGGATTTTTCAGCAGGGTATATTTATATAGTTTCATATATAATGTAAAAAAATTATAATTTGAGAAATATGAAAAAAAACTTATTTTTTGAATGTTCATTTAGTATCATCCATCATAAAAAACAAACAAAAACAATAAAAAATGTGTTGTAGTATTCAATTTGTTAATACTTTTAAATTAAAAACTGTAGCCTATATGCAAATAACAAACTGGCCATCTCATTTCCTTAGTCACATTTTTTTCATGCAAATAATAAAAGCCTTCGTTTATTGGTTATTTTATTGGTTATTCTTCTTAAAGCCTTCTTCCATTGGTATTTTCACAATTTATGATGGCATGCTGTCAAAAATGGGACAAATGAGCTCATATAGGGGCCAAATTCTGGACTTTGTGAGAAGGGGGGTGGGTCTTTCGAACCACCCGACCCCCCCCCCCCCCCCCCCCCCCCCCCCCCCCCTTGCTACGGGCCTGATTTTACTGCTTTAGTTTGAAATTGACTTTAATTAGTGTGTGTGAATATCCAGTAGATGGCACCATTCGGCGCTTGCCAAGCAAATCTAAAACAAAAACAGCGCATGCGCAGAAGAGGACGAGCGGGGCTAAAAGTTTGTTTGTCTTCACTTCAGGTCGTGGTTATTATTATTCGACGAAGCTGTAAAGGGTTTCAGTGGATGTCGACACATTTCTGACAACAACCTTCTTTGAAAACGAGGTATTTATAGGTGGTAAAAACATGTTTGATTTTTCTTGATATTTTCCTATGAGTCACTGACAGCAGTTCACACCTTCAGTGACTGACAATGAATGAATACAAACAATCAATACTGTCAATATTGATATCACACTTTAGGTAAAACTGATGACCACAAAACATAACAGTTTAAAGAGGAAAAGGAGAGCATGAGTGATCCAGAAACTCCCAGAATGATTCCTGAAGATGCTGAGGAACACACAGGTTTGTGTCCATTCTTGAATTAATTCACTCTAAATAACAGATGAAATGCAGCTAAATTGTTATAATTGTTTTTAAAATGATCTGAAATTAACATTTGAAATGGGTTTAATCTACTTTAGACAAACACTTTCTGCTAATAAATGAGGGTTTTGTTGATTATTCATAACTCTCTGCACCTGATTTTTGAAATAGAGGTAAAGTTGGTTTTATATTCGCACATTCGTTCATTTTGATGTCTATATATTGTTTACCATGTTACTTTGAATATTCGATCGGAATTGGCATGCTAGTATGACTTCAAAACAACATAAACACTATCTAATTGACTGTAAACAGTGTTGTACTTTGATAGTCTTTGGCTGCTAATATGATTTCCCTATTTAGAATTTGCAAATAATAATTTTATGAAATTATATTATTAAGGAGAATGTCTGAATATCCCAATATAAAACCAACTTTACCTCTATATTTTTGAAGACCTAAAGAGAGTTGTGAAGAAAAGACTAACTAAATGAAGTGGAGAAATATTGTAAAACCCAGAGAATAAAATGCAAAAAGCTGCCAACTCCCCTGCTGAAAAATCCAGCTTAAACCAGCCTAAGCTGGTTGGCTGGTTTTAGCTGGTCGACCAGCCTGGTTTTAGAGGGGTTTTGGCCATTTCCAGCCTGGTCTTAGCTGGTCATAGCTGGTTTTGGCTGGTCAAGCTGGTTTAAGCTGGTCATTTTTCAGCCTGACCAGCTAAGACCAGGCTGGAAATGGCTGGAAACCAGCCTGGAAATGGCCAAAACCCCTCTAAAACCAGGCTGGTCGACCAGCTAAAACCAGCCAACAAGCTTAGGCTGGTTTAAGCTGGATTTTTCAGCAGGGTCGTCATAACAGTGGAAAAATCATCTGTTTTTATATAATATACTTTAGTCCTCCATGTTTTTAGTTAAATTTTTATGTCAAGTTCATTCAAGAACATCGTTTGAGATAAGAAAGGGTTATCTCTGTTGCTCTGAGAACTAGAAGCTCTTGTTCCTAATTAAGAAACGTATATAACACAGGTGTCAAACTCAGTTCCTGGAGGGCCGGAGCTCTGCATAGTTTAGTTCCAACCCTAATTAATCACACCTGATCAAACTAATTGAGTCCTTCAGGCTTGTTTGAAACCTGCAGGTAAGTGTGTTGAAGCAGGGTTGGAACTAAACTGTGCAGGGCTGCGGCCCTCCAGGATCTGAGTTTGACACCCCTGGTATATAAGTTTTACAAGAAATGTATTTAATTATGTATTTGAGCAATTCCAGCGTTATGGATTTATTATAAATATATTTACTTTAATAATAATATTAATGATGATGATGATGATGATGATGATGATTATTATTATTATCATTATTATTATTTAGGATATTGTTTATTTATTTAAAAAAAATACAATTTGACACATGCAAACCACAGCAGAAAGTTCTAACCAACAGACCCATGTCATATACAGTAGAGAAACTTAATAAATAACCCACTATAAAATAAATTAATTAATGTATGCTATGTTTTTTATTTTCACAAGCTTTGGAGACGTAACAATTTCCGTTTTTAAATATATCTATAGGTTTCGCCATGAGGCTGTGTTCAAAATGACATCAATGTTTTCAAAGTGCACTGCGAAGGGAGCACAATTGTAAGCATGAAGATCGCTAAAACTGAACTGTAAAAATACTTTGAAAGCAAATTACACCTAAGAGAGATTAACTTAATGCTTTTTTATTTTTAATAATTCCAACTTTGAATGTTAGAATGTTCTAAATGAATAGGGCATAGGGAGGATAAGTGGGAATAGAACACAGCCAGGAACTATGCTTTTAACTACAGCTTCAGAGGTGTCGTTTCAAGTGCTCAAGTTTGCGACGCAGTTTGCGAATGTTCAGCAGGGTCGTCATAACAGTGGAAAAATCATCTGTTTTTATACTTTAGTCCTCCATGTTTTTAGTTAAATTTTTATGTCAAGTTCATTCAAGAACATCGTTTGAGATAAGAAAGTGTTATCGCTGTTGCTCTGAGAACTAGAAGCTCTTGTTCCTGATTAAGAAACGTATATAAGTTTTACAAGAAATGTATTTAATTATGTATTTGAGCTATTCCAGCGTTATGGATGTGGCATTTGCAGTAAAAACTCAAAACATAAATTCACATAGAAAGTATACGTTAACATTATATTGACACATCTGTTTATATTTTCCAAAACAACTAACCACAGAGTTATGAGAGCAGAAAAATATCAATCTTTAAACATTTTTTATACTTTCAATGAGAAAAACAAGCATGCGTTATGGATGTGACAAAAAAAGTCTGTGAGTTTACAGTCTACAACATACTTTGTAGAAATTCTGTTAATTAAACTGCACAACCCAAAAGAAACAATGCTAATGCTAATCAAACAGATACGAACTCACTAAAGAAAAAACATGATTGATTTTATTTTATTTAATATTTTTGCATTTATGAGGAAAAAGTGTCGTTATGGATGTGACACTTTTCCGTTACCTGTGAAATTGCCACTTGTGTGATTTTGGCAAATTAAAAATAATAGTTTTAAACACTGACAGATACATTTATGAGTATTTTTAAAGTACTGTAAAATACTTGCTTAAACAAAAAATGTAGAAACGGTTTCCCTATTTTGGTGAAAACTAAATTTTTTTCATGGCAAGGTTGACATTTGCATGGAATTGCTCATTTCTATTGTTTGAATAGGAGATATTGACGTTATTTATTTTACCCATGTTAACTATATTGTGTTCAGATTTTTACACTACACGGTAGATGTAGGTAAACAATCATAGACGCTGTAAAATATTAATAAACAAACTGAATAATTAAGCTGTTTTCCTCACGTACTAGACGTGGTTTTGTCTTTTAAAGTTGTTTAGTGCCCTCTAGTGGAGATATTTGGTCAATGCCGAACACGACTTTTGCAAATAGATATGAAAACCATAGATGTTAATGTTATATCTGTTCAGCAAATATAATAATGCGTAATAACTGTAAATATGGCATAATATCCCTACTGAATAACAAACAGCTTAAACCAGCCTAGTTTAGCTGGTCACCCAAGCTGGTTTTAGGTGGTTTTCTAGGCTTGTTATAGCTGGTTTGTCAGGCTGGTTTTTATAGGGGTTTACCACTTTTTTAGCTGGACTTAATTGGTCAGGTTGGTCTTAGCTGGTTTTAAAGGGGTTTGACCACTTTTTATATGGTCATAGCTGGTCAACCTGGGGTGCGTTTCCCAAACAACGACATAACTCCCGGTTGAACTATCATAGCGCGATGCATCGTTTGGCAAAAAAACGATGTAGTGACGAGTGTTTCCCAAAACCCGTAGTTTCTCTGTCGCAGATCCATCGCTTGAACCACGTTAGTTATAACGTAAAACGCCCATAATGATGCTCTAAACGGGGTGGAGTAACTTCTTTAAAGAACAACCCCATCATTTCTTTGTGCAAATTATATTGTTTTACACAAACACGCATTTAAAATAAAATCCAATATTAGTTTTGGTAAAAGCATGCACTCGTTTTCCATATTAATTGAAATATATGTAAATGTCACATATAGGGCCAATGTTTGCTTTACTAATATTATTGAGAAGTTGAACATTACATATTCTATTCTAAAACATGAAATCACTTACAAAAGCTAACACTATTATAATATCATATATAAATAAATAAATAATGAGGCGATTTATTATAAATATATTAACTGTAATAATAATATTAATAATGATGATGATTATTATTATTATTATCATTATTATTATTTAGGATATTGTTTATTTATTTAAAAAAAAAAATACAATTTGACACATGCAAACCACAGCAGAAAGTTCTAACCAACAGACCCATGTCATATACAGCAGAGAAACTTAATAAATAACCCACTATAAAATAAAAGAATTAACGTATGCTATGTTTTTTATTTTCACAAGCTTTGGAGACGTACCTATAGCTTTCGCCATGAGGCTGTGTTCAAAATGACATCAATGTTTTCAAAGTGCACTGCGAAGAGAGCACAATTGTAAACATGAAGGTCGCTAAAACTGAACTGTAAAAATACTTTGAAAGCAAACTACACCTAAGAGAGATTACCTTAATGCTTTTTTATTTTTAATAATTCCAACTTTGAATGTTAGAATGTTCTAAATGAATAGGGCATAGGGGGGATAAGTGGGAATAGAACACAGCCAGGAACTATGCTTTAACTACAGCTCCAGAGGTGTCGTTTCAAGTGCTCAAGTTTGCGACGCAGTTTGCGAATGTTCGTTGGAGCGATGGATTTGGGAAACAGCAAATCATCGAACTATGTTTGTAACGACAGAACTTGCGACCTTAGTTGGCTAACGATGGTTTTGGGAAACGCACCCCAGGTCTTAACTGGTCAGACTGGTCTTAGCTGGATTTAGCTGGTTTTAGTTAGCCAGGCTGGTCTTAGCTGGCTTGGCTGGTTTTTTTTTTTTTCAGCTGGGATATTATTAATTTTATTGCCTACTTGGTGAATAATAGTAATGTGTTCCTCTAATGTGAGTCTTTAGTGAGTAGGCTATATAAATGATATAAAAAAATTGTAGGGAGATTTATTGTCAAATGTATGTATTATAATTTACATGAATGCACTGTAATTAAGTAGCTGAAATAGAGTGGATGTGTTTTGTTTTCTTCAAAATATTCAGTTCAGTGCTATATTTAACCAAATAGATGTTTTGAGATTACGTATTGTCACAGTCACCAAGTTGAGTGCCCACCAGACACACTAGAGTGCACTCTTCACATCACATCTGCCACTAAACCGGACTACATATTCCATTATGCACTTCACACACACACCAGTTCCAGTTCACCACTGATTGCAATCACACAGCTGAATCTCTTGAGGACTGATTACCAGGACTGAATGTATACCCCTCACCTTTAACACCGCTTCCTGGCTTTTGGTATTTATCAGTGTTTTGATTTTTGGACTGTTTTGTGTTTAGTGCATGATGGATAATGTAGTCCGGTTCAGTTGCAGATGTGATGTGTAAAGTGCCCTCTAGTGTGTTTAGTGGTGACTGTGACACATATTCAGGATTTATTTATCAAAAAAGAAATTATTGTGTGCACTAGTTTGTTGTCTTTCATCATTGCATGAATATGCTATGCAAATATTTCACTAAAGTACACATCTAATGATATCAGTAATGATATGTGTGGATTTTGCACATCACTGGAGAAAATAAAGTAAATTAGTTTTGATCAACTCAAATTTGTACCACAAGAAACCATAAAAGCTTTGATTTCATCCAATCATTTATGTGATAAAAAGCTTTCTTAATGTATTACTAAAGACAAACATTACCTTAAAAATTACATTACAATTACATTAAAAAGTTAAAAGGTAAAACAAAATACTATAGGAGTCAATGGCTACTGATTTTCAGCATTGGGCTAGTGATTGTTTGACAGAAGAAACTCTGGTCTGGAACAAGTTAAGGTTGAATAAATGGTGACAATTTTCATTTTTGGGTGTACTGTGCCTTTAAGAGCCACTCACACGCTTTTATGGCCGTTTCCACTGTCAAAAGATACCTAAAAGTGCAATGGGTACCTAGCACAACAAAAGGGTACCAAAAGGCGGAGCTAGATGCGCAGCTGAACGCTATTAGTTTACAAAGAAACGTCACTCGCGCATACAAGCAGAATGAAATCAAAGAAGCCGCATATTTTTAAATACACAGCCGAGACATTACATCGTAATACTATATGCATATAATAACAAGCCATGGTTGACCCTAGCACGGACAAACCTTGTCGTTGTCTTGATGTACAGCCGCAAAGCCAAAAAGAACAAAATCTGCCGTGTCCTGTTTTTTTTTTTTTTTTTTTTTACGAGGTCGTCTAAAAGTGCGAGCAGTTTCACTTTCTCCAGGGAGCTCGCGATCGCTCGTGTGCACGTCTATATGTGAAATAAAAAAACTTCTTGAGCTGATGATTATAACGTGCATGTGATTATTGAAGAGCTTCTGACATCCGATCCTTTCAGAAACGGACAAACGTGAGAGTGACGCGTGAAGAAACAAAGGAGAAGCCTGAAAAAACAAAGGAGCAAATGATTCTTTCAGCAACCTAAAACATGAACAAACTGCCATATTTAACTATTGTCATCGCCTTTTGGACTATTATGAACTCAGAACAGAGGTTACATGTGCTGGTGAAGATTACAGACACAGATGAGAGGTTTGCTCTGACTGTGGGCTATATGTTGCTTGTCGTTTTTAAACCCAAATCAGGACTAAATGTATGCAGTGTGGAGTTTTTTGTAATTGATAACAAATCGGAGACTGTAAGGGCGTACTCGCACTATGTACAGTTGCGTTGAACCGGGCCGAAGCATGCTTGTCCCCCCTCCCGTCTCCCCCGACGGCCCGCACTCACATTACATTCGGGCCTGGGCACGCTTACGTCATCGATGATGCGCTGTTCAGTTTAGGAAGAGAAGCGCTCTCGCTCAGCACAGTGGAGATTTCTTTAGTTATATCGTTTAAGTCGTTTAATATGTGGTGACACGCAGTCAAATATTTCGCCGAACAGATCAGCCACCTTTGACGCTCATAATGTCCTCGTGCTGCAGGAATTAGGAGGTTTGCTGAAGGTGCAGCTGACGTACAGTGAGGGGTTTGCGTCTTTCATAAACTACGACAGTTTGCGTTCATTGAACAGTACGAATGATTAATTAATCCATATGAAACAGTCCCTTAAAAGTCACGTCTCGCTTTCAGTTTCAGGCTCGGGCGCAAGCGTACCGCGCCTGAGCCCAAGTGAACCGCGCTCTGGCACACCTCTTCCAACCGGGCCAGGGCCGGCCAAGTGTACCGTGCCTGAGCCCGATTCAGAGCACTCGCACTTCTCAAACGATCCGGGAAACAGGCATGGGCACGGTACGGATAGCATGGTGTGAGTACGTCCTAAGGCATACCTGCCAACACTCCCGTTTTTCCCGAGAGTCTCCTGTATTTCAGACCAATCTCCCGCAACGTTCTACTTCGGGGCTCACCTTGTTTCAGCCTCGTTGTAAACTTAGCACCATGGGAGGTAGGGCATTCTCTTATCGTGCACCTAAATTGTGGAATGCTCTCCCCACAAACATCAGGAATGCCAGTTCCCTGGACTGTTTTAAGAAACTCCTCAAAACTCATCTTTTTATTATTGCTTATAACTTATTAGGCTTTCTTAATTCAGTATTTTATTCTTATTTTTATTTTTTTAACCTGTACTTTTTGTGTATTTCATATTCTACTGCGTCTGATGCTCTTGTTAGCGCTTTAAGTCTAAGAAAAGCGCAATATAAATAAAATTTATTATTATTATTATTAACCCTCCCGTTTTGTTATTTCTCCCGGAAAACTCCCGTAATTTTACCCCCTCCCCCTCCCTTTTTTGGTACAGTTTGTAACACCCCCGGGTCGCCAACACCACCCGATCGCAGCGGCCACCCAAAACCCGGTGATTAATACACTTGCTAACACCACAGTACAGTTACTTTCCTATCCCGGTTCTCAACAGTGTTATTCAGAGACCTCACCCCCGAACACCCCCTCTGGTCTCCCGGATTTTCAGAGACAAATGTTGGCAGGTATGCTGTAAGGTTCTGTATGTGTTCACATGTTGCATTTATTTATTTATTTTATATAATCACAGACGTTACAGTAGGCTATTTCGCACTGTCATTGATCTGCAGTCATAATCAAATCATGTTCATAGAAAGGTTAGTAATGAACATTTATACACCAGTATTTATGTGTATAAAGCATCTGCTTTGTGAGAAGTGCTTCTCATATGATATGTGAACGACCCGTACAGCTTTACTTTGATATTTCCTCGAGCGAGAATGACAGCGACTGAAATGTTCTGTCGTACACCACATCCACCATTGGTACCCTTTAGGCAGTGCAAATGCAATTTTGATAAAGGTGACCCGTACCGTACCATACTGTACCAGTCAGTGAAAATGAGCCGTAAGATACTGTCAGATATACTAAGACAGAATTGGCATCTCTTTAGTTGTTATTTAAGATGTTAAATCAGGGTTCATCTGAACTGACTCTGATTTTTATTTCAGACCAGATGGAGGTGAATAAGCAAAAACAAGACCTGAGAGAAGAGAAAGAGAAACAAAGAACTAAAACAACACATCTGCACAGCTGCCCCCAGTGTGGAAAGAGTTTCAGAAGAAAAGTGAACCTGAACATGCACATAAAGAGTCACACTGGAGAGAAACCGTACATCTGTACTGAATGTGGAAAGAGTTTCTCAAAGTTGAACAGTTATGAACAGCACCAGAAAACACATGAAGACAAGAGAGATCATGAGTGTTTGGAGTGTGGGAAGAGCTTTTCTCGATCTGGCCATCTGAAACGACACCAAATGATTCACACTGGAGAAAAACCTCACAAGTGCTCATATTGTGAGAAGAGTTTCAGTCATTCGGGACACTTGAGAGTACACGAGCGAATTCACACTGGAGAGAAGCCGTATCACTGTACTCAATGTGGTCATGATTTCAGATCATCATCAAATCTACAAAAACACATGAGTATTCACATGAATGAGAAGCCTTACGCATGTCTGTTCTGTGAAAAGAGATTTTCACGTCTGGATTCTTGTAAACAGCACCAGAAAACACACACTGACGTGAGAGATCATATGTGTTTGGAGTGTGGGAAGAGCTTTACTAGATCTGAGAGTCTGAAAGTCCACCAAATGATTCACACTGGAGAAAAACCTCACAAGTGCTCGTATTGTGAGAAGAGTTTCATTCAGTCTTCAGAGCTGAAAAGACACGAGCGAATTCACACAGGAGAGATGCCGTATTGCTGTCCTCCATGTCAGATGAGTTTTAGATGGTCAAAAAGTCTTCTTAGTCATATGAACAAATGTAAGTCGTGTCAGTGAACATCGTTTAGTTTTCGTGTCAAATTCATTCAACAACATTGACTGAGATGAGGAAAAGGTTGAAACGCTCTGAGAACGGCAGTGTAAATCATTTAAATCTTTTCTTTTTATTGTTGTTGTTTGATTAACGACTATTTTTGGCATTTATTTGCTTGTTTTTATTTTATTGTGTTTTGATTTTACACTAGTTTATGCAGTTAGACAATAATAGAAGCTGTATTAATCAATAACATTTAGCAGCATTAAGATTTTAGTCTTCTCAGATCTAGTATTTAAGTTGTCTTGTATTATTGTGCTTTGACTGAATGTGATAGCATCCTTATGAATTATTAAAATTTGATATTAAAGCTTCAAATTAGGATTCTCATTTGTTTTTGTATTAAGTTTTATATTAAAGCTTTTATATTTGCATCTTTATCCAACTTCTGAAATGAATTTAATTATGCATCAACATGAAATGAGGGCTTCAATTCAGGTTTATTTATATAGCGCTTTATGATGTAGATTGTGTCAAAGCAGCTTAACATAGTTCTAGTAAAGTCCAGACTTCAGAGTTGGAGTTCAGTTTAGTTCAGTTCAGTGTGGTTTAAATTTCACTGCTGAAAGTCCAAACACTGAAGAGCAAATCCACCGAAGCGCAGCTCCACAAGTCTCGATCCAAGCAAGCCAGTGGCGACAGCGACGAGGAAAAAAACGTCACCAATTGACGAAGTGAAGGACAAAAAAACCTCAAGAGAGACCAGGCTCTGTTGGGCACCACCATTAATGAAAATAGCAGTTCAAGAGTTCGCCCTTGCTGATGATCAAATCAAATCAAATCAAATCACTTTTATTGTCACATCATCAGCAGCACGTGTGCTATGATGAGTGAAAAGCTTAGGTGCTGGCTCCAGACAGTGCAAAATACAGACAGTGCAAATACAACGACAGTGCAAAATACAGACAGTGCAAAATACAGACAGTGCAAATACAACGACAGTGCAAAGTACAGACAGTACAAAATACAGATAGTGTAAATACAACGACAGTGCGACATACAGACAGTGCAAAATACAACAACATACAATTGGAGTATTGTTTTAAGTATGGATTTGTTAAAGTGCAGTGCATGCTACATCTTGATGGTGTGCAGTGCGGGGTATGGAAGAGTTTGTGTGGGGTGTGTTAAGTGTTAATCAGCCTGATAGTCTGCGGGAAGAAACTTTCCTTCAGTCGGCTGGTGCGTGACCGGATGCTGCGGAACCGTCTGCCTGAGGGTAGCAGAGAGAAAAGTCTATGGCTTGGGTGGCTGGAGTCGCTGATGATTCTCTTGGCTTTCCTCATGCACCTCCTGGTATAGATGTCCTGGAGGGAGGGAAGCTCACCTCCTACTACGCGTCCAGCAGTTCGCACAATCCTATGTAGGCCTTTGCGATTGCTGCTGGTGCTGTTTCCGTACCAGGTGGTGATGCAGCCAGTGAGGATGCTCTCCACAGTGCAGGTGTAGAACGAGCGGAGGATGTGGGGGCTCATTCCAAACCTCCTGAGACGCCTGAGGAAGAAGAGGCGTTGTTGTGCCTTCCTCAGCACTGCGTCTGTGTGGGCAGTCCATGTCAGATCCTCAGCGATGTGTACTCCAAGAAACTTGAAAGTGCTGACTCTCTCCACTGGTGTCCCGTTGATGGTGATGGGAGTGTGTTCTTCCTTCTCTCTCCTGAAATCCACCACCAGCTCCTTGGTTTTGCTGATGTTGAGTGAGAGGTGGTTTTCCTGACACCACTGCGTCAGAGCGTGCACCTCCTCTCTGTAGGCCGTCTCATCATTATCGGTGATTAGGCCCACCACCATTGTGTCATCAGCAAATTTAACGATGACATTGGAGCTGTGTTTGGATGTACAGTCATGTGTGTACAGGGAGTACAGGAGTGGGCTGAGAACACAGCCCTGTGGAGCACCAGTGTTGAGGATCAGTGTGGATGAGGTGATGTTGTTCATTCTGACCACCTGGCGTCTGCTTGACAGGAAGTCCAGGATCCAGTTGCACAGAGAGCTGTGTAGGACCAGAGCCTGGAGCTTCACCACCAGCTTGGCAGGCACTATGGTGTTGAATGCTGAGCTGTAGTCCACAAACAGCATTCTCACATATGTGTTTTTGTTTTCCAGGTGAGACAGAGCAGTGTGCAAGGTGAAAGCAATAGCATCATCGGTGGAGCGGTTGTTTCTGTATGGAAATTGCAGAGGGTCAGTGTTAGCGGGCAGTACAGAGCAGATGTGGTTTTTAATCAGCTTCTCAAAGCACTTGCTGAAGATGGGTGTCAGTGCAACCGGACGCCAGTTATAATGCGTCAGTGCAACCGGACGATTGGTTATAATGCGTATTTGGCATGCTGTCCCGGGAGAGAGCCCTGAGCTCGTGAGAGGGGAGAGGGCGAGGGCGAGAGGGGAGTTTGAGCTCAGGTAGGTCTCGAGAGCTCCCCCTGCTTGATAATGGTAGATTGGTAGATAATGAAATGTAGATTGGAAGAGCTATGGAGGTTGTATATGAATTCGAGCTTGTCTATGATGTCGATTTAGTTTTGTCAATTTACTTATGTTACATGTTTTTGGTCTGTGGGAGGAAATCGGAGAGCCCGGGGAAAACCCACGCAAACACGGGGAGAACATGCAAACTCCACACAGAAATGCCGACTTGGCTAGGTAAGATCTGAGCCAGTGACATTCTTGCTGTGAGGCAATGATGCTAACCATTGGGCCTCCGTGCTGCCCTGACAAGGAAAGGGGAGGAGTAGGGGTGGAGGGGGGGATTCTTCAAGACGAAGATGGCTAAGGTAAAGTACTCTGGTTATTTATAGTGATTAGGAATCTTCCGATTGGTGGATCGTGTATTAGCTAACGAGGATCAGCTGCTATCAATCATAAGCGCGTGCTCCTCTCGAAATTAGTTTATAAATAAACTTCACTTATATAATCAAACAGAAACAAACATCTTAAGTAAAATATTTAACTTTTCAGTAAAATATGAAGTGATGTTGATTGAGTTCCTTTGAGATGTTTTCTGATGTTTATTACCAGAGTGTGTGGAGATTTGATGTGGATTTACAGGGTGTCTTTGGGGTCCTAAAATCTCTTAAATTTCATTCATTCGTTCATTTTCCTTCGTCTTAGTCCCTTTATTCTTCAGGGGACACTACAGCGGAATGAACCGCCAACTTATCCAGCATATGTTGGACTGACACAGTTTCAATTTACTATGATCTTCTATGTTAAGCTGCTTTGATACAACTTACATTGTAAAAGCGCTATAGAAAAAAAGATTAATTGAATTGAAATGTTTTACACAGCAGATGCCCTTCCAGCTGCAACACAGTACTGGGAAACACCCATACACTCACCTATCAATTCACCTAAACCGGAGCGCTCGGAGGAAACCCACGCCAACATGGGGAGAACATGCAAACTCTACACAGAAATGCCAACTGGCCCACCCGGGACTCAAACCAACAACCCTCTTGCTGTGAGGCAACAATTTTAGGCCTTAAAAACTCCTAAATTTACTGTAACATTGACTTGTAGGTCTTAAATCATTTTAAACTGGTCTTAATTTTTCTTCGTCCATGTAAAGCTACCCAATCAGGCCAACACGCCTGATTTACCAATATCCAATAATCATCAATCACCAATAATACATCTCAACAAAACCTTTAACAAAAGTATGTATAAAACTCTTTTTACCTATGTGGTTTAATTATCTTCCTTACAATAACATTTGTTTAAAGGTTCTCCATGTATTTACTGACTATAAATGCTGAGGACACTGACCTAGACAGGCTTTTGTACATTTAGTTTATTGTAATTTTTCAAGCTTGTCAATATTTATTTAAAGAAAAGTTACTGTATGTTAAAAAAAACATGTATAAAACTAGAGTTTGCTTGTTGGACCATTAGAAAATATCCTGTATAAATATGAAATTTCATTCATAATGGTCTTAAAAAGGTTTAAAAAAGTCTTAAATTTAACTTGGCGAAACCTGCAGAAACCTTGGCATATAGGTTAATTGGGGGATTGCCACTTGTGCGTTCTAGTTCAATCGGCAATGGTCACGTCGGTTTACCGGAGCTTTCCATCGTGCCTCTGTAATTTCAGGAATCTAAGATTCATCGTATTCACCTTATTCTTCGCGGACGAGCAGGCGCAGCCATTTGAATTATTTTGTCTCGAGACTTCCGGTCTCATTCACTTCCATTCATTTTTATATGTTAAAAACAGCTCGTTCTGCTACTTGATGTTGCAAACTGATATTTTCTTATTATATTATTCTATATTCTCTGTATAGTCATGCAAACACTAGTTTGTAGAGCAAGTAGTTTGACCATTTTCAGCCGTTTATTATTCCTAGTCATTTCTCCCATAGGCAGCTGAATCGGAAGTTCTAAAGCAATCGCAAAAACGAGCGCACTTCCACATTGAAGAATAAGGTCAATAGCTGGCGTACATAGATATGAGCAATTCCATGAAAATGTCAACCTCGCCATGAAAAAAATAGGATTCACCAAAATAGACAAACCGTTTCTACATTGAAAGTATAAAAAATGTTTACAGATTGATATTTTTCTGCTCCTTTAACTCTGTGGTCAGTTGTTTTGGAAAATTTAAACAGATGTGTCAGTATAATGTTAACGTACAGTATACTTTCTATGTGAATTTATGTTTTGAGTTTTTACTGCAAATGTCACATCCATAACGCTGGAATTGCTTATATATACATTAGATATCTCACACGGACGCTGAGCATGCGTCAATAGAGATGCCCATATGGGCCCGCGGGACAAAGTTGGCACATGGTAACCTTTGATTTGGCCCACCATACCATCTGAAAAGAGATTTAGAATGATGGGAAAGTTGGGGTGAATGCCTTCAACAGAGATCGTCATTTCTAGTTTAACGTAACCTTTTGTTTGCTTGTTTAATTGTTGATCTACAAAAAAAGACAACTAAAATAAATCATTCAACTAAATGTTGTGCATGAATCAGATTTTTAAAAATGTAAATGATGTCACCATTGTGTTATATGTTTGTTTTTATTGTAAGAAGTTCATTATAAAATGTAAACAAAAAATACATAATTATTAATAGGCCTAGGATTAAAGTATTTTTTCTATTTATTTTTGATTAATAATACATTAGGGTGGCACGGTGGTACAGTGTGTAGTGCTATCGCCTCACAGCAAGAAGGTTGCTGGTTTGAGCCCCGGCTGTATCAGTTGGCATTTCTGTCTGGAGTTTGCATGTTCTCCCAGTGTTGGTGTGGGTTTCCTCCGGGTGCTCTGGTTTCACCCACAGTCCAAACACATGTGCTAGGTGAATTGGGTAAGCTAAATTGTCCGTAGTGTATGAGTGTGAATGTAAGAATGTATATATGTTTCCCAGTGATGGATTGGGGCTGGAAGGGCATCCGCTACGTAAAACATGGATAAGTTGGCAGTACGTTCTGCTGTGGTGACCGCTGAATAATAAAGGGACTAAGCCGAAAAGAAAATGAATGAATGAATGAATGAACGAATAATAATAAATTAGTAAATTGCCATGGCAGCTTTAATGATCTATTTACCTTCGACCCACCACCCTCAATTAAGTTTTTGGCCTTTCATAAGTAAAAGTTTGGGAACCCCTGATCTAGACAGAGAAGTATTTTCTTATAAAAGTGCCTCAGTGTAATGTGTTTTATGCTCTGGGGAAGGTTTTTAAGAATAAACATGTTAGCAAAATCTTTAATAGACTTTTCTCCTTAAATACCTCTGCTGAAAAAACAGCTTAACCAGCCTAAGATGGTTGGCTGGTTTTAGCTGGTCGACCAGCCTGCTTTTAGAGGGGCTTTGGCCATTTCCAGGCTGGTTTCCAGCCATTTCCAGCCTGGTCTTAGCTGGCCAGGCTGGAAAATGACCAGCTTAAACCAGCTAACACCAGCTTGACCAACCTGGTTTAAGCTGGACATAGCTGGTTTTGGCTGGTCAAGCTAGTTTTAGCTGGTCGACTGGATTTAACTGAATTATTCAGCAGGGACGTGCTGTAATCTATCATTTTCCTATTTGTAGTTTCTTCCAAACACTTCGTATAGGGGTTGAATTGTTCCAGATAATATCTCGCTAGACATTTACTGTCATTACTTGCTGATTAAACTGAGGTGATAATAATAACCGGGTTTTGGCTTTGGAAGCTTTTTAGCGCCATCTAAAGGAGACTGCTGATGCTACTCTGTGCGAAACGCGCATGCGCAGTGAGGAGGTTTACTACAGCTGTGATCACGTTTGCGGCAGGAATATAACAGCGTACATCGTAAGAGCATTTTGTAAATATAAACAAAATCTGTCTGTTTAAGGCTTTTTTTGTGGGTGAAATGTATTAGCAAGAACGAAGCTTTTATCTTTAAATAATTATCACAAACGTATATTCATTGTATCAACCACATCTTTGCGTGTTTCTCTAACGTAATTTGTGTAACGTTAAGCGTTTATGTTTAAGTAAAAGGATGTACTATAATTGTGAGGAGATTTAATGTACTATTTTCGGGGGTAAATTCGTGTTGTACTAAATTCATGTAACTTACATGAGTATATTACGCTACGAGTAAGATAATTATATAGCATTTGATACCAATATTCTGACAAAAACAAGGTCTTTTTTTAACCTATAATAATATTTCATGCTATTTTCAAAGAATTCAGTATGGTGTTTTGCATTTTTTTTATCATAAAGATGCTTTCAGCACAGTATTTTGTTATTGACAATGATAGTAACGAGTTATATAATTTTATAATACATTATTATGTAATTTATAAGGCATTTAATACAATGCATTTTACGAAATTTGGTTAATTTATTATTGTATTTGGGCAGTTCATTCTGCTGTGGTGCACCCTGAATAATAAAAAAAAAATTAAGGGCCTAAGCCGAAGGAAAATGAATAAATTAATGATTTTTTAATTTGACTTCTTCAGATGTTTTCCAAATCGACATGTGGCCAAGTGATCACAGCCTTTTCTGCAAGAAATCTGCAGTAAATTCTGAAGGTATTTCCATCGTGAAGATTCGAGGAGCGTCTAAATAAGCAGGAGATAACTCAGGTTGGTGTTCAATCAAGTGTCTTGATTCTTTATTGTTGACTAATGACGCTTCTGTTCAACAGATTTAAAATTAATTGTAAACAATTAACACTGTAATTAGAATAAACAAAAGAGAAATAACTTTTTAATCACAATGTTGTTTTGACAGTGCCAGTGCTGTAGTTATAAACAAACTGAATGACAGAATTAAAGGGGTTTCGTCTAAACATTATAACGATTTCTATGAGTTAATAGAACTGCGCAAATCTGGGTAAAATGAGAATATTTTTTCCTAATTGTTTTTCTGTAGAACTTTTTCATTTTATTTTCAATAAAAATTGCCAATAAAATAATACTCTTTATTCCAGTTTAGGGAAATGTAATAAAAAATAGTGTAATGTGTAAGAAATAGGGTTGTAGGAATGGACTCAAGTCATTTTTCGATATGTATTTATTATAGGTGGGCATAGATTAATTTTTTTAATCTAGATTAATCTTGCAATTAATCTAGATTAAAATGGTTCATTATTCTGCCGAAGGCATTCAGAATATGTGTGCTACCCAAATAATAAGTCTTTGAGAACGGGTTTCTCAAGCCAGGTGGCGCATTAGACCAGGGGCTCATCTGCGGTTTACAAAATGCATCACAAACTGCTTGAGAAACTGTTCTACTATGATAATTGGTGATGAAAATAAATGATGTTCAATAAGATGTACTTGTGTTTACTGTTTATTCAGTTAAACATGAATGTTGAACTGTACGCCTACATAGGCTCGAAAGAGCGATTTTTGATTACCTTTAATGCGACTAAAGTCATAACTGAAGTAAACAGAAATGGAATTAAGACATGTGGAGTATGCAGATATTAGTGGCATTATTGAAGTAAACACTGCGGTCTTTAGGACCTTTCGCCATATTTTCCGACAAGATCCACACGCGGCTATCAGTAAAGGACCGCACACACACAAACACGCACAAACACATCGCGAAATGTGGAAGTTTTTTTCTTTCCGTTTGGCGTGCATTATTAAATTCCATAACACTCTCACCAGTCCTAACTCCTGATTTGCGTCTAATACCCCAGTTTGTCACAATGGCATGAATGAAATGTTCGTGAGTTAAAGTGAAACTGCCAAACTGCAGTTAGAGTCAGGCATCCTGCTGATTTGATTCAGAAGGGCACTCTTTTGTCAGACGGCTCACCAATCTGGTATACATCCGCGCTAATATATCAAGGTGAAAGTCACCATAACTTGCGTAAAATAGACCCAGCTCCCAACCCAACTTTGAGAATAGATTAACGGCGATATTTTTTTTATCGCGCAATAAGAGTCTTGCGTTAACGCAGCACGTTAACACCGATAATGGCCCACCACTAGTATTTATATAATGTCTCGTCGATATTTGCTAAAAAAAGTAGGAGTTTAAGAGTCTTACTGTTTAATAGAAACCATTAGAAACCGTAAAACATTAAACTTTTTTTTTTTTTTTCAAATTATCACAATAGAAAACAAAAGAGTAAAGCTTTGAAGGACTAGTTCACCCAAAAATTGAGTCTGTCATAATTTACTTAATGTACATTTGGTTCAAACCTGTTTGTATTAACAGGTAGCCACAATAATCAATTAGTATAGTGTAGGGCCTCCTTTTGCACCCAATACAGCATCAGTTTGTCTTGGGAATGACAGATACAAGTCCTGCACAGTGGCCAGAGGGATTTTGAGCTATACCTTGCAGAATAGTGGCCAGGTAACTAAGTGATGCTGGTGGAGGAAAACATTTCCTGACTCTCTCCTCCAAAACAGCCTAAAGTGCTCAATAATGTTTAGTTCTGGTGATTGTGTAGGCCATGGAAGATGTTCAACTTCACTTTCATGTTGATCAAACCACTATCTTCAGTCTTCCTGTGTGTATTGGTGGATTATTATCCTGATACACACCATCGCCTTCAGGATACAATGTTTGACCCATTGGGTGCACATGGTCCTCCAGAATGTTTCGGTAGTCCTTTGCAATGATGCGGCCATCTAGCACAGGTATTGGGCCCATAGGGAATGCCATGATATTGCAGCCCAAACCATCACTGATTCACCTCATGCTTCACTTTGGGCATGCAACAGACTGGGTGATGCACCTTTTTGGGGCATCTTCACACCTTAACTCTCCTGGATATGGGAAAGAGAGTGAAGGTGGACTCATCGAAGAACAATACATGTTTCACATTGTCCACAACCCAAGATTTTCGCTGCTGGCTCCATTGAAACGGACGTTTAGCATTGGCATGAGTGACCAAAGGTTTGGATATAGCAGTCGGCCATATACAGTTAAAGCCAGAATTATTCGCCCCCCTGTATTATTAGCCCCCCTGTTTATTTTTTTCCCCAATTTCTGTTTAACAGAGAGAAGATTTTCTCAACACATTTCTAATAATAATAGTTTTAATAACTCATTTCTAATAACTGATTTATTTTATCTTTGCCATGATGACAGTAAATAATATTTGACTAGATATTTTTCAAGACACTTCTATACAGCCTAAAGTGACATTTAAAGGCTTAACTAGGTTTATTAGGTTAACTAGGCAGGTTAGGGTAATTAGGCAAGTTATTGTATAAAGATGGTTTGTTCTGTAGACTATCGAGAAAAAAAAATAGCTTAAAGGGGCTAATAATTTTGTCCTTAAAATGGCTTTTAAAAAATTAAAAACTGCTTTTATTCTAGCCGAAATAAAACAAATAAGACTTTATCCAGAAGAAAAAATATTATCAGACATACTGTGAAAATTTCCCTGCTCTGTTCAGCATCATTTGGGAAATATTTAAGAAAGAAAAATAAATTCAAAAGCGGGCTAATAAATCTGACTTCAACTGTTTATTGAGCCAGTGGAGCTCCCGACCAACAGTTTTGGTGGAAACAGGAGAGATGAGGTGCACATTTAATTCTGCAGTGACTTGGGCAGCTTTGGTTGTATGTTTTTGGATACAATCTGGGTTAGCACCCAGACATCCCTTTCCTCTTGCATCCACAGTTACTCCAGTTGGATGTGGTTCGTTCTTCTTGCTGGTTTGCTGACATTACCCTGAATGGCTCTTGATGCGTCACAAAGTCTTGCTGTCTTGGTCACAGATGCGCCAGCGAGATGCGCCCCAACAATTTGTCCTCTTTTGAACTCTGATATGTAGGGATGCAACAATACAGTTAGCCTACGTTTCAGTACATACCTTGGTTTTTTAACACTGCTTTCGGTTTGGTTCGGTTCTGATGTCTTAAAACGTTTTTTTTTTTTTTTTGTTATTCTATGCTTAGGCAATAGGAACAATAAGAGGTTAAGGCGAAAAAATTAAAAACTATTTATCGCAACACCAAAAAAAGGACACTAGTTCCTAGTGTATTGTATAATAAAAAAATTAACCCTGAAATCTCACAGCTGCTGGTAGCCTATGTACAAACTGGGGAACACATAAATTCCTACATTTTAAAAAATAAACATACATGTAAAGTTAATAAACATAAATTGACTTCAGTAAAGGCAACGCAGTGGCGCAGTAGGTAGTGCTGTTGCCTCACAGCAAGAACGTCGCTGGGTCGCAGGTTCGAACCTCGGCTGGGCTGGGTCAGTTGTCGTTTCTGTGTGGAGTTTGCATGTTCTCCCTGCGTTCGTGTGGGTTTCCTCCGGGTGCTCCAGTTTCCCCCACAGTCCAAAGACATGCAGTACAGGTGAATTGGGTAAGCTAAATTGTCCGTAGTGTATGAGTGTGAATGTGTGTGTAAATTCCCAGAGATGGGTTGCGGCTGGAAGGGCATCCGCTGCGTAAAATCGTGCTGGATAAGTTGGTGGTTCATTCCACTGTGGCGACCCCGCAAGGGACAAAGCCGACAAGAAAATGAATGAATAAATGAATGACTTCAGTAAACATAAATAAACCATCTTAATTATCTCGGTGCTAAAAAAAGTGTGAGACTGCAGTTAGTAATGCGGATAGAGTGCTTTTATAAGATGACAAAAGCCCACATCTCCAGTCACCGAAAACAGCAGCAAATCTTTAGCAATGAGCACCCCACTGCCTTTGCTATTTTTATGTGTGTCTCGGAACCAGTTGGGTATGTTTGCTGGAAGGATTCAGCGAGGGATTGTTGCTGGGTGATGGCGCCGCAGATGTGCAGTCATGGTTATACGTGTAAAACAATGCTTGCACACTAGAGATGCGCGGATTAGCTCAAATGTCACCCGAATCCGCTCCTTCATTCTAATCATCCACCCGCCTCCCGCCCGCACATATTATTTTATCTGATATATATCCGCACCCGACCCGCACCCGATCGCCACTTTAATAATTATAATTCTTTGTTTTAAGCATGATGATAGGTGTAACTTTCTCCGCAATGTCCGGCGGCAGAGTAACATCTCGTTAATTCATGCTCGAGCAAATGATGAGACGGACAAAAGTACTCGATGCATGCCCTTCTTTTACTTATTTCAGTGTTTTCAGGTTCACAGTGCAAAACAGCTCCCGGGTGGAATTACTGAAGTAAACATAAAACAAAACCGGATAAAACTTTCTCCCTCTAATTCACCGCACGCACAGCACACAGCGAGAGCTCACATCACACAGCATGCGTGTCGAACTACACTACCCACAATGCCCCTCGCTATGGACTACAACTCCCGTAAAAGCAGTCCTAAGCGGCCACACTTTTTTCCCCTCTCCTGCAACATAGGTCACAGTGGATCGTTCGTTATTAAGAGCAGATTCAGCTTTTACATATACAGGAAAAAGAGAACAAAAACGGCGTCCCTGCAGCCTAAACAGCAGCTATGTTGTGTGTACTAGGCGCTTTTCTTAACACTGCAAAAACAGAATAGCATCTACTGTGCCTGGATTCGGGCGATTCCGCCTCGCCTCCAAAACACGGCTGGCTGCACTAAATGAGCGTTCGCGCGAACCGCTTGTTGCAGAAATGCACAAGCTTCTCCTTGCAAGGCGCTGCAGTCGTGTAAATAAGCGATCTTGTTTCTCCCAGAATGATAGCAGATTTCCCTCTGATGACTCCTCTAACTGAAGTTAGCACAGTATTGTTGCACTTCATCCATTATTTTGGGCGTCTCTCATCTTCACATTCTGCGAAGTCCACTCTCTGCTTTTTTGCTGGTCAACTGCTATGACCCGCTACATCCACCCGCGACCCACCCGCAATTAATCATAATGTATTTTTTTATTACCCGACCCGCGGATTATCCGCAGCGCCCGCGGATTTAACCGCCATCCGCGCATCACTATTGCACACAGTCATTTTTTGTTCACCGTTTTTTCTTTCAGTGGCATTATACTCAACAGCAAAACCGAAATGTCCTCACACAGCAGATTTGAAAGACGCCGGCGCTTCCTCGTACTGTTGCCTCATTTCACCGCTCGCCATGTTAAAGTGTGGAATGATGGTTAAGCGCCCCCTAACTTTAGAGCATAGTGATTGAATGTATATACTCGCGGGGAGGAAATTCCTCATCTCAGCTCGTAGACTTACAGGCACACACAAACAGTCAATTTTGAGAGGAATAAAACGCACATAAATTATTTAACATAAAACGCAATTCACAAGCGCGTATTGAACCGTGGGTGTCGTACCAAATGGTTCAAAATTATTTTGAGAATTGTGGCATCTCCACTGATATGTCACCCATATTTTAAGCAAAACTGTCCTATTATTCTGCTAATTAAACGGTCACACTCTGCTCTTACTGGTTGAATGTGCAATCAAGGAAGATTGGCCAGCAGGTTGTCAAATTTAGCCATGAAACTGCCTATTGTCCAACCATTGTATGCGTGTCGATTGCTAGTTTACAGCATTCTTCAACATATCGTTTGTGTTTAAGAGTGAAAAAAGCAACTCATAAATGTTTAGAAACACTTAATAGTGAATAAATGGTGAGTAAATTGTCATCTTTGGTACGTCGAACTTCAAATGGCTGATCCTCACACAGAAAGCTGACCTCTGTAGTTTTCTGCTGTTAAATCAGACTTCACTTGAACTGACTCTGATGTTTATTTCAGACCAGATGGAGGTGAATGAGCAGAGACAAGACCTGAATAAGGAGGACGAGAAATGCGACTTTGAGACTCAAAGAACTAAAACAACACATCTGCACAGCTGTCCTCAGTGTGGAAAGAGTTTCGCAAGCAAAGGAAACCTGAACATGCACATAAAGACTCACTCTGGAGAGAAACCGTACATCTGCACTGAATGTGGAAAGAGTTTCACACGACTGGATAATTGTAAACAGCACCAGAAAACGCATAATGAAGTGAGCGATCATGTGTGTTTGGAGTGTGGGAAGAGATTTAATCAAGCTGGAAATCTGAAAAGACACCAAAGGATTCACACTGGAGAGAAACCCTACAAGTGCTCATATTGTGAGAAGAGTTTCAGTCATTCGGGACACTTGAAATCACACGAGCGAATTCACACCGGAGAAAAGCCGTATCACTGTACTCACTGTGAAAAGAGTTTCAGATGTAGCTCTGGTCTCAGTTTTCATCTAAATGTTCACACAGGAGAAAAACCGTACAAGTGCTCGTATTGTGAGAAAAGTTTTGCTTGGTCTGTAAACCTGAAATCACACGAGCGAGTTCACACCGGAGAGAAGCCGTATTACTGTCCACCATGTCAGAAGAGTTTCAGATGGTCACAAAATCTTTTCAAACACATGAAGAAATGTAAGTCGTCACAGTGAGGAGGGTGTAGCTTTCATTTCAAATTTCTTCAAGAACATTTAGACTGGAAAATTCATCTCTGTTTATATATTTATTTTATTTTTAAATTATCATCATCATTTCTAAGGATGCTTTCACACCTAGACATTTGTTTCGGAACCGGTTTCGTTTCCCTTGTTAGTGTGGTTCTTTTAGCATATGTGAATCCAGCAATCAGATCCACGCCAAATCAATCGGTTTAAATGAGGTGGTCTCGGCTTGATTGAAACAAACTCTGTAGTGGATCGATTGTAGTGAGAAAGCAAAACCATTCAACAAACTAACAAACCAGGTTATATCATAGTGTAATAGGCATATCAATGAGTATATGAAGAGAGAATGAGGAGTAAGGCGGGATGTCATCATTCCTACCAGCAAATGTGCGTTTCATGTTGAATACGAAAGTGAACGCATGCTGAAATATTACTGAGAGCTGTTTATCCGTTGGGAAAATTGTCCGAAATTATCATCTGATAATTTTTCCATATTTTAATCTCAAAAGAAAGATCGACATTGATCTGCTTCATGATCTAACTGCGGTCTCGGTTCATCTGTTATTTCTCTCTATAATTTAAGCCTGTAATGCATAGTTCTAGCCAACAATTTTTACAAAACAACTTGACAACTGAAATGAGGCTGTGTATAGGAAAGTCTTACCTCTGATTTATATTTGGTGGCGATGTCTGTGGGTGTCAAAATTAAAGTGCACCTTTTCACTTACAATGTCTTATTGCTCATCATCATGAATTAAAATCCATGGGACTCTGAAAATAAACCCTGAAACTCTGACCAATGTGAGGAGAGTTTACTCGCACGTAGGCATGGGCCGGTATAAGATTCTGACGGTATGATAACCTTGGATAAAAATATCACAGTTTCACGGTATCACGGTATTGTGATTACTGCTCTAAAATAAGTTCTTTTTAAATGTCTGGGTAAAAAACTAAAAGTTTTTTCCACTTTGAACACAATATATTTTATTTTGAGAAACATTTATAATATTTTCGAGCTGTAAACATGCCAGGCTAAATAATGAAAATGAATCATTGACTTCTGCTGTCTTCATTAGTTTCAAAAACACAGATTTATTTACAATTTAAAATGGCATCTTTGGATATCTTTTCTGCTGGAGATGCTGTTGTTAAAAAAAAATGTAAATGAAAAAATCTTACACATACCTTAGGAACGGTATTAGAGAAAATTTTGGCGGTATGATAACCTTGACTTTTCCAAACCGCGGTATACCTTGAAAACGGTTATCGTCCCATGCCTACTCGCACGTGACCTGTTTTAGCGATTTTGGTCTGTTCAGAAACTTTGCCGTGTGAAAGCGAACCGAGAACACAAATAAACATTGCATCAATTTGAATTCGTTTCGGAACAAAACAATCGATCTACAGGTGTGAAACGCACCCTGAAACAACACATGAAAACAACACAAATGAGAAGCGTTATGGGCGTTCATTTTGTAGAAAGATTAAGTAAATAATATCAAATTTTATATATAACGGTGTAATTTTTCAATAATTTTGACTGGTTCATTGCATGATTAAGGAACAAACATTTTTAAAAACAACTAATTATAAACATTGCAGCTTGTATTCTTCCTGCTGAGCAATGTTTTTACGTAATTTGTACATTTGTTTTAAGCTTGTCTAAGCTTTGAGCTGATTGTGCATGAGCACGATAATAAAATAAAAACAAATGAACTGGAATTATGTGGTTGATTGTTTTCTATTTAGGCGACAGCGTGGCTCAGTTGTTAGCACTATCGCCTCACAGCAAGTAACTCACTGGTTCGAGCCCTGGCTGGGTCAGTTGGCATTTCTGTGTGTAGTTTGCATGTTCTCCCCATGTTGGTGTGGGTTTCCTCCGGTTTGCTCCACAGTCCAAACACATTCGCTATTGGTGAATTGAATAAACTAAGTTGGCCGTAGTGTATGTGTGTGTGAATGAGTGTGTATACAGTAGGTGTTTCTCAGTAATGGGTTGTAGCTGGAAGGGCATCCGCTGTGTAAAACATATGCTGCAATTGTTGGCGGTTCATTCCGCCATGGGGACCCCTTGTCGAATAAAGAGACTAAGCCGAAGGAAAATGAATGAATGAATGTTTTCGATTTAGAAATTTGTTTTAAAAACTAAAAGATACCTGATTTTGTTGGATTCTGTTATTAAATTGAATGAATTGGTTTACTTCAGTTTTCACTTATAAACAATTCTGTGAATAAAAAAAGACAAGAAATTTGTGGACTAAAATACTTAAGTTTACCATTCTGTAGTTTATAGCCTGTTGACACCAATAAAACGAGATTAATGTGTCAATTTACAGAAGATTTCATACATTATAATAATAAATGAAGAGAAAACTTAATTGTTTAACAGCTCAGTTAAACTTTATGTCTCTATCATTTAATCCATTTGTCATGTTTAACTAAATAAGCAGACACATATGAGGCTATAACTATACAGATAATAAATATTATAATATAGTAATAGTAATAAATAGATGTTTGTCTTTCAGTTTCATCATGTCCGATTATCTCTAGCTGAACTAAACAGTTTGTTATGCTGCTTTATATTGATTATATTGTTTTATAGTATTGTTTTAGTTTAACCAACACTGGTTTACACAAACATGATCTCTTTTCTCCCGATCTTGCATCAATAAACATTTTATGAGCAAACTACGATTTATTAATTGCATATCTAATATATTATACTTTCAATAAAACATTTATAAATGATTTTGTAATAGTTATGGACATTTAGATGAGGTTTCTAGTCAATTACTGATGCAAATACTTTGCTGACTAAACTGAAGCGATCAGATTTACCGCGTTTTGGCTTTCGATGCTAAAGCGCCCTCTGGAGGAAGTTGCCGCTCAGTGTGAAACACGCATGCGCAGTACGGAGATTCACCAGAGTGGAGAAAAACTTTGCGACGGGAAGATGGCAGCGAACAGAGTAAGAGCCTTTTATAAACGAGAAATAAATGTCTGTTGGTGTAATATTGCTTTTGATAAATTGTAACAACATTATGTCTGACATATATTCATTTTATTCACTACATCGTAAATAGGTTCGTGTGTGAAGTCTATAATAATTAAATAATCCAATATGGTGTTTTACATTTATTTACATAAGATACATAAAGATAGTTTCAGCACAATATTCATTTTATTATTGATAACGGCAGTAACGAGTTAAATCATTTTATTATATATTATTTTATGTTATTTGATTGATTTATATGTTAATTTATTTAATTTATTTGTTTTTGATGTGTTCACAGTGAGTCACAGCCTTTCCTACACAGAAATTGCTGTACATGGTGAAAATATCCCATCATAAAGACTAGAAGAGCTTCTAAACAAGCAGGAGATCATTCAGGTTGGTGAATTTATATATTATTTTTTTCTTTATATATTTGCACTGATTTCAGGTGTAAATTATTAATTGTTTCTGGGTGTTATCACTATCACTTTAACTCTAGCACATCAGATTGAAAGTTTGATATTCACACTTAAAATGTTTCATTTTAACTGATTTTCATTTTGTTTATTTTAGATCAGATGGAGGTGAACGAGCAAAGACAAGAAGAGGATGAGGAAGGTAATTTCAGCACTAAAGGAACTAAAACAACACATCTGCACAGCTGTCGTCAGTGTGGAAAGAGTTTCAGAAGAAAAGCCAAGCTGAAAATACACAGAAAGACTCACGCTGGAGAGAAACCGTACATCTGTACTGAATGTGGAAAGAGTTTCTCACAGCTGGACAGTTATAAACAGCACCAGAAAACACATAAAGACAAGAGAGATCATGTGTGTTTGCAGTGTGGGAAGAGCTTTACTCAATCTGGCAGTCTGAAAAGACACCAAAGAATTCATACAGGAGAAAAATCTCACAAGTGCTCATATTGTGAGAAGAGATTCAATCATTCAGGACAGTTGAAATCACACGAGCGAATTCACACTGGAGAAAAGCCGTATCACTGTACTCAATGTGGAAAGATTTACAAAGATAAATCTGGTCTGACTTATCATCTGCTTGTTCACACTGGAGAAAAGCCGTTTACCTGTACTCAGTGTGGTCATGATTTTAGATCATCATCAAGTCTAAAACAACACATGACAATTCACACAAATGAGAAGCCTTACGCATGTCTGTTCTGTGAAAAGAGATTTTCACGTCCTGCTGATTGTAAACAGCACCAGAAAACACACACTGACGAGAGAGATCATGTGTGTTTGGAGTGTGGGAAGAGCTTTAATAGAGCTGGACATCTGAAAATACACCAAATGATTCACACTGGAGAAAAACCTCACAAGTGCTCATATTGTGAGAAGAGTTTTAGTCGTTCAGGACACTTGAAATCACACAAGCGAATTCACACTGGAGAGAAGCCGTATCACTGTACTCAGTGTGGTCATGATTTTAGATCATCATCAAGTCTAAAACAACACATGACAATTCACACAAATGAGAAGCCTTATGCATGTCTGTTCTGTGAAAAGAGATTTTCACGTCTGGATTCTTGTAAGCAGCACCAGAAAACACACACTGACGAGAGAGATCATGTGTGTTTGGAGTGTGGGAAGAGCTTTACTACAGCTGATTATCTGAAACGACGCCAAAAGATTCACACTGGAGAAAAACCTCACAAGTGCTCATATTGTGAGGAGAGTTTCATTCACTCCTCACAGCTGAAATCACACGAGCGAATTCACACTGGAGAGAAGCCGTATTGCTGTCCTCCATGTCAGAAGAGTTTCAAAGACTCATGGAGTCTGACTTATCATCTGCGTGTTCACACTGGAAAAAAGCCACTCAGCAGCTGAACGTTCATTTACAGATTCATATAAAAGCTCACAAGTGCTCATATTGTGAGAAGAGATTCAGTCGGTCTGGAGTATGTTCACACTGAGTTTCAGTGGTTATTAATATGAAAAGGCATTGTTCTGTATGAGAAAAGTTCACACAGATTAATTTTTTCCAGAATGTTTTGAGTTAACTTTGGAAAAACTAATAAGTCTAATAGATAATGCTAGTTTCAGTGAGAGCTTAGTGTTATTTTAAGTTCTGTTTTAGTTCATTATACTCAGATATTTTCTCCTGTTGTTGTAATTAAAGAGCTGCACCAGACTTTAAAGCTCCAACCCTGTAGTGTGTTGACAGTAATGTTGAGATCTGAAACTGATGCTCATTTAATGTGATGTTCCTGTTAGTTCAGTCCTGTGTTATATAAATCATACAGACACAGTTTGTAGTTATTTTTCATGTAAGAGCAGACGTGTCCACTGGTAAATAAATGTTTGGCTTTCAGTTTCATCAGCTTCAGCTGAACTAAACAGTGTGGAGTTTGCATGTTCTCCCCGTGTTGGCGTAGGTTTCCTCCGGTTGCTCCTGTTTCCCCCACAGTCCAAACACATGCGCTATAGGGGAATTGAATAAATTGGCCGTAGTGTATGTGTGTGCGCATGTGAGTGTGTGTGGGTGTTTCACAGTACTGGGTTGCAGCTGGAAGGGCATCCACTGTGTAAAACATAAGCTGGAAAAGTTGGTGGTTTATTCCACTGTGGAGACCCCTGATGAATAAAGAGACTAAGCGGAAGGAAAATTAATGAATGAATTTTTTCTATTTACAAATTTGCTTTAAAACTGAAAGATGCCTGATTTTGTGGGTTTCTGTTATTAAATTGGTTTACTTCAGTTTTCACTCATGAACAATCCTGAATGAAAAAAGACAAGAAATTTGTGGACTAAAACTCTTAAGTTTATGATTCTGTAGTTTATAGCCTGTTGACACCAATAAAACGAGATTAATGTGTCAATTTACAGAAGATTTCATCCATTATAATAATAAATGAAGAGAAAACTTAATTGTTTAACAGCTCAGTTAAACTTTATGTCTCTATAATTTAATCCATTTGTCATGTTTAACTAAATAAGCAGACACATATGAGGCTATAACTATACAGATAATAAATATAATAATAGTAATAAATAGATGTTTGTCTTTCAGTTTCATCATGTCCGACTATCTCTAGCTGAACTAAACAGTTTGTTATGCTGCTTTATATTGATTATATTGTTTTATAGTATTGTTTTAGTTTCACCAACACTGGTTTACACAAACATGATCTCTTTTCTCCCGATCTCGGATCAATAAACATTTTAATGAGCAAACTACGATTTATTAATTGCATATCTAATATATTATACTTTCAATAAAACATTTGGAATGATTTTGTAATAGTTATGAACGTTTAGATGAGGTTTTCAGTCAATTACTGATACAAATACTTTACTGACTAAACTGAAGCGATCAGATTTACCGCGTTTTGGCTTTCGATGCTAAAGCGCCCTCTGGAGGAAGTTGCCGCTCAGTGTGAAACACGCATGCGCAGTACGGAGATTCACCAGAGTGGACAAACGTTGCGACGGGAAGATGGCAGCGAACAGAGTAAGAGCCTTTATAAACGAAAAATAAATGTCTGATGGTGTAATATTGCTTCTGTTAAAATGTAATAAAATTATAACGAACAGTTATCTTAATATAATTATGAATGACATTCATTTTAATTCACTACATCGTAAATTGGTTTGTGTGTGAAGTCTGTGTAATATTCAAATAATCCAATATGGTGTTTTGCTTTATTTATATAAGTTACATAAAGATAGTTTAATTCAGCACAGTATTCATTGTATTATTGACAACGGGATTAATTACTTGTATAATTTTATTATATATAATTTTATGTTATTTGATTGATTTATATGTTAATTTATTTAATTTATTTGTTTTTGGTGTGTTCACAGTGAATCACAGCCTTTCCTATACAGAAATTGCTGTACATGGTGAAAATATCCCATCATAAACACTAGAAGAGCATCTAAACAAGCAGGAGATCATTCAGGTTGGTGAATATAAATTTTTTTTTTCTTTTTCTATATTTGCACTGATTTCAGGTGTTAATTATTATATGTTACTGGGTGTTACCGCCCTTACTTAAATACGACTCGTAAACCTAAGACAACGTAACTAGGGTTGGGCGATGTCGACCAACTTGGCATCGTACAATGTCTAATGTAAAACATTGCGATGAACGACGGCATCATAGTTGTAGGCGGCAGTGAATTAATTATTTATGAATAATGAATTAATTCATAATAAATAAACTATCTGTAGCCTACCGTTTCAACTACCTGACCCGTATGGTCTTTGTTTTACTCATAACCAATCATAAATAAAGATAACGTACACACAAATTACCACCTGTTTTTTCCAGTTGGCTTGTCAATGGCACAGGATTGCTTAAACACTTTTTATATAAAAAATAAGATTTATTAATAAACATTGTGAGATGATGGTGGCGTGATTTTTAAAATGAGAGTAGGCGTTTCGTATTTATGGCTATTAATCCTATCTACCTGCAACCCACCCATAAACATCTAGTAGCTACTTTTTGATTACCTCACTGGTGGATCAAAGGCAGGACTCCTGAATATGAAAGAATCATGCATAACAGGGTTTTATGCGTCCCCAATATGCAACGAGAGTGACTCCATAGGGTAAAGTACACTGCACACACTTTGTGTAATGTGTGAAGTCGTGCACACATGTAAGCACAAGGATAACTCATCCTTTAAATGTCCATGCTTAATCGTTAAGGTCTAGGTTGCAGGGTTATCAACAATGTGTATATTTTTGGCTTGGAACAGCCTCCTGTTAAAGATTTTTGACAAATAACAACAAAAAACGAACAAATAAACTTAATTGAAACCAAATCTATGAAGTATCGGTATCGGTACTCGGTATCGGCAAGTACACAAATTAAAATACTCGTACTCGTATCGGTTTGTAAAAAAGTGGTATCGGTGCATCCCTAGGGAGGAGTTTCCTCATCTCAGCTCGTAGACTTACAGGCACACACAAACAGTCAATTCGGAGAGATATAAAACGCACATAAATTATTTAAACGTAAAACCGGAAAAAAACGAAATTCACAAGCGCATATTGAACCGTAGATGTCTTACCGAATGGTTCAATATTAAATTGAGAATTGTGGCATCTCCACTGATAAGTCACCCATATTTTAAGCAAAACTGTGCTATTCTTCTGCTAATTAAACGTTCACACTCTGCTCTTACTGGTTAAATGTGCAATCAAGGAAGATTGGCCAGCAGGCTGTCAAATTTAGCCATGAAACTGCCTATTGTCCAACCATTGTATGCGTGTCAATTGCTAGTTTACAGCATTCTTTAACATATCTTTTGTTTTTAAGAGTGAAAAAAGTAACTCAGAAATGTTTAGAAACACTTGATAGTGAATAAATTGGTACATCGAACTTCAAATGGTTGATCCTCACAAGAAAAGCTGATCTCTGTAGTTTTCTGCTGTTAAATCAGACTTCACTTGAACTGATTCTGACTTGACTTTTATTTCAGATCAGATGGAGGCGAATAAGCAAAGAGAAGAACTGAATGAAGAGGACGAGAGACGAAACTTCGAGACTCAAGGAGCAGAAACGAAACATCTGCACAGCTGTCCTCAGTGTGGAAAGAGTTTCGCAAGCAAAGGAAACCTGAACATGCACATCAAGACTCACTCTGGAGAGAAACCGTACATCTGCACTGAATGTGGAAAGAGTTTCACACGACTGGATAATTGTAAACAGCACCAGAAAACGCATAATGAAGTGAGAGATTACGTGTGTTTGGAGTGTGGGAAGAGATTTAATCAAGCTGGAAATCTGAAACGACACCAAAGGATTCACACTGGAGAGAAACCCTACAAGTGCTCATATTGTGAGAAGAGTTTCAGTCATTCGGGACACTTGAAATCACACGAGCGAATTCACACCGGAGAAAAGCCGTATCACTGTACTCACTGCGGAAAGAGCTTCAGATGTAGTTCTGGTCTCAGTTTTCATCTAAATGTTCACACAGGAGAAAAACCGTACAAGTGCTCGTATTGTGAGAAAAGTTTTGCTTGGTCTGTAAACCTGAAATCACACGAGCGAGTTCACACCGGAGAGAAGCCGTATTACTGTCCTCCCTGTCAGAAGAGTTTCAGATGGTCACAAAATCTTTTCAAACACATGAAGAAATGCAAGTCGTCACAGTGAGGAGGGTTTACTGTAGCTTTCATTTCAAATTCATTCAAGAACATTAAGATGAGAAATCTGATCTCTGTTTATATATTTATTTTATTTTTAGATGATCATCATCATTTCTAAGGGTGCTTTCACACCTGGACATTTGTTTCTAAACCTGTTTCGTTTCCCTTGTTAGTGTGGTTCTTTTAGCATATGTGAATCCAGCAATCAGATCCACGCCAAATCAATCGGTTTAAATGAGGTGGTCTCGGCTCGATTGAAACAAGCTCTGGAGTGGATCGATTGTAGTGAGAAAGCAAAGCCATCCAGCAAACTAACAAACCAGGTTATATCACAGTGAATTATGGTTGTGTAATAGCCATATCTATGACTATATGAAGAGAGAATAAGGAGTAAAGGCTGATTTATACTTCTGCGTCAAGCGCACACGTATGCTACGGCGCAGCCTACGCATGGACGCATAGCCCCTCGCCGTGGCCGTCGGCGACGTTGACGCGCACCTCTCAAAAAATTTAACGCGTACGCATAGCGCAAGCTCTGTGATTGGTCGGCTTGGTAGCGCTGACGAGTGTGGACGGAGGTGAAAGCCGTGCGCCCGATGCAGCGAGTGTTTACAAGTGTGGAGTCCCGTGAAGGAGCTCCGGAGACTGTGTATGGAGACTGTTGTTTTGTGTTTATCCTATGATTAAAGTTGTTGCAGAAGTATAAATGCACTTGCGCCGTGGGTCATGCCGATCACTTGACGCAGAAGTATAAACCAGGCTTAAGGCAGGATGTCATCATTCCTACCAGCAAATGTGCGTTTTATGTCGAATACGAAAGTGAACGCATGCTGAAATATTACAGAGTGCTGTTTATCTGTTGGGAAAATTGACCGAAATTATCATTTGATAATTTTCCCATATTTTAATCTCAAAAGAAAGATCAACATTGATCTGCTTCATGATCGGATTGCAGTCTCGGTTCATCTGTTATTTCTCTTTATAATTTAAGCCTGTAACGCATAATTCTAGCCAACCATTTTTACAAAACAACTTGACAACTGAAATGAGGCTGTGTATAGAAAAGTCTTACCTCTGATTTATATTTGGTGACGATGTCTGTGGGTGTCAAAATTAAAGTGCACATTTTCACTTATAATGTTTTATTGCTCATCGTATTAAATTTAAATCCATGGGACTCTGAAAATAAACCCCAGTGTTTCCTCTAGGATTTTTTCCAGCTGTGGCGGCAGGACTTTTACACAGATGTACCAACTACCTATGGTGTTATTTCAATGACACATGTTGTGAGCGCAGTATTACAAGTCAAGATCGGATTTATGTAATACGAGCATGCGAATCTCTGCTTGCGCGCTGATTTCCTCTGTTCGTGCACAACTTCACACCCTCAAATATACTCTGCTCAAGTGCAGATTTGCTTGTGCGCTTTCAAATAAACTCTGCTGAAGTGCGGTTTAGTGCGTTTATGTGACGAGTACATCTTTAACATTTATTAGATTTGCTAGGAATGTTTATGAATGTCTCCGATAGACCTACAGAGCGGCATTAATGCGTCCTGAAGTAAAGTGAAACGGCTATAAACTCCAGCCAGATAAAGTCTTTGTTTGCAGAGCCGTAGACCTTTATCTATACAGTATAATTATGGAAACTGTGTTCATCTTAACTAAAAGCTACACCGTGTTTGCTCGCATCACGCACCTGTCAGTCAGTCAGCATGTCACCTTAAAGAATTAAACAAATAACGCACAGCACTACTACGGTTACAGAAAAGTTTGCGCTGTTATAATTCACTTACCTTTTAATACGTTTTTGTGCGATTATAACCCGCTATTAAAAAAACAACGACTGAATGTTTTGAATTGGAAGCTGTAATATAGCCATGGCGGGATGAATTTTGGTGTGGCGGCCCGCCATGGAAGAATGAATGTAGCGGAAACCATGAACCCTGAAACTCTGACCAATGTGAGGAGAGTCTACTCGCACATGAAAATCCACACAAATGAGAAGCGTTATGGGCGTTCAGTTTGTAGAAAGATTAAGTAAACAATATCAAATGTTATATCGGTGTAATTTTTAATAATTCTGACTGGTTCATTGCATGATTAAGGAACAAACTTTTTTAAAAACAACGAATTATTAACATTGCAGCTTGTATTCTTTCTGCTGAGCAATGTTTTTACGTAATTTGTAAGGTTATGTTGTTTTAAACTTGGCTAAGCTTTGAGCTGATTGTGCATGAGCTTGTAATTCGATAATAAAATAAAAACAAATGAACTGGAATTATGTGGTTGACTGTTTTCTATTTAGGCGACAGCGTGGCTCAGTTGTTAGCACTGTTGCCTCACAACACGAAACTCACTGGTTCGAGTCCCGAGTCTCCTCGTGTTGGTGTGGGTTTCCTCCGGGTGCTCCGGTTTCCCCCACAGTCCAAACACATAAAATAGGTAAATTGGATAAACTGAATTGGCTGTAGTGTATGAGTGTGTAAATAAGTGTGTATGGGTGGTTCCCAGTACTAGGTTGAAGCTGGAAGGGCATCCGCTGTGTAAAACATGCTGGAATAATTGGCGGTTCATTCCACTGTGGAGACCCTCTGATGAATAAAGAGACTAAGCTGAAGGAAAATAAATGAGTGAATGTTTTCTATTTACAAATTTGCTTTAAAACTGAAAGATGCCTGATTTTGTGGGTTTCTGTTATTAAATTGGTTTACTTCAGTTTTCACTCATGAACAATTCTGTGAATGAAAAAACACAAGAAATTTGTGGACTAAAACTCTTAAGTTTATGATTCTGTAGTTTAAGGCCTGTTGACACCAATAAAACGAGATTAATGTGTCAATTTACAGAAGATTTCATACATAATAATAATAAATGAAGAGAAAACTTAATTGTTTAACAGCTCAGTTAAACTTTATGTCTCTATCATTTAATACATTTGTCATGTTTAACTATACAAGCAGACACATATAAGGCTATAACTATAGAGATAATAAATATGATAATATAGTAATAGTAATAAATAGATGTTTGGCTTTCAGTTTCATCATGTCTGACTATCTCTAGCTGAACTAAACAGTTTGTTATGCTGCTTTATATTGTTTTATAGTATTGTTTTAGTTTAACCAACACTGGTTTACACAAACATGATCTCTTTTCTCCCGATCTCGCATCAATAAACATTTTATTGAGCAAACTATGATTTATTAATTGCATATCTAATAAATTATACTTTCAATAAAACATTTATAAATGATTTTGTAATAGTTATAAACGTTTAGATGAGGTTTTCAGACAGTTACTGATACAAATACTTTGCTGACTAAACTGAAGCGATCAGATTTACCGCGTTTTGGCTTTCGATGCTAGAGCGCCCTCTGGAGGAAGTTGCCGCTCAGTGTGAAACACGCATGCGCAGTACGGAGATTCACCAGAGTGGAGAAAAACTTTGAGACGGGAAGATGGCAGCGAACAGAGTAAGAGCCTTTTATAAACGAAAAATAAATGTCTGTTGGTGTAATATTGCTTCTGATAAATTGTAACAACATTATGTCTGACATATATTCATTTTATTCACTACATCGTAAATAGGTTCGTGTGTGAAGTCTGTAAAATAATTAAGTAATCCAATATGGTGTTTTACATTTATTTATATAAGATACATAAAGATAGTTTCAGCACAGTATTTATTTTAATATTGATAACGGGAGTAACGAGTTGTATTATTTTATTATATATTATTTTATGATATTTGATTGATTTATATGTTAATTTATTTGTTTTTGATGTGTTCACAGTGAATCACAGCCTTTCCTACACAGAAATAGCAGTACATGATGAAAATATCCCAACATAAAGACTAGAAGAGCATCTAAACAAGCAGAAGATCATTCAGGTTGGTGAATATATATATAATTTTTTCTTTTTATATATTTGCACTGATTTTAGGTGTAAATTATTATTTGTTACTGGGTGTTACGGCCCTTACTTAAATACGACTCGTAAACCTAAGAAAACGTAACTAGGGTTGGGCGATGTCGACCAATGTGGCATTGTACGATGTCTAATGTGAAGCATTGTGATGGAAGATGGCATCGTCCTCGTAGGCGGCAGTGAATTAATTGTTTATGAAAAATTAATTTATTCATAACGAATTATTTGTAGCCTATCGTTGCAACTACCTGACCCGCATGGTCTTTGTTTTACCCATAACCAAATCATAAATAAATAAAAATAAGTTACACACAAATTACCACCTGTCAGTCCCTTTTTCCACTAGACTCTGGCATGAATAGGCAGAGTGATCTGTGTCTTTATAATGGCGTCGACAAACTTGGTAAAAAAAGGTGCACAACCAACAGGAACCAACCAACAGTGTCTGAGGTTTTCACTAAAATGACTAAGTACAAGCGTGAAAGAGGAAGATTGAAGCAGTGTGCTGACGCTGTGACACGTTACCTGATAGATTAAAAAGACCGAAGAGTCGTTAGATAGAGAAGATTAATTACATATCACTTTTAACAACTATAGCGAGATGCGATCCAGCGGTACATCCTTGATAAACTCTCCGACGTGCACTGCTCTCTGGGGTTTTGTGCTCAAAGCACCTGCTGGCTGCTAGAGCTCAGATGCGCATGTACGCTGCAGCGCATGACAGAGTAGGTGCGTTCGACATGAAGCACAGCTGCAGCCGGTGATCAACGAGATTAGCCGAGCGCAGGCGGGGGCGGAGTTGAAAACGGAGCCGTCAAGCCGTGCTCTAGTTGCTGCAGTCATGATTACCGATCACATGGCGTGATCATTTATTTATTTATTTATTTATTGAAATAACAACAAAAGATATAAAGTACAAATAAAATCAGAATACAGTCTCTACAAACTTCATTTTTAAACAGTAAGGGAATTATGAATTAAAATTAAGTAGCCTACATACAAATGCATGAGAAATAAGGGGGAAAATAAGGGCACATAAAAATGAAATAAATATCCACGAATAGGATTATTTTGAATAAAGAAGGCATTTTAAAAAAGCCCTTTAATCCAAAAAGATTGAACAAAATGACCAAAATAAATGAGCTACACTTTCAGTAGAAATTTCCCAGAAAGAGCAGGTACATCAATGACACTTTTAACATTTCTGCGTAATATGGTTTGACAGAAAATAAAATATTTTAGAATCATATTTTTATATGACATATTTTTATATAACTTAATTTGCTAAGAAATCGTCAGGATCAATGATGATAATTATTGTATTACAAGTCTGTAAGAGTTATTTGAGTTAATATTTAGGTTATTTACTAAAATATATCATTTATATCGTTTATGGAGCTAAATACAGTAGTCTGTATAAAAAAGGCAGAATAAACCTGTGCAAACATTCTAGTCAGTATGAACAAATTATTTAACAAAAGATGATGCTGCAGTAAAATGTTTGTAGTCTTTTAATAAGCATGATGTGTACAAGATAGAGAGGGTATGAACAACAGTTAATTGTTTGTTTTGAAATTTGTGAGAAGGATGTTGTCCAATAATAAACCTGAATCACACGTGGTTGTTGTCATGCGGTGAACTTGGCCAATCGTGTTATATTGGTGTCGTCATCAGAGCTCATGCAGGCGCTCTTCAGTTGCTGCGCGGGCTAAGTCAGTCGTCTGATCTCGGAGCGCTGTCGCGGTACTTTGATGCCACATGTGACAGTCACGTGGCGTCAGCGCAGCATCAATCCGGCCAAAATTTCTAACCAGCATGCACCGCTTTAAGACAGACTTCGATCGATCTGCGCAGCGCTGCATGAAGTCGAACGCACCTAGTGTCTGTGTGTTCGTGTGTGGTCATGTGATGTGTGTTTTCAGCTGTATAGTGTGGACGGAGAGATCTATTTAGAAATGCTAAGTGAAACGCCAGTGTGGATGTGGATCATTTTTGTTCTAAAATGCCATTTTAAATGTATTAGACGTATTAGAGTTAACGGGGCCTGAGTGTGTATTTTTCGCTAGCGGGTTGCTGCTGCGATGGGGGCGGGGCAGAGGATCGCAATGCCGGCTTAGCATCGTGATGTCTATTGGACGATGTCATCATCTATCGACCCAACCCTAAACGTAGCATAAATAAACAACGCCCAAAGTTCTCCAGCTAAATTATTTTTTAACATAACATAATCAGCAAAACAATCCAAAATGGCAAGAGATGCCATTGCACTCAATGGAGCTAGTGATGTCACTGTGAAGGGTAGGGTTAGGGGTGGGGTTAGGTGAGCATATTAAGGCCCAATCCCAATCCTATTTTTGTACACCTTCCCCTTGGCCCTTGAAACAGAGTGTGAAGGCGAAGGGCTTCAAAATTTACCCCTAAAAAATGGGACAGCACTTCAACACCTGCACACGTCATCAAATGTCATCACGAGCTCTTGCTTCATGTGAGATCAGACGATCTCGACTGCTGTAGTTGTTCCAGTTGTGTTATGTTTTTGGTGTTTATCTTCAGGAAATCACTGAAGGCATATATTATGTTATCATAACGATCTAATGTGGCAATAAGATCGTAACTGTACTGTGCATTTACACAGTGGCCATATTCATCTATATAAACACACGAAATCAACATTAACATTATAGCAGACACTGTAAAAAGGTCATTCTCAGCCACTAGACTGTTCTGACAGGGTATTCGAGCATCATCGAGTGTCAGAATGTTGTGGGACTTCTGTACAGGAGTTATTATTAGGGATTATAGATAGCCAAATTCAGCGGTTTTTATTTTAGCGTTTTTTCAAAAAGCACGATGGTAAAACACGAACGCGGTTATGAATATATTAAAACATGTGCTTGTTTGTTATAAAATAAATTTAATAATGACAAAAAATATAAATTTGTGCATCTCCTTAATTCCGGGTGCAACTATCCTGCTGCTGTAGCTGGTGTATTCTGGGAAATTTTCTTACCCCTTGATTTCGAGTGTGGTCCTGAAAAATCTCCCTTTTGAGGGGTATCTACCCCTTCCCCTTAACCCTTCACCTTCACGCTAAAGAGAATTGGGACACCCCTACCCCTTCACGTGAACATGCAAAATGAGGGGTAGGGGTAAGGGGTAGAATTAGGATTGGTCCTAAAAACATTGGATGCAGCTCAGATTGCATTTGCACCAAGTCTGCAGCCAGACCCCTCTCCAATGAGCGAGAGCCGCTTCCGTCCGTTTTAAAAGCCTGAAGCCTGTTTCACACCGCAAGCGTCAGCAGCGCGCGAGCAGAGCGTGAGCAGCGCCTGTTTTTTCAGCGTCCATGTTAACAGATTAGAGCTTTCATACCGCACGCAGAAGCAGCGCGTCAACGCGAGGCGTGAGCGTCATTGAAGCAGCAGTGCAGCGATAGTTTCGGCGCTGGGTCTATTTTTGCCGCGCTGCTCACGCTCAATTAAAGTGACAGTGCATTGATAATGACCAAAAAAGTAGCAATTTTACCCAATAAATGCGCCAATAATATCAACTGATTTATATATAGTCAATCAAATGAACTTAAACGATTAAAAACTGCAACAAATATTTATTTAGCAAACCAAATGTAAAACAATTTTAGTATCAGTTTTGCTTAAGTTGCACACTAGTGTTGCAGGAGAGGGGAAATAGAAGTGGCCTCTTTAAGACTGCTATTTACGGGAGTTGTAGTTCATAACGAAGTGTATTGTGGGTAGTGCAGTTCGACACGCATGCTGAATGATGTGAGCTCGCTGTGTGCTGTGCAGTTGAAGCAGAGGAAGAAAGTTTTATTCGGCTTTGTTTTATGTTCACTCAAGTTATTCCACCCGGGAGCTGTTTGCACTGTGAACCTGACAACACGAAAATAAGTAAAAGAAGGGCATGCGTTGATTACTTCTGTCCGTCTCATCCTTTGCACGAGCATGAATTAACGAGCCTTTACTCTGCCGCTGGACATTGCTGAAACGGAGAAAGTAACTAGTTTGATCATGTATAAATATCATTATAACTATATTGTATAAATATTATTAGAACTAGGCCTACAACATCCTGACAATCAAAAACAAAATGACATGATGTCACAGGCGATTGTCTTCTGAGTGCACCAGCCATCAATGACACTCCTCATAGAGCGTGAGAAGCATACAGTGCTGTAGGATCTTTATAATTTGTTAAATAAAGACTTGCAGGTAAGGAAACAGCATAGGATGAAGTTGCCGCGGGCCTTGGTGCAGATGAAAAGTTTAAAAAATGTATATATATATACATATATGTATAGAGAGAGAGAGAGCAAGGGAGAGAGATAGGTAACTAGATAGAATAGACAGAAATAGATTGATCAGTGCAGCAGCTGCTGAAGAACTGCGCGCTGCAGACGCAGCTGGTGTGAAAGACAAACGCCTGCGTGCTGCTTCTGCTCTCCATACGCGCTGCGCACGCGCTGCTCACGCACTGCTTTCGCTTGCTGTGTGAAACAGGCGTGACGTCAATAAATCAACTAATAGAAAACTGAAAAGGGAAAAAGACAAACAAGATCAAATGAATAATAATTACAGGCAGGAGTAAACGCCACACATAACTCTGGGTTTTTAACGTCTATTTGTAAGGCGAACTTGAGTGTCTAGAAAGCCACTATTATATATTATCAATTATTAGAGGCCAAGCAGCGAAGCTGCGGAGGCACCTATTGTTTTTGTTCTGGTATTATTCTTCTTCCGCCGTGATTTGAATGGCAGCCCATATAACAGTTGGTAGGAAAGTTATGAAATTTGGCACATGGGTAGAAGATATTGGATTCATCAAATAGACCAAATTTGGACCCTGTAAACCATACTCTCTAGCGCCACCACTTGTCCAAATTTGCAATTTTGAAATGGTTATAACTTTTGATCCGTAGGTGGCAAATTCAAAATTCTTTTTTTTCCTTGATTCAATGGCTTATGCCAATGCAAATTGACACCAAATTTAAAAAATCGTAAGGTTTAGTTTTTTCTAAAATTATGAGTTTGTAAAACCTACTTTTTCGAACTCGTCCTAGACGGCTAAGCCAATTGTCACCAAAATTGAACCAGGTCATCTTCAGACCATGCTGACAAAAATTTACCAAAAGAAAGTTGATTAGTAAAACGGTTGTGAAATTGTACGCAAACGAATTGTTCGAAGTTGTCGTAAATTTGATCATTAGGCCATATCTCGCCAACGCTTTTGATTATTCTCACCAAACTTGCTGTGTGTTATGACAACTATGGTGTGAGGTGGCCTGCACAGTTTTGGCGCAGCGCCACGTAGTGGTCAGGAGATACGAAAAAAGGGTATTTTTGCAAATATCTCGTGAGCCCTTGCGCTAAAATTCACAAAATTGGTCTCATTGCATTCAGAGGGACATTCTGAGTCGATTGATATCCAATTTTCCCATATTCGTCATTTTGGGTGTAGCCATTTTGAATTTTAGCCAAAAACGGCATATTTTATCAACGCATTGAGCTATTGCCACCAAAATTGGTATACACGTTCAACTCCATGCCCTGAAATGTTCAAAAGATTTCGGACCAGCGCCACCTTGTGGTCAAAATTTATAAAGAAATTTCGAAAAATGCTAATAACTTCTGCTGCATTGACCTTATTGTCACGTGACTGGCCTTGATAGATTCCTTGGAAGGTCGTGCACGCATTGGCACCAAATTTTCCATAATTTGACCAACTTCCTGTCTGCCATTGTTATGCAAATGGAAACGCTACTTTTACGAACTCCTCCTAGACCGTCGGCCTGATTTTCACCAAATTTGTCTCAGATCATCTTCAGACCATGCTGACAAAAAGTTATCAAATTCGTGTCGGTTCGCTTAGTAGATTTTGTGTATTACACCGACAAATGTGCTGACATGATGCCAAACAACAGGCTGTATCTCTGCGATGCTTAAAGATATTGACACCAAATTTTACATGTCTCATTGCCACATCAAAATGAACAAACCATAAAAATTTGGTGACAGAGCCACCTATGAGTCAAGAGTTATAAACCATTTATTATTCATTGATAATGAAACTTACAAATTTGATAATAACTTTTGACTGCATATTCTGATTTTGAGTAAATTGAGCTCAAACTATTCCTTAGGTGATGCTGAAAACAAAGATACCCCATATGCCATAATTGCCAAAACTTTCTGTCCACCATGTTGAATTTGTTCAAAAACGCACATTTTCAAACTCCTCCTAGGCCATTGGTCCAATTTTCACCAAATTTGGCTCACGTGATCTTCAGACCTTGCTGGCAAAAAGTTATCAAATTCGTGTCGATAAGCGTAACGTTTTTTGTGTATTACACCGACAAATGTGCTGACATGATGCCACGCGACATGTGAGGTTGTATCTCTGCGATGCTTAAAGATATTGACACCAAATTTTAGGTGTGTCATTGCCATATGCCATATGCCATATGCCACATCTTCAGACCGTGCTGGCAAAAAGTTATCAATTTTGTGTTGATAGTGTAGGGCCTCGCACATGTAATACACAATTATGTAGTGCGTTAACTTTAAATTAGCTTAAAGGGAATATAACAGAACTTAAAGCGGCTCCAAAAGAATCAACTCTCTTGAACTGAACAAACGAATCGTCCAGCGCTCGTTTGAACAGACAGAGCTGTTGACTCAACAATGAATATTGCTATTCAAACTAAAGTAACAACACTTTAATATTTAAGCAGGGTAACAAGATCTAGGTATAAGGCATTAGATTCATAAGTATACACAGGCCACTTTCCTTTCAATACAAAAGAGACTTTATTGACTACAAACAAAACTAACAAAAACACACATACACACACGCATTCATACTGATTGCAGACAAGGAATGGAAGGAAAGAAGAGTTTAGGAGAGATGTGATGTTCTACCTCAAGATGTAAAACCTAACCAAGCGAACCAAATAATCAATTCAACCTTTACTGTTTCTCAGACAGGGTTATCTATCATTTAACATGACTAGCAGATCATACACCAGTTCAGCAATGGATCTGGAGATGTACTTGCGTTCCTTGGTGATGTGGTGAAGTCCCTCTGTGGAGCTGGATTCCCACACGAGTTCGCTGGTGGTTGGCTGGTCGTTGCTTACATTTCCAGTTAAATGGACTTCAAATGTATTCAGAACTCATTGTTTCACTTGATCTGGTTCTCTATAGAGCTTGTTGCTCATGGCCTCTGGACTGCTTTGTCATTGGGCCTCTGCATTGCTTGGCCCCGCAATTGCTGCTTGCAGCTATATTTATTATTATTATTATTGGTAAACTATCACTTTAACTCTAGCACATCAGATTCAAAGTTTGATATTCACACTTAAAATGTTTCACTTGAACTGATTTTCACTTTGTTTATTTTAGATCAGATGGAGGTGAACGAGCAAAGACAAGAAGAGAATGAGGAACGTAACTTCAGCACTAAAGGAACTAAAACAACACATCTGTACAGCTGTCGTCAGTGTGGAAAGAGTTTCAGAAGAAAAGCCAAGCTGAAAAAACACAGAAAGACTCACGCTGGAGAGAAACCGTACATCTGTACTGAATGTGGAAAGAGTTTCTCACAGCTGGACAGTTATAAACAGCACCAGAAAACACATAAAGACGAGAGAGATCATGTGTGTTTGCAGTGTGGGAAGAGCTTTACTCAATCTGGCAGTCTGAAAATCCACCAAAGAATCCATACAGGAGAAAAACCTTACAAGTGCTCATATTGTGAGAAGAGATTCAGTCAATCTGGACACTTCATATCACACGAGCGAATTCACACTGGAGAAAAGCCGTATCACTGTCCTCAATGTGGAAAGAGTTACAAAAACAAATCCAGTCTGACTTATCATCTGCTTGTTCACACTGGAGAAAAGCCGTTTACCTGTACTCAGTGTGGTCATGATTTTAGATCATCAACAAATCTAAAACTACACATGACAATTCACACAAATGAGAAGCCTTATGCATGTCTGTTCTGTGAAAAGAGATTTTCACGTCCTGCAGATTGTAAACAGCACCAGAAAACACACACTGACGAGAGAGATCATGTGTGTTTGGAGTGTGGGAAGAGCTTTACTACAGCTGGTAATCTGAAACAACACCAAAGAATCCATACAGGAGAAAAACCTCACAAGTGCTCATATTGTGAGAAGAGTTTCATTCATTCAGGACACTTGAAATCACATGAGCGAATTCACACCGGAGAAAAGCCGTATCACTGTACTCAATGTGGAAAGAGTTTCAAAGACAAATGCGGTCTGACTTGTCATCTGCGTGTTCACACTGGAGAAAAGCCGTTTACCTGTACTCAGTGTGGTCATGATTTTAGATCATCATCAAGTCTAAAACTACACATGAGAATTCACACAAATGAGAAGCCTTATGCATGTCTGTTCTGTGAAAAGAGATTTTCACATCTGTATTCTTGTAAACGGCACCAGAAAACACACTCTGACGAGAGAGATCATGTGTGTTTGGAGTGTGGGAAGAGCTTTAATAGAGCTGGCAGTCTGAAACGACACCAAAAGATTCACACTGGAGAAAAACCTCACAAGTGCTCATATTGTGAGAAGAGTTTCAGTCGTTCAGGACAATTGAAATCACATGAGCGAATTCACACTGGAGAGAAGCCGTATTGCTGTCCTCCATGTCAGAAGAGTTTCAAAGACTCATGGAGTCTGACTTATCATCTGCGTGTTCACACTGGAAAAAAGCCACTCAGCAGCTGAACGTTCATTTCCAGATTCATATAAAAGCTCACAAGTGCTCATATTGTGAGAAGAGATTCAGCCGGTCTGGAGTATGTTCACACTGAGTTTCAGTGGTTATTAATATGAAAAGGCATTGTTCTGTATGAGAAAAAGTTTACACAGATTCATTTTTTCAGAATGTTTTGAGTTAACTTTGGAAAAACTAATAAATCTAATAGATAATGCTAGTTTCAGTGAGAGCTTAGTGTTATTTTAAGTTCTGTTTTAGTTCATTATACTCAGATGTTTTCTCCTGTTGTTCTAATTAAAGAGCTGCACCAGACTTTAAAGCTCCAACCCTGTAGTGTGTTGACAGTAATGTTGAGATCTGAAACTGATGCTCATTTAATGTGATGTTCCTGTTAGTTCAGTCCTGTGTTATATAAATCATACAGACACAGTTTGTAATTATTTTTCATGTAAGAGCAGACGTGTCCACTGGTAAATAAACGTTTGGCTTTCAGTTTCATCAGCTTCAGCTGAACTAAACTGTGTGGAGTTTGCATGTTCTCCCCATGTTGGCGTGGGTTTCCTCCGGTTTCCCCCACAGTCCAAACACATACACTATAGGTAAATTTAATAAATTGGCTGTAGTGTGTGTGCATGAGTGTGTATGGGTGTTTTCCAGTACTGGGTTGCAGCTGGAAGGGCATCCGCTGTGTAAAACACATGCTGGAAAAGTTGTCGGTTTATTCCGCTGTGGTGACCCCTGATGAATAAAGGGACTAAGCTGAAGGAAGATGAATGAATGAATGTTTTCTATTTACAAATTTGCTTTAAAACTGAAAGATGCCTGATTTTGTGGGTTTCTGTTATTAAATTGGTTTACTTCAGTTTTCACTCATGAACAATTCTGTGAATGAAAAAAGACAAGAAATTTGTGGACTAAAACTCTTAAGTTTATGATTCTGTAGTTTATAGCCTCTTGACACCAATAAAACGAGATTAATGTGTCAATTTACAGAAGATTTCATACATTATAATAATAAATGAAGAGAAAACTTAATTGTTTAACAGCTCAGTTAAACTTTATGTCTCTATCATTTAATCCATTTGTCATGTTTAACTAAATAAGCAGACACAGATGAGGCTAACTATACAGATAATAAATATAATAATATAGTAATAAATAGATGTTTGTCTTTCAGTTTCATCATGTCCGACTATCTCTAGCTGAACTAAACAGTTTGTTATGCTGCTTTATATTGATTATATTGTTTTATAGTATTGTTTTAGTTTAACCAACACTGGTTTACACAAACATGATCTCTTTTCTCCCGATCTCGGATCAATAAACATTTTAATGAGCAAACTACGATTTATTAATTGCATATCTAATATATTATACTTTCAATAAAACATTTATAAATGATTTTGTAATAGTTATGAACGTTTAGATGAGGTTTTCAGTCAATTACTGATACAAATACTTTGCTGACTAAACTGAAGCGATCTGATTTACCGCGTTTTGGTTTTCGATGCTAGAGCGCCCTCTGGAGGAAGTTGCCGCTCAGTGTGAAACACGCATGCGCAGTACGGAGATTCACCAGAGTGGAGAAAAACTTTGAGACGGGAAGATGGCAGCGAACAGAGTAAGAGCCTTTTATAAACGAAAAATAAATGTCTGTTGGTGTAATATTGCTTTTGGTAAATTGTAACAACATTATAACGAACAGTTATCTTAATATAATTATGAATGACATATATTTTAATCCACTACATCGTAAATAGGTTCGTGTGTGAAGTCTGTGTAATATTCAAATAATCTAATATGGTGTTTTGCTTTATTTATATAAGATACATAAAGATAGTTTCAGCACAATATTCAATTTATTATTGATAACGGGAGTTGTATAATTTTATTATATATAATTTTATGATATTTGATTCATTTATATTTACATTTATTTATTTGTTTTTGATGTGTTCACAGTGAATCACAGCCTTTCCTACACAAAAATTGCTGTACATGGTGAAAATATCCCATCATAAAGACTAGAAGAGCTTCTAAACAAGCAGGAGATCATTCAGGTTGGTGAATATATATATAATTTTTTTTTCTTTTTATATATTTGCACTGATTTCAGGTGTTAATTAATATTTGTTACTGGGTGTTACGGCCCTTACTTAAATACGACTCGTAAACCTAAGACAACGTAACTAGGGTTGGGCGATGTCGACCAATTTGGCATTGTACAATGTCTAATGTGAAACATTGCGATGGACGACGGCATCATAGTTGTAGGCGGCAGTGAATTAATTATTTATGAATAATTAATTAATTCATAATAAAAAAAACTATCTGTAGCCTACCGTTTCAACTACCTGACCCGCATGGTCTTTGTTTTACTCATAACCAATCATAAATAAATAAAGATAACTTACACACAAATTACCACCTGTCAGTGACTTTTTCCGCTGGACTCTGGCATGAATAGTCAGAGTGATCTGTGTCAGTATAAAGGCGTCGACAAACTTGCTTGGTAAAAAAGGTGCACAACCAACAGGAACCAACCAACAGTGTCTGAGGTTTTCGCTAAAATGACTAAGTACAAGCATGAAAGCGAAAGATTGTGCTGTGACACGTTACCTGATAGATTAAAAACACAGAAGAGTCGTTAGATAGAGACAAGATTAATTAAATATCACTTTTAACAACTATAGTGAGACGCCATCCAGCGGTACATCCTTGATAAACTGCCCGACATGCACTGCTCTCTGGGGTTTTGTGCTCAAAGCACCTGTGATGCTGGAGCTCATGACAGAGTGTCTGTGTGTTTGTGTGTGTGGTCACGTGATGTGCGTTTTCAGTGGTATAGTGTGGACGAAGAGATCTTTTCAGAAATGCTAGATGAAACTCCAGTGTGGATGTGGATCATTTTCGTTCTAAAATACCATTTTAAATCTAAGACGTATTAGTGTAAACAGGGCCTAAGTGTGTATTTTTTACAAGCGGGTTGCTGCTGCGACGGGGCGGGGCAGAGGATCATGATGCCGGCTCAGCATCGTCATGTCTATCGACCATCTGCGATGGACGATGGCATCGACCCAACCCTAAACGTAATATAAATAAAAAACGGCCAAATTGCTCAGACTAATTTATTTATTAACATAATCAGCAAAACAATCCAAAATGGCAAGAGATGGGGAGCCCAACAACATAATAAATGACAAGCAAACAAACCTAAAGCAGGTTAAGACTCCCCACTCCAAACAAATATCAAAAGAAAAGTATAAAGGAGAACACAACAATAAAGCCGTCAGAAACTGTGGTGGTGTGGAGGAATGAGCCAATAGTATCTGGATGCAGCCCTTATGATGCAAGCTGAAAATGCATCACTCAGAGCACAATGTCAGACACAATGCACTTAATGGAGCTAGTGATGTCACTGTGAAGCTGGATTTATACTTTCGCCTGGCACCGCATCGCGCACTTCCGCTGACTGCGCGCGCACCTCGCGAAACGGACGAGGCTTTTATACTTGTTGCGTTCACCGTTGTGATATTCTTTAAAACGACAGAGGCCGGTCAAAAGAACCTGACTGTAAAGTCAGACGGATAAACAGAGAAGTAGAAAGTTTCCGGAACTACATCATATCATTAATATCGTTCAAGATTTTTAAACTAATTATTTTTATAAATTATTTTAATGATTATAAGGATTTTTATGACCATTCAAGATTTTTTTAATCAAACTTTGATGCATCACTTGCTTTTGTTCATATCTCGGTGTAATAAGGATTGACGCTTCAACGGAGTGAGGATCCTATGCAGGTCTTTATTAGCAGGATGGTCAGACAAGCAGTGGTCAAAACAGGAACAAACAGATGTATATGGGCAATCCAGAGTCGTAGTCGTGATATCAGGCAGATGGTCACAAGGCAGGCGGCACACAGGGATGATCAAAACAAAGCAAAAGGTCTAAACACAGGAATCAGGACAAGGAAAAACGCGTCGTAATGTTCACTTATTCAGATCGCAAGACTCAGCAACAACTGTATGTTTGAGAGGTGTTCTTAAAGGGCCATGAAACCCCCTGTCTCAGCAGGGTGTTTTCACACCTCGAGTTTGGAAAAAGTCAGGAAAAGTGGGCGTGTCCAGCTCCGTTTAGGTGGGAGTGTCAGGGGAGGGAAAGAGGGAAGGATATGCAAATATGGGAGTTTCTGTTTGGGCACGCAGACGCAGGGGAGAAAGACAGTAACTGTGTTTACATGGCCATCAGTAATCGAACTACTTGCCAAATTATTAATTTGTCGACTTTAACTGCAGTTTGGCATTTTCAATTTTTATTCAGGAACATTTCCTGCATGTTGCCTGTGACAAACGAGATATTGAAAGCGAGGAACTGCTGGAAGAGGAATTTTAATCCAATGTTTGAGACCGCACGGCGAATGGGAGAAAAAAAAATTCCTTCGCATTTCTCGGTAACTTAGATGACTTGGTAGGTAGCGTCAGAAAGCCGTGTGTATATAGACTATATCCTGTCACAAAATGCGGCGAAAATCCTGCACGACGGGAAAAGTTTGATCATGTTTACATTTGGAGAGCAGCATTTACAGCGGATCTTTCAGTCTATAAAATTGGACTATAATATTGCAGTGATATTAATGTACTGTAAACTTGATAACTAAATCATTTTGACTGTGGTATGTCTTTAAAAACTGAAAGAGCTCTGCTGACCACGAACTATCTTTGCAATCTGGGTAAAACAAAGGGCACTGCACTGCAAACACTTACCAAATCTGTGGACAGACAATCAAACTGGAGCTGTGTCTTTTTATTAAAAGGAGACGAGCGGCAAATCCGGATTTCACCATGTCCTAATGCGAAAAAACTCTCGGGTAAAAATGTTCCTTACAAACGCGTTTCTGTCGCGTGTCGCGTGCACTGTAATCCACACATGAGTCCAGCAGCTCTGTCATAGAGGGAAAATGAAAACAAAACCTTCGTTGAAGCACAATAATAAACGCAACACCGACGACCCGTGTCTCCAAATTCTTGTTCTTTCAGTTGTTTTAGCAACACAACGTGGCGTCTCTCTGCCGTCTATACAGCGTAAACAATCTCCGGAGCTATCATGCATATTAATGAAGTTTCACGTCATACACAATAGAGCGCGCTGATTGGTTTGAAGCACGTCTTTCTCATGAATTAATGCCGCACACTCAGATACGTCATAATGTTCTGGAAAAGACAGACAGCCACTCTCCAGCCTGGATTTACACCTATGTATCTCATGGCCGTGACGTAGCTTCAAAAATTCGTTTCAAACCGGAAGAACGAATTTGCTTAAAATAACGCAAAAACAACCAATTTTCACTTTTTAGTGCAATATATGTGTCCTAATAGTGTTTATAGCAGCGTGGGACACATATATGACTGTCAACAGCTCAAAAAATGTGTTTTGGTGTTTCGTGAACTTTTAAAGTCCATGTTATCAGTGCTAGGCATGGGACGATAACCGTTTTCAAGGTATACCGCGGTTTGGAAAAGTCAAGGTTATCATACCGGCAAAACTTTCTCTAATACCGTTTCTAAGGTATGTGTAAGATTTTTTTATTTACATTTTTTTTAACAACAACATCTCCAGCAGAAAAGATATCCAAAGATGCCATTTTAAATTGTAAGTAAATCTGTATTTTTGAAACTAATGAAGACAGCAGAAGTTAATGATTCATTTTCATTATTTAGCCTGGCACGTTTACTGCTCCAAAATATTATAAATGTTTCTCAAAATAAAATATATTGTGTTCAAAGGGGAAAAAACTTTTAGTTTTTTACCCAGACATTTAAAAAGAATATATTTTAGAGCAGTAATCACAATACCGTGATACTGTGAAACCGTGATATTTTTATCCAAGGTTATCATACCGTCAGAATCTTATACCGGCCCATGGCTAATCAGTGCTTGAGTGTCTTCAGCTGTGAGAGTGCAATCAAAAGGATACTTGGATCAGGTGTGTGCGTGTGGCATGACTGAATATGTAGTCCATGAACGTGGTGGATTTGTAGTTCATGTGAGTGTGTGTGTGTGTTAACCAGCGATCTCTGGCTGTGATCGCTGGTGATCGTGACACTCGGACAGTTTTACCTATTTAAAAAAATAAAGATGTTTTTTAGATTTAGCCCGCTCCACAATTCATACATTACTGTCTGGCTAGTTTCTGTCCTCTTCTTATGCTAAAAAGGCAATAATGATCCAACATTCCTGACCATTATCACTAATAAAGCCTAGATAAACAAGGCGTCAGTATATTGTAAACCGATAGGATCAAATATTCCTTTCCACTCATCAAAGAAATAATTAGTTTTTTATTTCTAGTTTTGCTATTATTTTTGTTTTAAATTCAAAATTGTAACATATAAATCAGTGTAAACCTATGACTGGTGGAAAAACATATTTCTGTAATTGTGTACTGGGTCTCCACTTTGGCCATGGCCTCTTTTGGCTTTAACAAACTCATCCCTCAGTTTTTCCAGACCTTTTTAATAAAAACTTTCCTCCTTTCCCACGGCTGTTGCAATTTCTAGCCAAGAATTATTGGTCATCAGGTTATCTCTATGATCACGGATCATAAAGGTGTCTGTAGAGTCGTACTGTTTCAGACAAATCTCTTCAAAGTGATTCATATTCAACTCAAATCAAATGCGGCGCTGCGCACACAGTTCGCTCGAGTCTCAAAAAAAAGCATGCGCTCCACCAGCCGGAATTATGTCGCGCACACACCCAAAGCGAACCTCCGCAAACTCTGCGATGACATCACATTCACCGCGTGCACTCAAACGAACTAGCGGACGCGTCAAGTATAAAGCAGGCTTGAGGGGTAGGGTTAGGGGTGGGGTTAGGTGAGCGCATTAAAAAGCATTGGATGCAGCTCAGATTGCATCTGCACCAAGTCTGCAGCCAGACCCCTCTCCAATGAGTGAGAGCTGCTTCTGTCTGTTTTAAAAGACTGACACCACCTAATCAACCAATAGAAAACTGAAAAGGGAAAAATACAAACAAAATCAAATGAAAATAATAATTACAGGCAGGAGTGAACGCCAAACGTGTATTTGTAAGGCGAACTTGAGTGTCTAGAAAGCCACTATTAAATAAAAATTTAATTAACAATAACAATTAATATTATTATTATTGGTAAACTATCACTTTAACTCCAGCACATCAGATTCAAAGTTTGATATTCACACTTAAAATGTTTCACTGGAGCTGATTTTCACTTTGTTTATTTTAGATCAGATGGAGGTGAACGAGCAAAGACAAGAAGAGGATGAGGAAGGTAACTTCAGCACTAAAGGAACTAAAACAACACATCTGTACAGCTGTCGTCAGTGTGGAAAGAGTTTCAGAAGAAAAGCCAAGCTGAAAAAACACAGAAAGACTCACGCTGGAGAGAAACCGTACATCTGTACTGAATGTGGAAAGAGTTTCTCACAGCTGGACAGTTATAAACAGCACCAGAAAACACATGAAGACAAGAGAGATCATGTGTGTTTGGAGTGTGGGAAGAACTTTACTACAGCTGGTTATCTGAAAATCCACCAAAGGATTCACACTGGAGAAAAACCTCACAAGTGCTCATATTGTGAGAAGAGTTTCAACCAATCAGGAAACTTGAGAAGACATGAACGAATTCACACTGGAGAGAAGCCGTATCACTGTACTCAATGCGGAAAGAGTTACAAAGACAAATCCGGTCTGACTTATCATCTGCTTGTTCACACTGGAGAAAAGCCGTTTACCTGTACTCAGTGTGGTCATGATTTTAGATCATCATCAAATCTAAAACAACACATGACAATTCACACAAATGTGAAGCCTTATGCATGTCTGTTCTGTGAAAAGAGATTTTCACGTCTGGCTTCTTGTAAACAGCACCAGAAAACACACACTGACGAGAGAGATCATGTGTGTTTGGAGTGTGGGAAGAGCTTTAATAGAGCTGGCAGTCTGAAACGACACCAAAGGATTCACACTGGAGAAAAACCTCACAAGTGCTCATATTGTGAGAAGAGTTTCAGTCGTTCAGGACACTTGAAATCACACAAGCGAATTCACACTGGAGAGAAGCCGTATTGCTGTCCTCCATGTCAGAAGAGTTTCAAAGACTCATGGAGTCTGACTTATCATCTGCTTGTTCACACTGGAAAAAAGCCACTCAGCAGCTGAACGTTCATTTCCAGATTCATATAAAAGCTCACAAGTGCTCATATTGTGAGAAGAGATTCAGCCGGTCTGGAGTATGTTCACACTGAGTTTCAGTGGTTATTAATATGAAAAGGCATTGTTCTGTATGAGAAAAAGTTTACACAGATTCATTTTTTCAGAATGTTTTGACTTAAATTTGGAAAAACTAATAAATCTAATAGATAATGCTAGTTTCAGTGAGAGCTTAGTGTTATTTTAAGTTCTGTTTTAGTTCATTATACTCAGATGTTTTCTCATGTTGTTCTAATTAAAGAGCTGCACCAGACTTTAAAGCTCCAACCCTGTAGTGTGTTGACAGTAATGTTGAGATCTGAAACTGATGCTCATTTAATGTGATGTTCCTGTTAGTTCAGTCCTGTGTTATATAAATCATACAAACAGATATATTTTGTAATTATTTTTCGTATAAGAGCAGACGTGTCCACTGGTAAATAAACGTTTGGCTTTCAGTTTCATCAGCTTCAGCTGAATAAAACAGTGTGGAGTTTGCATGTTCTCCCCGTGTTGTCGTGGGTTTCCTTGGCAGCTCAGTTAAACTTTATGTCTCTATCATTTAATCCATTTGTCATGTTTAACTAAATAAGCAGACACATATGAGGCTATAACTATACAGATAATAAATATTATAATATAGTAATAGTAATAAATAGATGTTTGTCTTTCAGTTTAATCATGTCCGACTATCTCTAGCTGAACTAAACAGTTTGTTATGCTGCTTTATATTGATTATATTGTTTTATAGTATTGTTTTAGTTTAACCAACACTGGTTTACACAAACATGATCTTTTTTCTCCCGATCTCGGATCAATAAACATTTTAATATGCAAACTACGATTTATTAATTGCATATCTAATATATTATACTTTCAATAAAACATTTATAAATGATTTTGTAATAGTTATGGACATTTAGATGAGGTTTCTAGTCAATTACTGATACAAATACTTTGCTGACTAAACTGAAGCGATCAGATTTACCGCGTTTTGGCTTTCGATGCTAAAGCGCCCTCTGGAGGAAGTTGCCGCTCAGTGTGAAACACGCATGCGCAGTACGGAGATTCACCAGAGTGGAGAAAAACTTTGAGACGGGAAGATGGCAGCGAACAGAGTAAGAGCCTTTTATAAACGAGAAATAAATGTCTGTTGGTGTAATATTGCTTTTGATAAATTGTAACAACGATATATCTGACATATATTCATTTTATTCACTACATCGTAAATAGGTTCGTGTGTGAAGTCTGTATAATAATTAAATAATCCAATATGGTGTTTTACATTTATTTATGGCAGCGGCTATTTGCACTAAGTGCAAATAGCAAGCAATGCTATTTACACTAAGTGCAAATAGCAAGAGATGCTATTTACACTAAGTGCAAATAGCAAGAGATGCTATTTACACTAAGTGCAAATAGCAAGCGATGCTATTTACACTAAGTGCAAATAGCAAGAGATGCTATTTGCACTCAGTGCTTATAGAATGTATATGCCATTTACAATGTGTTTATAGAAGGTACACACTATTGCAGTGTTACTAAAAGTATGATGCTATTTACACTAAAAAATTAAGCATACAGTTTATTTAGCAAGTCTTAGTGTAAACAATTTTAATAATTGTTTTTGTCAATTATAGTTATAAGATGGTATTTACACTACATATTAATAAACAGTAAATGCTGTTTACAGTACACTTAAGTGTTAATAGATGGTAGATGCTGTTTACACTAAGTATTAGCAGTATATGCCATTTAAACAAAATGTTAGCAGAAGGTACATGTATGATATTTATACTGTATTAATAAAAGGGATATATTTGCACTAAGAGCTGAAAGAAAGTACACCTAAATGTTGCACTACACCTATCAACTAAACAAACAAAATATACTAATCAGTGAAAAAAGTGCAGGATCAATTACTGTAGTTTAATTTTAAAACTTTGAAGACATCTATAGATATAACGATGTTAGGATTATATGATTCTAAAATGTATAGAAACATTTAAATTAAATCTATATAGAAACAGACATGACACATATTAAAATAAACACAATTTATTTATTTTCTGTCATTCTTGTCATGAAAAGCATCATCTTCTGCTGCAAGGCCTCTCCATTCTGGAAAACAATCAAAAAACAAACAAAAACAATAATAAACATATGAATGGCTAACTTGTAGTTGTCTCTGCAAATTGGGCTAAAACAACATTCACATGAACAACTCACTTATTCACTTTCCAATCTTCCAGTAAGTTTGTGTTGAATGTATTTTAACACATCTATGTCTTTCTGCTGGGTGAATTCATTTATTTTCTTTCTGGGAAAAAACAATGGATTTATTTGTTAATTAGTTGTCTCTACATATTATGTTGCATTAAAACTACCAACAACATTGTAACATGTTCCTGCTCCTGTTTCAGTGGAGAGCTAGGAATTTCCAACAACACAAGCAACAGTGATCTTTGATGACAAGATGAAGGCTTGCCTAATGATGTGATAAGTTATAAAATGTTTGTACACTAGTACTACAATAGATTGTACAACATAAGTTTAATGTTACTTTAAGAAAATGGTCAAAATATAATATCAAGTTGTATAATATAAAGTATATAAAGTTCTCATCAATTTACAGGTGCATCTCAATGAATTACAATGTCATCAAAAACAGTTGTACATTAAGTTATTCAATTAAAGAAGTGAAACTCATACATAGATTTATTACACGTAGACTGATATATTTCTGTTTACTTCTTTTTATTTTGATGATTGTGGCTTACAGCTAATCAAATCTCAGAAAACTGTAATATTACTTAAGACCAATAAAAGAAAAAGGATTTAACACAGAAATATTGAACTATGAATATGTACAGCACTTAATACTTGTTCAGGGCTATTTTGCATGAATTACTCCAGCAATGTGACAGTTGGTGGCACTGCTGATGAAGCCCAGGTTTCGCTAATAGTGGCCTTCAGCTCTTCTGTGTTGTTGAATTTGGTGTCTCATATCTTTTTCTTCACAATGCACAATAGTTTCTTTCATAAGAGTTTTTGGTCGGGGGAGCTTGCTGGCCAGTCACATACAGGGATACCTTGGGCCTTAAAACACATACTTGTGGCAGTGTGGACAGGTGCCAAGTCCTGTTGGAAAATCAAATTAGCATCTCCATAAAGGTTTGATTTTTCCAGCAGGACTTGGACACCTGTCCACACTGCAAAAAGTACTAACACCTGGTTTAAGGACCATGCTATGCCTGCATTTGATTGGCCAGCAAACTCACCTGATCTAAGACTCAAATAATCTATAGTGAACAGAAAGATGTGAGACACAAGACCCAACAACACAGAAGAGCTGAAGGTTCTTATCAGAGCAACCTGGGATTCATAAGACCTCAACAGTGCCATAAACCGACTTCCTCCATGTCATGTCACATTACTGAAGTAAATCATAAAAACAAGAACTGATTGCTGTACTTGTTCATACCTTTCAGTAGTCCAACATTTGTGTTACAAATTCTTTTTTATTGGTCATAAGTAGTATTCAAATTTTCTGAGATACTGAATTGAGTTTTCATTAGCTGTAAGCCACAATTATCAAAATAAAAATAAATAAACACTTGAAATAAATCAGTCTGTGTGCAATAAATCTTGATAATAAATGAGTTTAACTTTTTTTAATTGAATTACTGAAAGTAATCATCTTTTTGATGTCATTCTGATATATTGAGATGCTCCTGTATATTATTTGTGATCACATTTTCTAAAGAGATGTCTAGACATGCAGTGTAGAGTACCATTACAACTAGACTAACACTAGAGACGTCTACAGGAAACCTGAAGTATAGAGACAAGTGACATTTTATGTGAAAACAAATTTAAAAACGCAGTTTACCTAGTTAATTTACTCACTCTCAGACCATCCAAGGTGTAGGTGATTAATTTGCCTTTGACTTTTCAAAAGATATTGACCATCAATTTGTATCATATGAATCCCCAAGAACCATGGGTAAAAATATGTTTTACTGTCCCACTGGAGTACAAGGTAATCTACAGCTTGTGTCCTGAGGAGGAGTAAATTAACAGCACATTTGCATTGTTGGATGAACTGTCCATTTCATCTGAGATGAGCCAAAACAGCTACACACCTTGGATTTAATTTTAAAGTAAAACGTTCATTCATTCATTCATTTTCTTTTCGGCTTAGTCCCTTTATTAATCAGGGGTCGCCACAGTGGAATGAACCGCCAACTGATCCAGCACATGTTTTACGCAGTGGATGCCCTTCCAGCCACAACCCAACACTGGGAAACAGCCATACACACTCTTGCAAACACTAACATACACTACGGCCAATTTAGCTTACCCAATTCACCTATAGAGCATGTCTTTGGACTGTGGGGGAAACCGGAGCATCTGGAGGAAACCCACGCCAACACAGGGAGAGCATGCAAACTCCACACAGAAATGCCCAGCCGAGCTCGACCCAGAGACCTTCTTGCTGTGAGGCGAACATGCTACCCACTGTGCCACTGCGTTGCCTAAAATAAAACAATTAAAAAAATAAAAAAGTTTCATTCTGCATTGTATCATTAATTATTTGGCAACTAACCATTAGCAGAAAAACACCACAACTTGACCCAGCAGTTTGTAGCATGACATAAATTGAACTCGATGTCCAGCCCTCCTGGATTTCTATTAACAAACAAGCTCATGTCATTGTGAAATTGCTGTTAGAAAGAAAAAGAGTCACTGTACAGCACTACAGTAAAAGGACAACAATTAAGAATAACACACACAAACCAACTATACTACAAAATCTTGAACACAGTATAGCATATAATACATACCACCAATGGAACAGGAATCCACGTTGCTTTGCTGTACTTTTGGGTGAATTAGATAGAAAGACTTTGTGCTCTGGAATGTTGAAAGCAACTTAGAACGGTTGACTGAACCTGCACACTAGTAGAAAAGCCCATTGGAAATCCTGAAATTGCACCTGTAAAAAAGTGATTTAAAAAAGATTTGTATATCCAAAGTGATTATAGATGGAAAAGAGAAAAAACAATATAAATTATTTGCCTTATCATACATCCATGTTTTAGTCTCTTGTCCTCCAAAATTGCCCAAGGAAACACTGATAGACAAACACTTTAGTCTCTGATTTTGAGGCCAGGATGTGCAGATAAGCATGAACAACCTAAACTAAAAGAAACAAGGTCAATAGTTATTAAAGTACAATCAGTACACATTTTTATTCAGTATTAGATTATGAAATTATTAACTTAATATTGAATAAAAGGAAGTACAGATATTAAATTAAAATCACCCAGTAGGTGGCGGTATGACACTATCTTAAGGCATTAATGGATCAGTAAATAATTAATAATGAAATTAATGATGCATTTATAGATGACTTTTTACCAGGTAACATGAAAAGATTTAATAAAGATTTTTTTTTACTCATACTGGAACATTTACAAATAATAGATAATATAAATGTATATGCATAGCAGCATCAAAGTAATAAATACATTATTGAGGAAATAAACTGAATTAATAAGTGAAAAGGTTGAAAATAAATACTTTAATTGATAAACAATAGTTTACTCATAATAGTTTTTCAAACTCAGAAATCAGTTTGGTATTAAAAAAAGAAAGACACATGTTTAATAACTTAGTAGTCTTAAAATTACAATATGCAATGTTAATATTTTCAGTTGTAAATTTTCCCAAGTATTCCATTCATTCAAAGATAAACTGGAACTAACAATACACTGATACTTAACAGTATATTCTTCATTTCCTGAAAAACAATTAAACATCAACATCGGTTACTACCATTAGTAGAGAAAAATATCATTTTAGTTTAGTTTTTCCTGAAATAGCCAAAATATAAAAAGAGGCAAGCTATACCTGACACTTTAAACTTGGTTTTATGAAATCTCTCATACTGTTCCTGTTATGTGTACAAATGCTGAAATTTAGAGACACTCACTGAATATGTGAATCTCAAAACTCCAACCTCAAGCCAAATTTATGCACATTGATTGAAGTGAGTGTATAAAAATAAATAAATAAATAAAAAACAGCCTGTGCTGGTAAGGCATGTTTAGACGCTGGTCTCAAAACGAGCAAACCTGCATCAACACCTACATTACCAGCATATGCTGTTTTTCACCAGGAAAGCATTGAAGCAAAAATCAAAAAGTAATAAGGATGCAGAAATCGATCAAACTTATAATATGAAATTAATTTTGCTTCAAAATTAGATGGTCACAAGCCCAAAAATTAGAATAGGAAGCATAGCAGCAGTAAAGATTAGAAAAATGCACTTGAGAAATGAATTTTACGTTGCATACAATATTGTGTGTTTGTAAGTAATACAAGTAGAACACATCGTGTCACATAAATGGCTTTTTCGATGGTATATCGCAGCAATATGCCAATTCAGTAATGCAAATCATGATTCTTATCATCCCTATTATTAGCATAATGTTACAAAACAAGACACGCCATCTACATGATGTGGAAATAACCAACTAAACACATAATACCACTTGTAACATCCATGGCCGTTAAAAAAACATGTAACAGAACTATAAAAATGCAATAAAGTTAAAAACAGAACTTACCAAGAAATTAGCAGGTTAACGCGTTCCTCCGATTCACTTCACCGCATACATCCAACGTCTGATCAATCCCATGATTCCGCTCGCGCAAAAATTCAAATATTCGCGCCTTAATTTGACCAGCATTTGACCCCGATTGAGGCACGTCGCGACAGTTTTGACCTTGGTTAAACCTACCGTGGGCGGAGTTAGTGTAAATAGCCTCTGCCAACAAGGCGGGCTATTTACACTTAGTGCAAATAGTCACTCCGTTTATTTATATAAGATACATAAAGATAGTTTCAGCACAATATTCATTTTATTATTGATAACGGCAGTAACGAGTTGTATAATTTTATTATATATAATTTTATGTTATTTGACTGATTTAAATGTTAATTTATTAAATTTATTTGTTTTTGACGTGTTCACAGTGAATCACAGCCTTTCCTACACAGAAATTGCTGTACATGGTGAAAATATCCCATCATAAAGACTAGAAGAGCATCTAAACCAGCAGGAGATCATTCAGGTTGGTGAATTTATATATTATTTTTTTCTTTCTATATATTTGCACTGATTTCAGGTGTAAATTATTCATTGTTTCTGGGTGTTATCACTATCGGGTTAACTCTAGCACATCAGATTGAAAGTTTGATTATCACACTTAAAATGTTTCACTTAAACTGATTTTCACTTTGTTTATTTTAGATCAGATGGAAGTGAACGAGCAAAGACAAGAAGAGGATGAGGAACGTAACTTCAACACTAAAGGAACAAAAACAACACATCTGCACAGCTGTCGTCAGTGTGGAAAGAGTTTCAGAAGAAAAGCCAAGCTGAAAAAACACAGAAAGACTCACGCTGGAGAGAAACCGCACATCTGTACTGAATGTGGAAAGAGTTTCTCACAGCTGGACAGTTATAAACAGCACCAGAAAACACATGAAGACAAGAGAGATCATGTGTGTTTGCAGTGTGGGAAGAGCTTTACTACAGCTGGCAGTCTGAAAAGACACCAAAGAATTCATACAGGAGAAAAACCTCACAAGTGCTCATATTGTGAGAAGAGTTTCAGTCATTCAGGACAGTTGAAATCACACGAGCGAATTCACACTGGAGAAAAGCCGTATCACTGTGCTCAATGCGGAAAGAGTTACAAAGACAAATCTGGTCTGACTTATCATCTGCTTGTTCACACTGGAGAAAAGCCGTATCACTGTACTCAATGTGGTCATGATTTTAGATCATCATCAAGTCTAAAACAACACATGACAATTCACACAAATGAGAAGCCTTACGCATGTCTGTTCTGTGAAAAGAGATTTTCACGTCCTGCTGATTGTAAACAGCACCAGAAAACACACACTGACGAGAGAGATCATGTGTGTTTGGACTGTGGGAAGAGCTTTAATAGAGCTGGCAGTCTGAAAATCCACCAAATGATTCACACTGGAGAAAAACCTCACAAGTGCTCATATTGTGAGAAGAGTTTTAGTCGTTCAGGACACTTGAAATCACACGAGCGAATTCACACTGGAGAGAAGCCGTATCACTGTACTCAGTGTGGTCATGATTTTAGATCATCATCAAGTCTAAAACTACACATGAGAATTCACACAAATGAGAAGCCTTATGTGTGTCTGTTCTGTGAAAAGAGATTTTCACGTCTGGATTCTTGTAAGCAGCACCAGAAAACACACACTGACGAGAGAGATCATGTGTGTTTGGAGTGTGGGAAGAGCTTTACTACAGCTGGTAATCTGAAAATCCACCAAAGGATTCACACTGGAGAAAAACCTCACAAGTGCTCATATTGTGAGAAGAGTTTCATTCAGTCTTCAGATCTGAAAAGACATGAGCGAATTCACACTGGAGAGAAGCCGTATTGCTGTCCTCCATGTCAGAAGAGTTTTAGAGACTCATGGAGTCTGACTTGTCATCTGCGTGTTCACACTGGAAAAAAGCCACTCAGCAGCTGAACGTTCATTTACAGATTCATATAAAAGCTCACAAGTGCTCATATTGTGAGAAGAGATTCAGCCGGTCTGGAGTATGTTCACACTGAGTTTCAGTGGTTATTATTATGAAAAGGCATTGTTCTGTATGAGGAAAGTTTACACAGATTCATTTTTTCCAGAATGTTTTGACTTAAATTTGGAAAAACTAATAATTCTAATAGATAATGCTAGTTTCAGTGAGAGCTTAGTGTTATTTTAAGTTCTGTTTTAGTTCATTATACTCAGATGTTTTCTCCTGTTGTTGTAATTAAAGAGCTGCACCAGACTTTAAAGCTCCAACCCTGTAGTGTGTTGACAGTAATGTTGAGATCTGAAACTGATGCTCATTTAATGTGATGTTCCTGTTAGTTCAGTCCTGTGTTATATAAATCATTCATTCATTCATTCATTTTCTTGTCGGCTTTGTCCCTTGCGGGGTCGCCACAGCGGAATGAACCGCCATAAATCATACAAACAGATATATTTTGTAATTATTTTTCGTATAAGAGCAGACGTGTCCACTGGTAAATAAATGTTTGGCTTTCAGTTTCATCAGCTTCAGCTGAAAAAAACAGCGTGGAGTTTGCATGTTCTCCCTGTGTTGGCGTGGGTTTCTTTGGCAGCTCAGTTAAACTTTATGTCTCTATCATTTAATCCATTTGTCATGTTTAACTAAATAAGCAGACACATATGAGGCTATAACTATACAGATAATAAATATAATAATAGTAATAAATAGATGTTTGTCTTTTAGTTTCATCATGTCCGACTATCTCTAGCTGAACTAAACAGTTTGTTATGCTGCTTTATATTGATTATATTGTCTTATAGTATTGTTTTAGTTTAACCAACACTGGTTTACACAAACATGATCTCTTTTCTCCCGATCTCGGATCAATAAACATTTTATGAGCAAACTACGATTTATTAATTGCATATCTAATATATTATACTTTCAATAAAACATTTATAAATGATTTTGTAATAGTTATGAACATTTAGATGAGGTTTTCAGTCAATTACTGATACAAATACTTTGCTGACTAAACTGAAGCGATCAGATTTACCGCGTTTTGGCTTTCGATGCTAAAGCGCCCTCTGGAGGAAGTTGCCGCTCAGTGTGAAACACGCATGCGCAGTACGGAGATTCACCAGAGTGGAGAAAAACTTTGCGACGGGAAGATGGCAGCGAACAGAGTAAGAGCCTTTATAAACGAGAAATAAATGTCTGATGGTGTAATATTGCTTCTGTTAAAATGTAATAACATTATAACGAACTGTTATCTTAATATAATTATGAATGACATTCATTTTAATCCACTACATCGTAAATTGGTTTGTGTGTGAAGTCTGTGTAATATTCAAATAATCCAATATGGTGTTTTGCTTTATTTATATAAGATACATAAAGATAGTTTAATTCAGCACAGTATTCATTTTATTGATAACGGGATTAATTAGTTGTATAATTTTATTATATATAATTTTATATTTGATTCATTTATATGTTAATTTATTTAATTTGTTTGTTTTTGATGTGTTCACAGTGAATCACAGCCTTTCATATACAGAAATTGCTGTACATGGTGAAAATATCCCATCATAAACACTAGAAGAGCTTCTAAACAAGCAGGAGATCATTCAGGTTGGTGAATATAAATAATTATTTTTCTTTTTATATATTTGCACTGATTTCAGGTGTTAATTATTATATGTTACTGGGTGTTACGGCCCTTACTTAAATACGACTCGTAAACCTAAGACAACGTAACTAGGGTTGGGCGATGTCGACCAATTTGGCATCGTACAATGTCTAATGTGAAACATTGCGATGGACGACGGCATCATAGTTGTAGGCGGCAGTGAATTATTTATGAATAATTAATTAATTCATAATGAATTAACTATCTGTAGCCTACCGTTTCAACTACCTGACCCGCTTGGTCTTTGTTTTACTCATAACCAATCATAAATAAATAAAGATAACTTACACACAAATTACCACCTGTCAATCAGTTTTTCCGCAGGACTCTGGCATGAATAGTCAGAGTGATCTGTGTCAGTATAAAGGCGTCAACAAACTTGGTTGGTAAAAAAGGTGCACAACCAACAGGAACCAACCAACAGTGTCTGAGGTTTTCGCTAAAATTACTAAGTACAAGCATGAAAGCGAAAGATTGAGGCAGTGTACTGATGCTGTGACACGTTACCTGATAGATTAAAAACACAGAAGAGTCGTTAGATAGAGACAAGATTAATTAAATATCACTTTTAACAACTATAGCGAGACGCCATCCAGCGGTACATCCTTGATAAACTGTCCGACATGCACTGCTCTCTGGGGTTTTGTGCTCAAAGCACCTGTGATGCTGGAGCTCATGACAGAGTGTCTAGGTGTGTTCGTGTGTGTGGTCACGTGATGTGCGTTTTCAGTGGTATAGTAGTCTTTTCAGAAATGCTAGATGAAACGCCAGTGTGGACGTGGATCATTTTCGTTCTAAAATGCCATTTTAAATCTAAGATGTATTAGTGTAAACGGGGCCTAACTGTGTATTTTTCACAAGCGGGTTGCTGCTGCCATGGGCCGGGGCAGAGGATCATGATGCCGGCTCAGCATCGTCATGTCTATCGACCATCTGCGATGGACGATGGCATCGTCTATCGACCCAACCCTAAACGTAATATAAATAAACAACGGCCAAAGTGCTCCCACTAAATTATTTATTAACATAACAATCAGCAAAACAACCAAAATGACAAGAGATGGGGAGCCCAACAACATAATAAATGACAAGCAAACAAACCTAAAGCAGGTTAAGACTCCCCACTCCAAACAAATATCAAAAGAAAAGTATAAAGGAGAACACAACAATAAAGCCGTCAGAAACTGTGGTGGCGTGGAGGAATGAGCCAATAGTATCTGGATGCAGCCCTTATGATGCAAGCTGAAAATGCATCACTCAGAGACGCAATGTCAGACACAATGCACTCAATGGAGCTAGTGATGTCACTGTGAAGCTGGATTTATACATTCGCCATGGCGAAACGGACGAGGCTTTTATACTTGTTGCGTTCGCAGTTGTGATATTCTTTAAAACGACAGAGGCCGGTCAAAAGAACCTGTCTGTAAAGTCAGACGGATAAACAGAGAAGTAGAAAGTTTCCGGAGCTACTTCATATCATTAATATCATTCAAGATTTTAAACTATTTTATTAATTATTTTAATGATTATAAGGATTAATGACCTTTTAAGATTTTTTTAATCAAATTTGATGCATCACTTATATCTACAAATATATGTTTTTATTATGGCAAAAAAAAAAAAAAAGCAAAAAATTTACACTTACTAAAAAATACAGATGTTTTTTTTAGATTTAACCCGCTCCACAATTCATACATTACTGTCTGGCTAGTTTCTGTCCTCTTCTTATGCTAAAAAGGCAATAATGGTCCAACATTCCTGACCATTATCACCAATAAAGCCTAGATAAACAGGGCATCAGTATATTGTAAACCGATAGGTAGGCCCACACGGTATCTGCGCACGCAGAATTCCGCAGATTTTTAGCCCATCATAAATTCTGCTTATTTACTTGAGTAAATGTGTGTAAATCTGAATTTATTCAGTTTTTAAATTACACATTTTTCACATATTATGGTTTTAGTTATGAGACTCCCAAAATAATTCCGCAGAAATCCGCAGATTTTTACCAAAATTCTCTGCAGAAATTGCAAAAAACGTCCGCAGATTCCGTCTGGCCCTACGGATAGGATCAAATATTCCTTTCCACTTATCAACAAATAATTTGTTTTTTATTTATAGTTTTGCTATTATTTTATTATTTTTTTAATTCAAAATTGTAACATATAAATCAGTGTAAACCTATGACTGGTGGAAAAACATATTTCTGTAACTGTGTACCTGGGTCTCCACTTTGGCCATGGTCTCTTTTGGCTTTAACAAACTCATCCCTCAGGTTTTTCCAGACCTTTTTAATAAAAACTTTCCTCCTTTCCCACGGCTGTTGCAATTTCTAGCCAAGAATTATTGGTCATCAGGTTATTTCTATGATCACGGATCATAAAGGTGTCTGTACAGTCGTAGTGTTTCAGACAAATCTCTTCAAAGTGATTCATATTCAACTCAAATCAAATGCGGCGCTGCGCACACAGTTCGCTCGAGTCTCAAAAAAAATCATGCGCTCCACCAGCCGGAATTATGTTGCGCACACCCAAAGCGAACCTCCGCAAACTCCGCGATGACATCACATTCACCGCGTGCACTCAAACGAACTAGCGGACACTAAAAAGCTTTGGATGCAGCTCAGATTGCATCTGCACCAAGTCTGCAGCCAGACCCCTCTCCAATGAGTGAGAGCCGCTTCTGTCTGTTATAAAAGACTGACACCACCTAATCAACCAATAGAAAACTGAAAAGGGAAAAAGACAAACAAGATCAAATGAAAATCATAATTACTGGCAGGAGTGAACGCCAAACGTGTATTTGTTAGGCGAACTTAAGTGTCTAGAAAGCCACTATTAAATAAAATTTAATTAACAATAACAATTAATATTATTATTATTGGTAAACTATCACTTTAACTCTAGCACATCAGAATCAAAGTTTGATATTCACACTTAAAATGTTTCACTTGAACTGATTTTCACTTTGTTTATTTTAGATCAGATGGAGGTGAACGAGCAAAGACAAGAAGAGGATGAGGAACGTAACTTCAACACTAAAGGAACTAAAACAACACATCTGCACAGCTGTCGTCAGTGTGGAAAGAGTTTCAGAAGAAAAGCCAAGCTGAAAATACACAGAAAGACTCACGCTGGAGAGAAACCGTACATCTGTACTGAATGTGGAAAGAGTTTCTCACAGCTGGACAGTTATAAACAGCACCAGAAAACACATGAAGACAAGAGAGATCATGTGTGTTTGGAGTGTGGGAAGAGCTTTACTACAGCTGGCAGTCTGAAAAGACACCAAAGAATTCATACAGGAGAAAAACCTCACAAGTGCTCATATTGTGAGAAGAGTTTCAGTCATTCAGGACAGTTGAAATCACACGAGCGAACTCACACTGGAGAAAAGCCGTATCACTGTGCTCAATGTGGAAAGAGTTACAAAGACAAATCCAGTCTGACTTATCATCTGCGTGTTCACACTGGAGAAAAGCCGTTTACCTGTACTCAGTGTGGTCATGATTTTAGATCATCATCAGATCTAAAACTACACATGAGAATTCACACAAATGAGAAGCCTTACGCATGTCTGTTCTGTGAAAAGAGATTTTCACGTCCTGCTGATTGTAAACAGCATCAGAAAACACACATTGACGAGAGAGATCATGTGTGTTTGGAGTGTGGGAAGAGCTTTACTCAATCTGGCAGTCTGAAACGACACCAAAGAATCCATACAGGAGAAAAACCTCACAAGTGCTCATATTGTGAGAAGAGTTTCATTCAGTCTTCACAGCTGAAATCACACGAGCGAATTCACACTGGAGAGAAGCCGTATTGCTGTCCTCCATGTCAGAAGAGTTTTAAAGACTCATGGAGTCTGACTTGTCATCTGCTTGTTCACACTGGAAAAAAGCCACTCAGCAGCTGAACGTTCATTTACAGATTCATAAAAGCTCACAAGTGCTCATATTGTGAGAAGAGATTCAGCCGGTCTGGAGTATGTTCACACTGAGTTTCAGTGGTTATTAATATGAAAAGGCATTGTTCTGTATGAGAAAAGTTTACACAGATTCATTTTTTCCAGAATGTTTTTGGCTTGACTTTGGAAAAACTAATAAGTCTAATAGATAATGCTAGTTTCAGTGAGAGCTTAGTGTTATTTTAAGTTCTGTTTTAGTTCATTATACTCAGATGTTTTCTCCTGTTGTTGTAATTAAAGAGCTGCAGCAGACTTTAAAGCTCCAACCCTGTAGTGTGTTGACAGTAATGTTGAGATCTGAAACTGATGCTCATTTAATGTGATGTTCCTGTTAGTTCAGTCCTGTGTTATATAAATCATACAGACACATTTTGTAATTATTTTGCATATAAGAGCAGACGTGTCCACTGGTAAATAAACATTTGGCTTTCAGTTTCATCAGCTTCAGCTGAACTAAACAGTGTGGAGTTTGCATGTTCTCCCCATGTTGGTGTGGGTTTCTTCGGGTTGCTCCGGTTTCCCCCACAGTCCAAACACATGCGCTATAGGGGAATTGAATAAATTGGCCGTAGTGTATGTGTGTGCATGTGAGTGTGTGTGGGTGTTTCCCAGTACTGGGTTGCAGCTGGAAGGGCATCCACTGTGTAAAACATAAGCTGGAAAAGTTGGTGGTTTATTCCACTGTGGAGACCCCTGATGAATAAAGGGACTAAGCGGAAGGAAGATGAATTAATGAATGTTTTCTATTTACAAATTTGCTTTAAAACTGAAAGATGCCTGATTTTGTGGGTTTCTGTTATTAAATTGGTTTACTTCAGTTTTCACTCATGAACAATTCTGAATGAAAAAAGACAAGAAATTTGTGGACTAAAATGCTTCAGTTTATGATTCTGTAGTTTATAGCCTCTTGACACGAATAAAACGAGATTAATGTGTCAATTTACAGAAGATTTCATACATTATAATAATAAATGAAGAGAAAACTTAATTGTTTAACAGCTCAGTTAAACTTTATGTCTCTATCATTTAATCCATTTGTCATGTTTAACTAAATAAGCAGACACATATGAGGCTATAACTATACAGATAATAAATATAATAATATAGTAATAAATAGATGTTTGTCTTTCAGTTTCATCATGTCCGATTATCTCTAGCTGAACTAATCAGTTTGTTATGCTGCTTTATATTGATTATATTGTTTTATAGTATTGTTTTAGTTTCACCAACACTGGTTTACACAAACATGATCTCTTTTCTCCCGATCTCGGATCAATAAACATTTTAATGAGCAAACTACGATTTATTAATTGCATATCTAATATATTATACTTTCAATAAAACATTTGGAATGATTTTGTAATAGTTATGGACATTTAGATGATGTTTTCAGTCAATTACTGATACAAATACTTTGCTGACTAAACTGAAGCGATCTGATTTACCGCGTTTTGGCTTTCGATGCTAAAGCGCCCTCTGGAGGAAGTTGCCGCTCAGTGTGAAACACGCATGCGCAGTACGGAGATTCACCAGAGTGGACAAACGTTGCGACGGGAAGATGGCAGCGAACAGAGTAAGAGCCTTTTATAAACGAGAAATAAATGTCTGATGGTGTAATATTGCTTCTGTTAAAATGTAATAAAATTATAACGAACAGTTATCTTAATATAATTATGAATGACATTCATTTTAATCCACCACATCGTAAATTGGTTTGTGTGTGAAGTCTGTGTAATATTCAAATAATCCAATATGGTGTTTTGCTTTATTTATATAAGTTACATAAAGATAGTTTAATTCAGCACAGTATTCATTGTATTATTGATAACGGGATTAATTAGTTGTATAATTTTATTATATATAATTTTATATTTGATTCATTTAAATGTTAATTTATTTAATTTATTTGTTTTTGATGTGTTCACAGTGAATCACAGCCTTTCCTATACAGAAATTGCTGTACATGGTGAAAATATCCCATCATAAACACTAGAAGAGCTTCTAAACAAGCAGGAGATCATTCAGGTTGGTGAATATAAATATTTTTTTTTCTTTTTATATATTTGCACTGATTTCAGGTGTTAATTATTATTTGTTACTGGGTGTTACGGCCCTTACTTAAATACGACTCGTAAACCTAAGACAACGTAACTAGGGTTGGGCGATGTCGACCAATTTGGCATCGTACAATGTCTAATGTGAAACATTGCGATGGACGGCGGCATCATAGTTGTAGGCGGCAGTGAATTATTTATGAATAATTAACTAATTCATAATAAATTAACTATCTGTAGCCTATCGTTTCAACTACCTGACCCGCATGGTCTTTGTTTTACTCATAACAAATCATAAATAAATTAAGATAACTTACACACAAATTACCACCTGTCAATCAGTTTTTCCGCTGGACTCTGGCATGAATAGGCAGAGTGATCTGTGTCAGTATAATGGCGTCGACAAACTTGGTTGGTAAAAAAGGTGCACAACCAACAGGAACCAACCAACAGTCTCTGAGGTTTTCGCTAAAATTACTAAGTACAAGCATGAAAGCGAAAGATTGAAGCAGTGTACTGATGCTGTGACACGTTACCTGACAGATTAAAAACACAGAAGAGTCGTTAGATAGAGACAAGATTAATTAAATATCACTTTTAACAACTATAGCGAGACGCCATCCAGCGGTACATCCTTGATAAACTGTCCGACATGCACTGCTCTCTGGGGTTTTGTGCTCAAAGCACCTGTGATGCTGGAGCTCATGACAGAGTGTCTAGGTGTGTTCGTGTGTGTGGTCACGTGATGTGCGTTTTCAGTGGTATAGTAGTCTTTTCAGAAATGCTAGATGAAACGCCAGTGTGGACGTGGATCATTTTCGTTCTAAAATGCCATTTTAAATCTAAGATGTATTAGTGTAAACAGGGCCTAAGTGTGTATTTTTCACAAGCGGGTTGCTGCTGCCATGGGCCGGGGCAGAGGATCATGATGCCGGCTCAGCATCGTCATGTCTATCGACCATCTGCGATGGACGATGGCATCGACCCAACCCTAAACGTAATATAAATAAACAACGGCCAAAGTGCTCCGACTAAATTATTTATTAACATAACAATCAGCAAAACAATCCAAAATGGCAAGAGATGGGGAGCCTAACAACATAATAAATGACAAGCAAACAAACCTAAAGCAGGTTAAGACTCCCCACTCCAAACAGATATCAAAAGAAAAGTATAAAGGAGAACACAACAATAAAGCCGTCAGAAACTGTGGTGATGTGGAGGAATGAGCCAATAGTATCTGGATGCAGCCCTTATGATGCAAGCTGAAAATGCATCACTCAGAGACGCAATGTCAGACACAATGCACTCAATGGAGCTAGTGATGTCACTGTGAAGCTGGATTTATACATTCGCCATGGCGAAACGGACGAGGCTTTTATACTTGCCGCGTTCGCTGTTGTGATATTCTTTAAAACGACAGAGGCCGGTCAAAAGAACCTGTCTGTAAAGTCAGACGGATAAACAGAGAAGTAGAAAGTTTCCGGAGCTACTTCATATCATTAACAGGGCTCGAAATTGCGACCATTTTGGTCGCATATGCGCCCGAAATTTAATTTATGCGACCTCATAATATATTTGGGAGCATTTGTGTGACTGCATATAATGGTTGTAGTGCGACTTGTTTCGATTTTTTTTCTAAAAACGTGCTGAATCGGTCTTCCCTGCCGCTATATTGGTTCATATCAGCTGTCAATCACTCAAGGCTTTCCGCTGTCAGATAACGGGGAGCTTATAAGGGCGCCAACCGAGATCAATCGAGTGTTTTCGGAGAAGGTGCCCGAATCTCGATGCGTTGCATTCACTGCGTGTTCAGCGCAAATGTCCGCTAAATGTAAAATCTAACACTGTACACATCATCGCCAAAGAAGCTTGCCTTTACTGAGTTTAAACTGAATCTGCGGCTCATAACAAAGAACGGTATTTGCGCAGGTGGTCATCACGAGAATCCTGCTCTGCCCCGCTCATTTATTGGGTCGGCTGACTCACGTGCTTTTTTCCACAAACACAGAAAAATTTAAATCAGCACATAACCAGACTGAGCATTTACAATGACACAAACCGAAACCAAAACTTTTAAAGAGTGGCAGAAGTGAGACTTTTCTTACCTTCTTTGGTCCATTCTTTCTTGAGATGAATATTATTTTTCTATTTACTGATGACTGCTTTGCAGCTTTCAGCATTGGATTGAATGATTTATTATAATCTTTCGTTTGTTTTGTAGCAGAAATATTATTTATTAAATTGACATGCATATAAAAACAATAGTGCAAAATAAATATTTCTTACTGCAATGCTTCATTTTTGTTTGATGCAAACCATAAATTTATTTTTCATAAAGTAACAGCAGGACCTTTTACAGTACATAACTCGCATTTAAGCACATTCCGGGCAGCATGATAATGAGAAATGTTATTCATTGTTAGTATTGTCATCATCGTCATCATTAATATTTTATAATTATTAGACATTCATTTTGGAATTATTGCACAGATATCAATGTCATCACAGCATTAGTTAGTTAGTTGTTTCTGGTTTTTGTTAGTCCTGATTGATGGTGTTTTCAAATACAATAAATCCCTTAATATACAATTTGCAGTGGTGCTCATTCATTTTTGGTGGGTGCTCCTAAATTTTTTTCACCGGTGCTACCAAGTAAAAAAGTTAATTTCGAGCCCTGCATTAATATCATTCAAGATTTTAAACTAATTATTTTTATTATTTTTATTAATTATTTTAATGATTATAAGGATTTTCATGACCTTTTAAGATTTTTTTTAATCAAATTTGATGCATCACGTGCTTTTGTTCATATCTCGGACAGTTTTACCTGTTAAAGTTTATTAAAATAGTAATGACAACAGAACATGGGCTGCTCTACAAATATATGTTTTTATTATGGCAAGAAAAAAAGCAAAAAATTTACACTTACTAAAAAATACAGATGTTTTTTTTAGATTTAACCCGCTCCACAATTCATACATTACTGTCTGGCTAGTTTCTGTCCTCTTCTTATGCTAAAAAGGCAATAATGGTCCAACATTCCTGACCATTATCACCAATAAAGCCTAGATAAACAGGGCATCAGTATATTGTAAACCGATAGGTAGGCCCACACGGTATCTGCGCACGCAGATTTCCGCAGATTTTTAGCCCATCATAAATTCTATTTATTTACTTGAGTAAATGTGTGTAAATCTGAATTTATTCAGTTTTTAAATTACACATTTTTCACATATTATGGTTTTAGTTATGAGACTCCCAAAATAATTCCGCAGAAATCCGCAGATTTTTACCAAAATTCTCTGCAGAAATTGCAAAAAACGTCCGCAGATTCCATCTGGCCCTACGGATAGGATCAAATATTCCTTTCCACTTATCAACAAATAATTTGTTTTTTATTTATAGTTTTGCTATTATTTTTATTTTTGTTTAAATTCAAAATTGTAACATATAAATCAGTGTAAACCTATGACTGGTGGAAAACATATTTCTGTAATTGTGTACCTGCGTCTCCACTTTGGCCATGGTCTCTTTTGGCTTTAACAAACTCATCCCTCAGGTTTTTCCAGACCTTTTTAATAAAAACTTTCCTCCTTTCCCACAGCTGTTGCAATTTCTAGCCAAGAATTATTGGTCATCAGGTTATCTCTATGATCACGGATCATAAAGGTGTCTGTAGAGGCGTACTGTTTCAGACAAATTTCTTCAAAGTGATTCATATTCAACTCAAATCAAATGCGGCGCTGCGCACACAGTTCGCTCGAGTCTCAAAAAAAATCATGCGCTCCACCAGTCGGAATTATGTCGCGCACACCCAAAGCAAACCTCCGCAAACTCTGCGATGACATCACATTCACCGCGTGCACTCAAACGAACTAGCGGACATTAAAAAGCTTTGGATGCAGCTCAGATTGCATCTGCACCAAGTCTGCAGCCAGACCTCTCTCCAATGAGTGAGAGCTGCTTCTGTCTGTTATAAAAGACTGACACCACCTAATCAACCAATAGAAAACTGAAAAGGGAAAAAGACAAACAAGATCAAATGAAAATCATAATTACTGGCAGGAGTGAACGCCAAAAGTGTATTTGTTAGGCGAACTTAAGTGTCTAGAAAGCCACTATTAAATAAAATTTAATTAACAATAACAATTAATATTATTATTATTGGTAAACTATCACTTTAACTCTAGCACATCAGAATCAAAGTTTGATATTCACACAAGGTGCTGTATGTAAGTTTTTGACTCTTCTAAAGCATAAAAATACCATAATATGTGGGCAGATATTTAAGAAACATCCCAAGTGAACATACTTGTTTAACTGAAAAACAATGCTGAAGTCAGATATTCTGCTTTGAAAATGATTTTTCCGTGCCGGAACGCTGTCTTTGTTTAGGTAAATGTCACATGCACAATGCCAGTTTAGCCAATTATAATTCAGCACTCCGGGTTGCCTTGTTGGAAAACAGCGTATTTCATTTATTCATTCAGAAAGACTCTGAAAGCATGCGTCCCTGAGCGAAATGCGACAGTGTCAGTGGACAGTATCAGATGTCAAAATGAGACGGATTCAGTTCCACATAAGGTTATTAATTAGCAAATGACATAAGTATTACGAACGTGAGCAGGTTACATTGTAACCACTGTCCTAACAACACGCTGTGACGAGATTGTGATGAGTGATGAGCTGCCTGTTTGCGCCAGACCAAACACGACAGAAATGTAAACACAGCCTTTCAGAAGCACAGAATATGCACTCACTCACGAAACGGTAAGGTTTAGAATCTATTTAATACATATTAACCCTCTTTAACATCATTAAAGGCAGATGCTGAATCACTCATATGTGTTTAATTCTAAAGTTCAAATTCAAATGGTTTATTGTATTTTCAAGATCTGAGGTGAACTTTCTGCTTTCAGTATATGGTAATACACGTCATGTAAAATGCATTCAAACTCGCATTGTTAGCATTTAGCTATGAATAAAGCACACGAGGCTTACCTGAGGTGATCTGTCACTGGTTTCTGTTGTTCAGCTGTAAGAAAGCCGTTTCTAATATATCAATTCGAGGTGTTGGTTAGAACCAAAACTCCCTTTAATATGCAAAATATTCCCTCTATCGCGTGTCGTTGCTTTATTTAGAACACAGTTTAAATCACTTGCTCCTGTACTCAACCTGGCATCCCGGCGTGCCTTTATTATGATCCAGAAGTGCAATACCTAGTTCAACCACTGGGTGTCAAACTTACATACTGCACCTTTAAAATGTTTCACTTGAACTGATTTTCACTTTGTTTATTTTAGATCAGATGGAGGTGAACGAGCAAAGACAAGAAGAGGATGAGGAACGTAACTTCAGCACTAAAGGAACTAAAACAAGACATCTGCACAGCTGTCGTCAGTGTGGAAAGAGTTTCAGAAGAAAAGCCAAGCTGAAAAAACACAGAAAGACTCACGCTGGAGAGAAACCGTACATCTGTACTGAATGTGGAAAGAGTTTCTCACAGCTGGACAGTTATAAACAGCACCAGAAAACACATGAAGACAAGAGAGATCATGTGTGTTTGCAGTGTGGGAAGAGCTTTACTACAGCTGGCAGTCTGAAAATCCACCAAAGAATTCATACAGGAGAAAAACCTCACAAGTGCTCATATTGTGAGAAGAGTTTCAGTCGTTCAGGACAGTTGAAATCACACGAGCGAATTCACACTGGAGAAAAGCCGTATCACTGTACTCACTGTGGAAAGAGTTTCAAAGACAAATCTGGTCTGACTTATCATCTGCTTGTTCACACTGGAGAAAAGCCGTATCACTGTACTCAGTGTGGTCATGATTTTAGATCATCATCAGATCTAAAACAACACATGACAATTCACACAAATGAGAAGCCTTACGCATGTCTGTTCTGTGAAAAGAGATTTTCACGTCCTGCTGATTGTAAACGGCACCAGAAAACACACACTGACGAGAGAGATCATGTGTGTTTGGAGTGTGGGAAGAGCTTTAATAGAGCTGGACATCTGAAAATCCACCAAAGGATTCACACTGGAGAAAAACCTCACAAGTGCTCATATTGTGAGAAGAGTTTCATTCAGTCTTCAGATCTGAAAAAACATGAGCGAATTCACACTGGAGAGAAGCTGTATTGCTGTCCTCCATGTCAGAAGAGTTTTAGACACTCATGGAGTCTGACTTGTCATCTGCGTGTTCACACTGGAAAAAAGCCACTCAGCAGCTGAACGTTCATTTACAGATTCATATAAAACCTCACAAGTGCTCATATTGTGAGAAGAGATTCAGCCGGTCTGGAGTATGTTCACACTGAGTTTCAGTGGTTATTAATATGAGAAGGCATTTTTCTGTATGAGAAAAGTTTACACAGATTCATTTTTTCCAGAATGTTTTTGACTTTACTTTGGAAAAACTAATAATTCTAATAGATAATGGTAGTTTCAGTGAGAGCTTAGTGTTAAGTTCTGTTTTAGTTCATTATACTCAGATGTTTTCTCCTGTTGTTGTAATTAAAGAGCTGCAGCAGACTTTAAAGCTCCAACCCTGTAGTGTGTTGACAGTAATGTTGAGATCTGAAACTGATGCTCATTTAATGTGATGTTCCTGTTAGTTCAGTCTTGTGTTATATAAATCCTACAGACACAGTTTGTAATTATTTTTCATGTAAGAGCAGACGTGTCCACTGGTAAATAAACATTTGGCTTTCAGTTTCATCAGCTTCAGCTGAACTAAACAGTGTGGAGTTTGCATGTTCTCCCCATGTTGGTGTGGGTTTCTTCGGGTTGCTCCGGTTTCCCCCACAGTCCAAACACATGCGCTATAGGTAAATTTAATAAATTGGCCGTAGTGTATGTGTGTGTGCATGTGAGTGTGTGTGGGTGTTTCCCAGTACTGGGTTGCAGCTGGAAGGGCATCCACTGTGTAAAACATAAGCTAGAAAAGTTGGTGGTTTATTCCACTGTGGAGACCCCTGATGAATAAAGGGACTAAGCGGAAGGAAGATAAATGAATGAATGTTTTCTATTTACAAATTTGCTTTAAAACTGAAAGATGCCTGATTTTGTGGGTTTCTGTTATTAAATTGGTTTACTTCAGTTTTCACTCATGAACAATTCTGAATGAAAAAAGACAAGAAATTTGTGGACTAAAATGCTTCAGTTTATGATTCTGTAGTTTATAGCCTGTTGACACCAATAAAACGAGATTAATGTGTCAATTTACAGAAGATTTCATACATTATAATAATAAATGAAGAGAAAACTTAATTGTTTAACAGCTCAGTTAAACTTTATGTCTCTATCATTTAATCCATTTGTCATGTTTAACTAAATAAGCAGACACATATGAGGCTATAACTATACAGATAATAAATATTATAATATAGTAATAGTAATAAATAGATGTTTGGCTTTCAGTTTCATCATGTCCGATTATCTCTAGCTGAACTAATCAGTTTGTTATGCTGCTTTATATTGATTATATTGTTTTATAGTATTGTTTTAGTTTAACCAACACTGGTTTACACAAACATGATCTCTTTTCTCCCGATCTCGGATCAATAAACATTTTAATGAGCAAACTACGATTTATTAATTGCATATCTAATATATTATACTTTCAATAAAACATTTATAAATGATTTTGTAATAGTTATGCACATTTAGATGAGGTTTCTAGTCAATTACTGATACAAATACTTTGCTGACTAAACTGAAGCGATCAGATTTACCGCGTTTTGGCTTTCGATGCTAAAGCGCCCTCTGGAGGAAGTTGCCGCTCAGTGTGAAACACGCATGCGCAGTACGGAGATTCACCAGAGTGGAGAAAAACTTTGAGACGGGAAGATGGCAGCGAACAGAGTAAGAGCCTTTTATTAACGAGAAATAAATGTCTGTTGGTGTAATATTGCTTTTGATAAATTGTAACAACATTATGTCTGACATATATTCATTTTATCCACTACATCGTTAATAGGTTCGTGTGTGAAGTCTGTATAATAATTAAATAATCCAATATGGTGTTTTACATTTATTTACATAAGATACATAATGATAGTTTCAGCACAGTATTCATTTTATTATTGATAACGGCAGTAACGAGTTAAATCATTTTATTATATATTATTTTATGTTATTTGATTGATTTATATGTTAATTTATTTAATTTATTGGTTTTTGATGTGTTCACAGTGAATCACAGCCTTTCCTACACAGAAATTGCTGTACATGGTGAAAATATCCCATCATAAAGACTAGAAGAGCTTCTAAACAAGCAGGAGATCGTTCAGGTTGGTGAATTTATATATATATTTTTTCTTTCTATATATTTGCACTGATTTCAGGTGTAAATTATTCATTGTTTCTGGGTGTTATCACTATCGGTTTAACACTAGCATATCAGATTCAAAGTTTGATATTCACACTTAAAATGTTTCATTTGAACTGATTTTCACTTTGTTTATTTTAGATCAGATGGAGGTGAACGAGCAAAGACAAGAAGAGGATGAGGAACGTAACTTCAGCACTAAAGTAACAAAAACAACACATCTGCACAGCTGTCGTCAGTGTGGAAAGAGTTTCAGGAGAAAAGCCAAGCTGAAAATACACAGAAAGACTCACGCTGGAGAGAAACCGTACATCTGTACTAAATGTGGAAAGAGTTTCTCACAGCTGGACAGTTATAAACAGCACCAGAAAACACATGAAGACAAGAGAGATCATGAGTGTTTGCAGTGTGGGAAGAGCTTTACTAGAGCTGGTTATCTGAAAATCCACCAAAGGATTCACACTGGAGAAAAACCTTACAAGTGCTCATATTGTGAGAAGAGATTCATTCATTCAGGACACTTGAGAAGACATGAACAAATTCACACTGGAGTAAAGCCGTATCACTGTACTCAGTGTGGTCATGATTTTAGCTCATCAACAAGTCTAAAACAACACATGAGAATTCATACGAATGAGAAGCCTTATGCATGTCTGTTCTGTGAAAAGAGATTTTCACATTTGGGTTCTTGTAAACAGCACCAGAAAACACACACTGACGAGAGAGATCATGTGTGTTTGGAGTGTGGGAAGAGCTTTAATAGAGCTGGACATCTGAAACGACACCAAATGATTCACACTGGAGAAAAACCTCACAAGTGCTCATATTGTGAGAAGAGTTTCAGTCGTTCAGGACACTTGAAATCACACGAGCGAATTCACACTGGAGAGAAGCCGTATTGCTGTCCTCCATGTCAGAAGAGTTTCAAAGACTCATGGAGTCTGACTTGTCATCTGCGTGTTCACACTGGAAAAAAGCCACTCAGCAGCTGAACGTTCATTTACAGATTCATATAAAAGCTCACAAGTGCTCATATTGTGAGAAGAGATTCAGCCGGTCTGGAGTATGTTCACACTGAGTTTCAGTGGTTATTAATATGAAAAGGCATTGTTCTGTATGAGAAAAAGTTTACACAGATTCATTTTTTCCAGAATGTTTTGACTTAAATTTGGAAAAACTAATAAGTCTAATAGATAATGCTAGTTTCAGTGAGAGCTTAGTGTTATTTTAAGTTCTGTTTTAGTTCATTATACTCAGATATTTTCTCCTGTTGTTGTAATTAAAGAGCTGCAGCAGACTTTAAAGCTCCAACCCTGTAGTGTGTTGACAGTAATGTTGAGATCTGAAACTGATGCTCATTTAATGTGATGTTCCTGTTAGTTCAGTCCTGTGTTATATAAATCATACAGACACAGTTTGTAATTATTTTTCGTATAAGAGCAGACGTGTCCACTTAAATAAATATTTTGCTTTCAGTTTCATTGCGTCTAACTATCTTCAGCTGAACTAAACAGTTTGTTAAGCTGCTTCATATTGACTATATTGTATTGTTTGAATTATACAATTGCTGCTTTACACAAAATTATCTGCTTTTCCCCCATTTTTACTTGGTACTGTAAAGATGATATTATGATTTATTAATTGCATTTAATATAATATAGATTCAGTAAAACATTTGGAAATTAGTGTGTAAGACACTGAAAAAAAGATTCAAAGATGATTAATTGGATTTACTATTTTTTTAAGGTATGTGGTTGTAAACAATGTATTTGAGCTGAATTAAACAAACAAATTAAGTTAAACATTACTAAATTTAACCTGTTTGTTTAAATTTATCCCATACAAACTGTTTGCAAAAATCTTTACAAAATTAAAAAAAAAAAATTTCAGTGCAGTTATGCATGTTTAGACTATTTCTTCCATACAATAACAGATACACGTACTTGATTACATGGGTGTAACATTTGAAAAGTTTGAAAGGGGGGGGACATAAGATGGGGGAAATTATTTATTATTGAAATCCCATTTTCTGCATTTCCCTGTATTTATAAATAATATAAGTTACAATTAAATATAAGGCGGTTCATTCCACTGTGGTGACCCCTGATTAATAAAAGGAGTGTCCTTTTCAGGGGTGTCCAAACTCGGCCCTTAAGGGGCTGGTGTCCCGCAGAGTTTAGCTGCAACTTGCTTTAACACACCTGCCAGGAAGTTTCTAGTATATCTAGTAAGAGCTTTATTAGCTGCTTCAGGTGTGTTAGATTAGGATTCTCCAGGGGACCAGCCCTCCAGGACTGAGTTTGGACACCCCTGGACTAAGCTGAAAGGAAAATGAATGAATGAATTAAATATAAATATACAAAGGGGCGACACGGTGGAGCAGTAGGTAGTGCTGTTGCCTCACAGCAAGAAGGTCTCTGATTCAAGCCTCGGCTGGGTCAGTTGGCGTTTCTGTGTGGAGTTTGCATGTTCTCTCTGCGTTCGCGTGGTTTTCCTCTGGGTGCTCCAGTTTCCCCCACAAGTCCAAAGTCATGCGCTATAGGTGAATTGGGTAGGCTAACATTGTCCATAGTGTATGAGTGTGAATGAGAGTATATGGGTGTTCCCAGTGATGGGTTGCAGCTGGAAGGGCATCCGCTGCGTAAAGCATATGCTTGATAAGTTGGTGGTTCATTCCTCTGTGGCGACCCTGGATTAATAAAGGGACTAAGCCAAAAAGAAAATGAATGAATGAAATATACAATGTAAATTACCTAGGTGTTCAAATATTGAGGGGAAAATAGCAATAAAAAATTTAGTCAATAAAAAACAAAATATTTACATTCCTTTTGCTAATTTTCTGTGCAGTACATACTGCATTGCTACGCAGATGACACCCAGCTCGACCTATCAACCAAACCCAACCTCAAACTCCCACCTTCATCCCTTACTAATTGCTTTGCAGACATCAAATACTGGTTCACCTCAAACTTCCTGAAATTAAATGACAATAAAACTGAACTTCTGCTTATAGGTACACGATCCACTTTAAACAAATCACATAGCTTTTCTATTCCCACAGATGATTCTGTCATCACCCCCTCACCTCAGGTTAAGAGTCTGGGTGTCATCTTCGACAGCACCCTATCATTTACTGCACATGTTAATAATGTCACCCGGTCCGCATATTTCCACCTTCAAGATATAAATCGCTTACGTCCTTCCCTCACACCTCATTCAGCTGCCATTCTTGTTCATAGTTTAGTCACATCCCGTTTAGATTACTGTAATTCCCTTCTGTTTGGCCTCCCTAATATTCATAAATTACAACTGGTACAAAACGCTGCAGCCCGTATTATTACAAAACCCCCCTCCATCTGTAACATCACACCCATTCTACAACAGCTTCACTGGCTTCCCATCTTTTTCAGAATTAATTATGTAGAATGGTATTTGGACCACAGCGGTTCATACTGTAGTCTGCCGAGCGACTAAAAAGTTATCAGCATGATGGTAAAAAACTACATTTCTAGTCAAACCATTCTTCTGCAATCTTATACCAAAAACGGAAATAAGGGCAGTATTAATAGCTATAAATGTGGGAGAGCGTTGATATTATGTGATTGTATTGTATTGCAATATGGAACAATTAAGTGTTGATGTTAAATCAAAGATAAATCACAAATACTTGAAAATGAAATGATTTAATGACAATAATTCTCTATGGTTACAACTGAATTAATTACAAATAACTGTATAAAATGATAAAATATGAAATGATAAAAACATATGATATAAATTGTACCCAGCTTACTGTAAATTTAAAGTTACCTAAGAAAGAGAGAGACAGGGGGAGGGAGAGACAAAGAGAGTAAGTAGGCCTCAAAGAGCCTGGGAGCAGTAGAGCCAGAGAAGATAGCCTCCAGAGAAGGAGAGGAGCAGAGCTCAGGAAAGCACAGAGAAGAAAAGACAGCCTAGGAAAAGAGACAGAGCCAAGTTTACCAGCTATTTTGTACCTTTCTTGACCATGTGACCAAAGCCCAAACGCTGAGACATTCAAACTGACCAATCAACATGTGACCACATCGTAAAACCCCCCAAAGTCCACATACCAGGCCCTGATCTTATCAGTATCTGCCTTTGGAGTCAGCATGGACCTTTCTTTGGTGAAAAAGACATGTTTTGCCTTATAAACAAATGCATATAATAATTTAGACTCTTACAATTATAAAATACTTCTTCTCACTTTTAAAGCCATCCACAATCTTGCTCCTCCATACGTTACTAGTCTTGTTCATATCGCCACACCTTCTCAAACACTCAGGTCTTCTTCTTCCATTCACCTCACTGTTTCCTCTGTTCGCCTTGTCACCATGGGGAGCAGATCCGGTAACACTTTACAATAACAGTACATGAATAATGATGTATTAATGTGCAAACTAAACATTACTTTATTATGAATTAATGATGAGTTAATGTATGTACTAATCATGAACTAACTTGAACTACAACATGAGTCACATGAGTTCATGTGTGAATAACGGCTACCTTAAAGGGTCACGAAACACCAAAACACATTTTTTGAGCTGTTGACAGTCATATATGTGTCCCACGCTGCTATAAACACTATTAGGACACATATATTGCACTAAAAAGTGAAAATTGGTTGTTTTTGCGTTATTTTGAGCAAATTCGTTCTTCCGGTTTGAAACGAATTTTTGAAGCTGCGTCACGGCCATGAGATACTTGGGTGTAAATCCAGCTGGAGAGTGGCTGTCTGTCTTTTCTAGGACGTTCTGACGTATCTGAGTGTGCGGCATTAATTCATGAGAAAGACGTGCTTCAAACCAATCAGCGCGCTCTATTGTGTATGACGTGAAACTTCATTAATATGCATGATAGCTCCGGAGACTGTTTACCTGTTTACACTGTTCAGACGGCAGAGAGACGCCACGTTGTGTTGCCAAAACAAGTGAAAGTACAAGAATTTCAAGACAAAATTCGTAGGTGTTATTAGTGTGTTGCAACGAAGGTTTTGTTTTCATTTTCCCTTTATGAGAGAGCAGCTGGACTCACGTGTGGATTACAGTGCACGCGACAGAAACGCGTTGTAAGGAACATTTTTACCCGAGAGCTTTTTCTCATCTGGAAATGGTGAAATCCGGATTTGCCGCTCGTCTCCTTTTAATAAAAAGACACAGCTCCAGTTTGATTGTCTGTCTACAGATTTGGTAAGTGTTTGCAGTGGACTGCCCTTTGTTTAAATGCTGCTCTCCGAGTGTAAACATGTAAACACAAACTATTCCCGTCGTGCAGGATTTTCGCTGCAATTTGTGACAGGATAGTCTATACACACACGGCTTTCTGACGCTACCTACCGAGTACATAAGTTACAGAGAAATGCGGAGGATTTTTTTCTCTTATTCACCGTATCAAATCAGCCTCTCTGTGTTTGTTTTTCCTGTCAAACTTAGCGCGTGCCCAAATGTTAACTCCCTTCTATGCAAAATCTTATCCTCTTTCCCTCCCCCGACACTCCCACACTCCCAGAGCTGGACACGCCCAACTTTCCTGACTTTTTTCAAAACAGAGGTGTGAAAACACCCTGCTGAGACAGGGGGTTTCGTGGCCCTTTAATTACTTGTTATTACATGTTGTTAATTAATGTATTAGTTAACATTTATGTTTAAGCTAAATGTAACCAACATGAACTCATGAGCTGTTAATGTATGATTATGTCATGACTTTACCTGGAGGGGCACATCATCATTAACTCATCCTTAACTACTCATGAACTCCTGTTCGTGCTGATGTTGACAGAACACTTTTCTATTGTTATTCAGTGTAAACTGACTAGTTGGACGTGCATAAGGAGTTCATGAGTAGTTAAGAATGGGTTAATGATGATGTGCCCCTTCAAGTAAAGTCACAACATAATTATATATTAACATATCATGAGTTCATGATGGTTAAATTAAGCATAAACTAATGTGGTAATTAATACATTAATTAACAAACAAGCATGTACTAACAAGTAATCAAGGTAGCCATTATTCACACATGAACTCATGTGACTCATGTTGTAGTTCAAGTTAGTTCATGATTAGTGCATACATTAACTCATCATTAATTCATAATAAAGTGATGTTTAGTTTGCACATTAATACATCATTATTCATGTACTGTTATTATAAAGTGTTACCGCAGATCCTTCAGCCACTCTGCTCCTCAGCTTTGGAATTCACTTCCACCTGATCTCCGTAATTTAGACTCTCTTTCACAATTTAAATCCAAACTCAAAACACATCTGTTTAGAACCGCTTATTCTCTTTAACCCGACTGCATTTTTAATATTTGTATTGTGTTCTATTGACTTTTATTGTGTTTTTATTTGAACTGATTGCTCTTGCTGTCCTGTACGGTGACCTTGAGTGTCATGAAAGGCGCCTTTAAATAAAATGCATTATTATTATTATTATACTGAATCAGTCAACTCAGATCTTTTTTTCATCCATGTTGACTCTATAGTCTTGTTTTAGAGCAGCACACAAATTTATTGGACATAATAATGATAATATTTCCTTATATAGCGCTTTTCTGGACACATTTTTGGGGGGAATCTCCTCATCCAGCACCTGTGTAATGGATTTCAGATTTCGAAGCTACTCAGGGTAAAGGCTACAAGGGATACAAGGGATACAGCTACAGCTACAAGGGATACAGCTGCGGAAACATTTTTTGTGACACTGTACAACAATAACTATTTTCACATTACTGTGAGGTTTGGGGTAGGGGTATACAATAATAAAGTACAATTTAATGGGTGATTTAATACATAATATAAATAGTTTCTCTCGTTATACTGTTTTTACATTGTGGTGGTTGGGTTTAGGATTGGGGTGGGGTTAGACGTTAATAAAATACAATTTAATGAGTAATTTTATAAATATTTCTCGTTATAATTACTGTTGGCGATGCAGTGGCGCAGTAGGTAGTGCTGTCGCCTCACAGCAAGAAGGTCGCTTGTTCGAGCCTCAGCTGGGTCAGTTGGCGTTTTTCTGTGTGGAGTTTGCATGTTCTCCCCGCGTTCGCGTGGGTTTCATCCGGGTGCTTCGGTTTCCCCCACAAGTCCAAGGACATGCGGTACAGGTGAATTGGGTAGGCTAAATTGTTCATAGTGAATGAGAGTATATGGGTGTTCCCAGAGATGGGTTGCAGCTGGAAGGGCATCCGCTGCGTAAAGCATATGGTTGATAAGTTGGCGGTTCATTCCTCTGTGGCGACCCCAGATTAATAAAGGGACTAAGCCGAAAAGAAATGAATGAATGAAATATACAATGTAAATTACCTACTATGGTGTTAAAATATTCAGGGGAAAAATAGGAATAAAAAATTTAGTCAATAAAAAACTAAATATTTACATTCCTTTTGCTAATTTTCTTTGCAGTACATACTGAATCAGTCAACTCAGATCTTTTTTTCATCCATGTTGACTCTATAGTCCTATTTTAGAGCAGCACACAAATTTATTGGACATAATAATGATAATATTTCCTTATATAGCGCTTTTCTGGACACATTTTTGGGGGAATCTCCTCATCCACCACCTGTGTAATGGATTTCAGATTTCGAAGCTACTCAGGGTAAAGGCTACAAGGGATACAAGGGATACAGCTACAGCTACAAGGGATACAGCTGCGGAAACATTTTTTGTGACACTGTACAACAATAACTATTTTCACATTACTGTGAGGTTTGGGGTAGGGGTATACAATAATAAAGTACAATTTAATGGGTGATTTAATACATAATATAAATAGTTTCTCTCGTTATACTGTTTTTACATTGTGGTGGTTGGGTTTAGGATTGGGGTGGGGTTAGACGTTAATAAAATACAATTTAATGAGTAATTTTATAAATATTTCTCGTTATAATTACTGTTGGCGATGCAGTGGCGCAGTAGGTAGTGCTGTCGCCTCACAGCAAGAAGGTCGCTGGTTCGAGCCTCAGCTGGGTCAGTTGGCGTTTTTCTGTGTGGAGTTTGCATGTTCTCCCCGCGTTCGCGTGGGTTTCATCCAGGTGCTCCGGTTTCCCCCACAAGTCCAAGGACATGCGGTACAGGTGAATTGGGTAGGCTAAATTGTTGGTAGTGAATGAGTGTGTATGGATGTATCCCAGAGATGGGTTGCAGCTGGAAGGGCATCCGCTGCGTAAAACATGTGCTGGAAAAGTTGGCGGTTCATTCAGCTGTGGCGACCCCGGATAAATAAAGGGACTAAGCTAAAAAGAAAATGAATAAGTGAAGATTAATTTTAAACTAATTTCGAGAGGAGCACGTGCTCATGATTGACCCAGCTGGCCCACATTAGCTAATCATGATCTTCCAATCAAAGGATCCCAAGTCACTATATATATCCTTATTTCCTTTCTACAACTATCTTCGTCTAGAAGAAACCCCCCTGCTACCCTTCTTCCACCTTTATCCAGAATGGGCGGCACGGTGACCCAGTGACTAGCACTGTAGCCTCACAGCAAGAATACCAATGGTGTCGGGTCCTTGCTGGGCCATCTGGTATTTCTGTGCGGAGTTTGCATATTCTCCCCGTGTCCATGTGGGTTTCTCCCGGGGTCTCCGGTTTCCTCCCACCGTCCAAATATGCTCTAAAATAAAATAAGCCTAAATCTTTTTTTCTAATTTCTTACTCTCAAGAAGTTCACCTTGGCCTCAGCAGCGGGGAAGTTTGAGATCGACCTGAGCTCAATTTCCCCTCGCCCTGTGAAACGGGAGAGCCCTGGGCTCGAGGATCCCTTGAGCTCAGGGCTCTCTCCCGGGACAGCACGCCAAACAAACTATATGATAAATCATGAGCTAAGTGTGAACTCTTGAGTTACTGTTGTTTACATTACTGTGAGGGTTGGAGCAGGGGCTTGGTCGTTGAATTACATTTTAATGAGTAAATTCATAAATAATTTTCGTTACAATTATTGTTTTTACAGTTCTGTGAGGGTTTGATTGAGGGTAGACGTTAATAAAATAAAAATGAATGTGTAATTTGACAAATAATATAAATAATTTTCGTTATAAATACTGTTTTTACAGTTCTGTGAGGGTTTGATTGAGGGTAGACATTAATAAATTAAAATTTAATGTGTAATTTGACAAATAATATTAATAATTTTTGTTATAAATACTGTTTTTACAGTTCTGTGAGGGTTTGGGGTAGGGGCTTAGCCGATAAAATACAATTTAATGAGTAATTTAATTAATAATTCTTGTTATATTTATTGTCTTTACATTACTGTGAGAGTTGTGTGGGGTTAGACGTTAATAAAATACAATTTAATGTGTAATTTAATAAATAATATAAATAATTAAAATAAATAACTGTTGTAAATAGCTGTTTACATTACTGTGTGAGGGTTTGGGGTAAGGGCTTAGCCGTTAAAATACAATTTAATGTGTAATTTCATGAATAATATAAATAATTCTCGTTATAATTATTGTTTTTACATTTCTGTGAGGGTTTGGTTGAGGATAGACGTTAATAAAATAAAATATAATGTGTAATTTAATAAATAATATAAATAATTCACGTTATAATTACTGTTCTTTACATTACTGTGAGGGTTTGGGGTAGGGGCTTAGTCGATAAAATACAATTTAATGAGTAATTTAATAAATAACATAAATAATTCTCGTTATAATAGCTGTTTTTACATTACTGTGAGAGTTGTGTGGGGTTAGACGTTAATAAAATCCAATTTAATGAGTAATATAATAAATAATATAAATAATTCACGTTACAATTACTATTTTTTTACATTAGTGTGAGGGTTTGGGGTAAGGGCTTAGCCGATAAATACAATTTAATGAGTAATTTAATAAATAGCATAAATAATTCTCGTTATAATAGCGGTTTTTACAGTACTGTCAGAGTTGTGTGGGGTACAACGTTAATAAAATACAATTTAATGTGTAATTTAATAAATAATATAAATAATTCTCGTTATAATTACTGTTTTTACAGTTCTGTGAGGGTTTGATTGAGGGTAGACATTAATAAATTAAAATTTAATGTGTAATTTGACAAATAATATTAATAATTTTTGTTATAAATACTGTTTTTACAGTTCTGTGAGGGTTTGGGGTAGGGGCTTAGCCGATAAAATACAATTTAATGAGTAATTTAATTAATAATTCTTGTTATATTTATTGTCTTTACATTACTGTGAGAGTTGTGTGGGGTTAGACGTTAATAAAATACAGTTTAATGCGTAATTTAATAAATAATATAAATAATTAAAATAAATAACTGTTGTAAATAGCTGTTTACATTACTGTGTGAGGGTTTGGGGTAAGGGCTTAGCCGTTAAAATACAATTTAATGAGTAATTTCATGAATAATACAAATAATTCTCGTTATAATTATTGTTTTTACAGTTCTGTGAGGGTTTGGTTGAGGATAGACGTTAATAAAATAAAAATGAATGTGTAATTTAATAAATAATATAACTAATTCTTATTATAGTAGCTGTTTTTACAGTACTGTGAGGGTTGTGTGGGGTTAGACATTAATAAAATAAAATTTATTGTGTAATTTAATAAATAATATAAATAATTCTGGTTATAGTAGCTGTTTACATTACTGTGTGAGGGTTTGTGGTAAGGGCTTAGCCGTTAAAATACAATTTAATGAGTAATTTAATAAATAATATAAATAATTATCGTTATAATAGCTGTTTTTACAGTTCTGTGAGGGTTTGGGGTGGGGTTATACGTTAATAAAATAAAATATAATGTGTAATTTAATAAATAATATAAATAATTCACTGTTCTTTACATTACTGTGAGGGTTTGGGGTAGGGGCTTAGTCGATAATATACAATTTAATGAGTAATTTAATAAATAACATAAATAATACTCGTTATAATAGCTGTTTTTACATTACTGTGAGAGTTGTGTGGGGTTAGACGTTAATAAAATCCAATTTAATGAGTGATATAATAAATAATATAAATAATTCACGTTACAATTACTATTTTTTTACGTTAGTTTGAGGGTTTGGGGTAAGGGCTTAGCCGATAAATACAATTTAATGAGTAATTTAATAAATAACATAAATAATTCTCGTTATAATAGCTGTTTTTACAGTACTGTCAGAGTTGTGTGGGGTACGACGTTAATAAAATACAATTTAATGTGTAATTTAATAAATAATATAAATAATTCTCGTTATAATTACTGTTTTTACAGTTCTGTGAGGGTTTGGTTGAGGATAGACGTTAATAAAATAAAAATGAATGTGTAATTTAATAAATAATATAACTAATTCTTATTATAGTAGCTGTTTTTACAGTACTGTGAGGGTTTTGGGTAGGGGCTTAGCCGTTATAATACAATTTAATGAGTAATTTAATAAATAATATAAATAATTCTCGTTTGTTTTCGGGCACAGCTGTATCCCTTCTAGCGCCCTCTGGAAAGAAGTTTCTGCTCAGTGCGAAACGCGCATGCGCGGTGCGGAGGTTTACTACAGCTGTTGACACGTTCGCGGCAGGAACATGGCAGCGTACAGAGTAAGAGCCTTTTCTAAATAAACGATATTCATGTCTGTTGGTGTAATATTTTCCGATGAAATGTAGTATGAAGAAGAAACAGCTATCTTAAAGTGATTAAGACATATATTTAGCTTTTTATCCACTGCATCGGAGATCATTTCGTGTTTCACTCATGTGTAAAAGCTGTATGTTTATAGTAGGATAATTTAGGTTACAGGTACTGGGTATTCATATTTGTTGTATTTAGCTAAAAAATAATGTATACTAATAAAATATATCATACAAGCAGACGAAATCAGCATTGACATTATGAAAATATCATATTAGGGATGTAAATAATCTAATGAGGTGTTTCTCATTTTATTACCGTGTAAATTAATTAAAGATGCCTTCACAGCATAGTATTTATTTTATTATTGTTGTCATTCTAGAGGACATAGCATGCTTATTTTCCTTTGAGCATTTAATTTGGCAAGAGAAATGCTTTTAATATTCAAAACAATGTCTTAATTATAATGTTTTAATATTGCATGTTGCAGGGGCGTAGCAACCGGGGGGGACGGGGGGGATATGTCCCCCTCACTTTTAGAGACAGACCATTTAGAAACAGATGATTAAGAATGTAAACTTTTGGATTTCATACAGCTGTCCCCCCCACTTTTAAAATGTCCACTCCGCCCCTGGCATGTTGTATTTATTAAATTATATTTTTTTATCTGTATAAATACCTTTAAGACATTCAAAGTACTACAGTTGAATATACGTTGTCAGTATTATACATATTCTTTCATTAGTTAAAAAAAACAATGCTTTATATTCATTTCTTATTTACACTTTTGTTTAGTTACATTAAACCTGAAGGTTGCATTTGTGCCACAGGCTCCTCCCTTTTCACGTTGAGATCTCCAGGCTGATACACACCTGGAAACCCCAAGACTTAGTATGGAAAAGATGGACTTTATTATAGTGGAGATTGATGATCTGAGTGCTCCAGAACCATCCAGAATTAATCATGAAGACACTAAGGATCAAACAGGTTAGTGTTCATCCTTGATTCTTCTTCACTGACATATATTAATGTATATTAACAATTGTTCTATTCACCAAAATTTGTGGCTGTGCAATAATGATACTACATTTAGAAAGTAACGAAATGCATAAACTAAAATATATATAAATAGATCAGGGGTGTCCAAACTCGGTGCTGGAGGGCTGGTGTCTTGCAGATTTTAGCTCCAACTTGCCTCAACAAACCTGCAAGGATGTTTCTAGAAAGCCTAGTAAGAGCTTGATGAACTAGCCCAGGTGTGTCTGATTTGGGTTGGAACTAAACTGTGCAGGACACCGGCCCTCCAGGACCGAATTTGGGCACCCCTTATATAGATAAATACATATATTTATGAATTTATTAGTAAGATAAAACACAAATATATATGCAAATACAGTTGAAGTCTAAATTATTTGCCCTCCTGTGCATTTGTATTTTCTTGTTCAAATATTTCCCAAATGGTGTTTAACAGAGAAAGGAATTTTTTACAGTATTTCCTATAATATTTTGACTTCTTATTTGTTTTATTTCAGCTAGAATAAAAGCAGTTATTAATTAAAAAAAAAAATTTTAAGGTCAATATTATTAGCCCCCTTAAGCAATATTTGATTTGGATTGTCTACAGAACTAACCACTGTTATACAATGACTTGCCCAATTACCCTAACTTGCCTAATTAACCTAGTTAAGCCTTTGAATGTCACTTTAAGCTGAATACTAGTATCTTGAAAAATATCTAGTCAAATATTATTTACTGTCATCATAGCAAAGATAAATAAATCAGTTATTAGAAATGAGTTATTAAAACTATTATGACCAGAAATGTGTTAAACAGAAATTGGGGGAAAATATACAGGAGGCTTAATAATTATGTCTTCAACTGTATGTATAACCTATATCAGTTTTGTTTATGATAATCTGAGCTCTACGTGTAATTAAGGTCGTACTCACACTATGTACAGTTGCCTTGAACCGGGCCAAAGCACGCTTGTCCCCCCTCCCGTCTCCCCCGACGGCCCGCACTCACATTACATTCGGACCTGGGCACGTTTACGTCATCGATGATGCGCTGTTCAGTTTAGGAAGAGAAGCGCTCTCGCTCAGCACAGTGGAGATTTCTTTAGTTATATCGTTTAAGTCGTTTGATATGTGGTGACAAGCAGTCAAACATTTCGCCGAACAGATCAGCCACTTTTGACGCTCATAAAGTCCTCGTGCTGCAGGAATTAGGAGGTTTGCTGAAGGTGCAGCTGTCGTGCAGTGAGGGGTTTGCGTCTTTATTAATCTATGACAGTTTGCGTTCATTGAACAGTAAGAATGATTAATTAATCCATATCAAACAGTCTCTTAAAAGTCATGTCTCGCTTTCAGTTTCGGGCTCGGGCGCATTTTGCACTCACACTGTAAGCGTACCGCGCCTGAGCCTAAGTGAACCGCGCTCTGGCACACCTCTTCCAACCGGGCAAGGGCCGCCCAAGTGTACCGTGCCCGAGCCCGATTTAGAGGACTCACACTTCTCAAACGATCCGGGAAACGGGCCTGGGCACGGTTCGGATAGCATAGTGTGAGTACGCCCTAAGATAGCAAGGAAATTACAAAATTAAAAAGTAGTTGCATTAAATTTGCTTTTCATTGATTTCTTCACCATCAAACCATGTAAGGGCTGATTAGGGATGCAACGATTATAGATTTTGGTTGTACGATTATAGTCTGAGGAATAATCACGATTTTACGATTATCACGATTATTATGCATTCATTGATTTAAAAAAACTACTAGTTTAGAAAATATTTTTAGAATATTAAAGTGTTATTTATTGCGGCTCAGTAACCAATCAATACAGCACAAAATAATAATAAAAAGCAAACAGTAGTCCGTTTCTATTTGGACTTTAAGTTTCTGGCTTTTAAATATAAGTAATAATTTTACACTGAAAATAAATGACAAAACAATTTATAAAAAAAAAAAAAAATAAGAATAAATTAAAACAATTGTGTTTGTTTAATGTAAATCTAAGCATCATATTAGCTAAGTATTTTCCTTTTAAAGAGAACAAATTGCATGCAGCGTTCGCCTCCATTGGAAATAACGATCTTGCGCGCACAAAAGATGCAACGTGTGAACGGCCCTTAGTTGATAGCCTCAGATGTAGTTATTTCAGTGTGCATGCGTATTAGCCTCGGTGTACAAGCTCAGAACTTTAAACTAGCGCACAGTTGGCATATGCAGAAACCCGGTGTTGAGAAGCCTTTACGATTAATTAATAGTGATGAATTAAATCGCGGTTAATAGAGGAATCGGTTAATCGTTGCATCCCCAGGCCTGATACTCGCCAATTTTATCAATACACACCATGATTATCAGACATAGTTGCAGGAGCAAATCCCTCCATGGTGTTATAATGGTACTAAACCCGAGATGCCCAAACTAGGGCCTGCGGGCCAAATATGCCCCATGGTAACTTTTGATTCGGCCCACCATAGCATCTGAGAAGATAGGGAGAATGATAGGAAGGTTGGGGCGAATGCCTTTAAGAGAGATCGCAATTTCTAATTTTGTTTTCCTTTTGTTTGTTTGTTTCTTTAAATGTTGTGCCCCAAAAAAGGCCAACTAAGATGAAATGTTTCAATTTAATGTTGTGCATGAATCAATTTTTTATAAATGTAAATACTGTCACTCGAAGATAGAGGACAATACACGTAGTCGATATCAACGAGCACATCAAGGCAAAGGCAGGTGCAGCTTGACACATGTATTGAGCATTGAACACCATTGTGTTATAAATATGTTTGTTTTTATTGTAAGAAGTTCATTATAAAATATAAAATATATATAAATATATGGGTGTCACGGTGGCGCAGTGGGTAGCACGATCGCCTCACAGCAAGAAGGTTGCTGGTTCAAGCCCTGGCTGGGTCAGTTGGCATTTCTGTGTAAAGTTTGCATGTTCTCCCCGCGTTGGCGGTGGTGGTGGTTTCCTCCGGGTGCTCCGGTTTCCCCCACAGTCCAAACTCACGCGCTATAGGTGAATTGAATAAACTAAAATGGCCGTAGTGTATGTGTGTGAATGTGAGTGTGTATGGGTGTTTCCTAGTACTGGCTTGTAGCTGGAAGGACATCCGTTGTGTCAAACATATGCTGGATAAGTTGGCGGCTCATTCTGCTGTGGCGACCCATGATGAATAAAGGGATTAAGCCAAAGGAAAATGAATGAATGAATAATAACACTGTTAATAAATGCTACAGCAAACAGTAATATTAACTATAGTGAACTTATAAAGTAATAAATACTTCAGTATTCTTTAGTTTGTACTATAGTACACTACAGCATTGGTTATTTGTTTATATTACTGTAATTGTTGTATTACTACAGCAATCATAGTATTACTAATTTAAGTACTATACTATGGTTCAAATCCACTGTGCTATTTACTATAAATTTCTATAATATTTTTTATGTGGGTCATTCATTCATTCATTCATTTTCTTTTCAGCTTAGTCCCTTTATTAATCTGGGGTCGCCACAGCGGAATGAACCGCCAACTTATCCAGCATATGTTTTACGCAGCGGATGCCCGTCCAGCTGCAACCCATCCCTGGGAAACATCCATACACATACACTACGGACAATTTAGCCTACCCAGTTCACCTATACCACATGTCTTTGGACTGAGTGTGTGTGAGTGTGTGTGGATGTTTCTCAGGGTTGGGTTGCGGCTGGAAGGGCATCCGCTGCGTAAAACATATGCTGGATAAGTTGGCGGTTCATTCCGCTATCCGCCTGATTAATAAAGGGACTAAGATGAAAAGAAAATGAATGAATATATATTTATTTAATTATTAATGTGATTAATGTACTGCATTTACTGTATTTATTTTTTAAATCTTAAAATATTGAGAAATTACCATGGCAACTTTAATGTAAAAAGTTTGCTATATTTACCTTCAGCCCACCATCCTCAATCAAGTTTGGTTTTTGGCCCCTCACAAGAAAAAGTTTGGGCACCCCTGTACTAAACATTGCTTTGTATATGCTTTGCACTGAATTGGAAGTTTTGGTTTACCATTGTAAAAGTCCACATGAACCAAAAGCTGCGACCGTTTTTTTTCGTATTGTGACACAGTTTCTTGAGAAACGGAATAATAAATGAGAAAACAGTGGGCGTGGCTTGTTTTTTCTACTGCGAGCTGATTGGATGTAGTAAAGTAGGCATTTAATTAAGAAAGATGGGGAAAACAGTTTGTGGAGAGTTATTACAACCTAACAGACTGCTCCTGCTCACCATTTCTGTTTGTCATTAAAACTGACAGCTGGAGGGGCGTGGTTAAGTATGTTAGCCACGCCCAATACCCCAGACTAGTGATGCGCGGATGGCGGTTAAATCCGCGGGCGCTGCGGATAATCCGCGGGTCAGGCGGGTCGGTCGGGTAATAAAAAAATACATTATGATTAATTGCGGGTGGGTCGCGGGTAGATGTAGCGGGTCATAGCAGTTGACCAGCAAAAAAGCAGAGAGTGGACTTCGCAGAATGTGAAGACGAGAGACGCCCAAAATAATGTATGAAGTGCAAGAGTACTGTGCAAACTTCAGTTAGAGGAGTCATCAGAGGGAAATCTGCCATCGTCCTGGGAGAAACAAGATCGCTTATTTACCATTTACACGACTGCAGCGCCTTGCAAGGAGAAGCTTGTGCATTCCTGCAACAAGCGGTTCGCGCGAACGCTCATTTAGTGCAGCCAGCCGTGTTTTGGAGGCGAGGCGGAATCGCCCGAATCCAGGCACAGTAGATGCTATTCTGTTTTTGCAGTGTTAAGAAAAGGGCCAAGTACACGCAACATAACTGCTGTTTAGGCTGAAGGGACGCCGTTTTTGTTCTCTTTTTCCTGTATATGTAAAAGCTGAATCTGCTGTTAATAACGAACGATCCACTGTGACCTAAGTTGCAAGAGAGGGGAAATAGTGTGGCCGCTTGCCTGCTTTTACGGGAGTTGTAGTCCATAGCATTGTGGGTAGTGTAGTTCGACACGCATGCTGTGTGATGTGAGCTCTCGCTGTGTGCTGTGCGTGCGGCGAATTAGAGGGAGAAAGTTTTATCCGGTTTTGTTTTATGTTTACTTCAGTAATTCCACCCGGGAGCTGTTTTGCACTGTGAACCTGAAAACTCTGAAAAAAGTAAAAGAAGGGCATGCATCGAGTACTTTTGTCCGTCTCATCATTTGCTCAAGCATGAATTAACGAGCTGTTACTCTGCCGCCGGACATTGCGGAGAAATTTACACCTATCATCATGCTTAAAACAAAGAATTAGAATTATTAAAGTGGCGATCGGGTGCGGGTCGGGTGCGGATATATATATCAGATAAAATAATATGTGCGGGCGGGTGGCGGGTGGATGATTAGAATGAAGGAGCGGATTCGGGTGACATTTGAGCTGATCCGCGCATCTCTACCCCAGACAGACCTAATCTGAGTATTTAACTGAAAACAAACAGGAAGTGCATATTCAGATTAAAATTTTAGATTACAAGGACAAACTATTGTTTTTTTTCTTAATGACATGCACAGATGAATTGTTCATCGCAAAACTAGCGATGTGAGCTAACAAAATCAATATGGTTAGTTTTGGTTTCATTTGTACTTTAAAGGGCATCTATGATGAAAATCATCTTTTGTAAGCTGTTTGAACAGAACTGTGTACAGGTGTGTCAAAGTAATATTGGAGTGATATAAACACAACAAGTCTCTTTTTTTAAACGTTAAAATAGGATCCAAATCCCTCCCATTTTGAGGCCGACAGCAACGTGACGTAGGAGTGCGGTTTCCCCGCCCATCGACTTGATTGACAGCCGTGTATTAACATGTCTCCTTAGTAACACGAATAATCATATCAACAAGACAGGACGTTCGCAAAGCAACTGGGATTAAAAGCTCTGTTCAGCTCTCTGTGATCATCAATCATCATTAAATGTGATCAAGAATGAGTTTCACAAATTTAAAATGTTTTTAAAACAGTGCATGTTTGTAATGAATTACAGCGATTTTTACCATCTTTACTTTATCAGCACAGCCGCATGTCAATACAATTATACAAGATGACGCTTCAATCCTGGTTTGTGGACGTTAAATCAAGTTTATTTTGTACATTAACATAACAGATATCCATACAGCAGTGGGTATTAATGTGTATCCTGTCACATTTGCGTGCAAAGACAGTGCAAAGTTAAACGCACGCGCTGTGTTTGTGTCTGTGTGTATGCGTGCTTGAACTTTGTAACAACATTGTGTGTGACTCATCATTGCAACTTCACAACAAATACATCAAATAATCATTGGGAAAGTTTTTACAATAGTGGATTGATTGTAGTGAGAAAACAAAACAATCCAACGAACTAAGGACCCAGGCTATATCACAGTGTATTATGATTGTGTAGCCATATATACGGCTATACGAAGAGGGAATGATGAACAGGGCGGGATGTCATTCCTACCGGCAAATCTGCGTTTCATGTCTAATACGAAAGTGAAAGCCTGCTGCAATATTAACGAGAGCTGTTTATCAGTTAGGAAGATTGACCGAAGTTACCATCTGATAATTTTTCCATATTTTAATCTTATAATATGTTGTATCTGTTTTGTTCATTTCAGCACTGACAGCTCCAAAGAAAGATCAACATTGATCTGCTTCATGATCTGATGCATGATCTGATGATCGGTTCATCTGTTATTTCTCTCTATAATTTAAGCCTATAATGCATAATTCTAGCCAACGTTTCTTTGATAGATTAATTCAATAGATTTTTACAAAACTTGACAACTGAAATCAGGCTCTGTATGAGAAAGTCTGACCTCTCTGATTTTTATTTATGTCTGTGGGTGTCAAAATTAAAGTGCACATTTTCGCTTATAAAATATATACACAACTGGTCAAAAGTTTGGGGTCAGTATGATTGTTAAATATTTTAAAATAAGCTTCTCCTGCTCACCAAGGCTGCATTTATTTCATCATAAATACAGCACACATTGTAAAATTGTAAAGTGTTACTGCACTATAAAATAACTGTTCAAAAGTAGTTTATAATTTAATTTAATCATTTATTCCAGTGACTTTAAAGATGAATTTTCAGCTTCATTACTGCAGTCTTTAGAGTCACATGATCCTTCAGAAATCACTCTAATATTAATTATTATTGTTTTTATTATTATTATTATTATTATTATTATTATTATTATTAATGGTAATAGTAATAAAAGCAATAATGACTGGAGTAATAATTGTATTTGAAACTACATACAATAAGAAAGCAGTTATTAAAATTTTTAATAAATATTTAACATTTTTTTAACATTTAATAAATGCCGCCTTGATGAACTGAATAATTTTCCTTAAAAAAACATGAGCCTGACCCCAAACTTTTGACAGGTAGCGTATATATATATATATATAAATGTTATGCTGAATAAAAAGGGTAGGTAATACAATTGTGTTTGGCTTTGAAACATTATTTAAAATACTGTATGTGGCTAAGAAACAGCTATTAGCTTTTTTTTTTTTTTTTCGGTGGGGCCAGTGAAAATTTTGTCAGGGCAAGTAAAAATCTGAACCACTTGCCCGATCGGGCCAGTAGAAAAAATCTTTAGCGTTGAACCCTGAGCTACACTGTGTTCAGAACAGAAAATCCAATATTATGAAAGCTATAATAAATAATCTGATGGGTGTTTTGAGCTGAAACTTTACAAACACATTCTGGAGACACAAAAGACTCAGATTTAATCTAGAAAAAGCGGTAAAATAGGTGCTCTTTAAATGAATAAACAAACAGACTACTGCCCCCAGCGGGTGCAAAAATATTACAATTGTTGAAATTAGTCATGTTCAACTTTAAAAGCTTGAAACTCGAGCTACAAAAACAGATCTCTGTAGTATCCTGCTATTAAATCAGACTTCACTTGAACTAATCCTAACTTGATGTTCATTTTAGACTGGATGGAGTTGAATGAGCAAAGAGAAGACCTGAATGAAGAGGATGAGAGATGTGACTTCAACACTGAAGGAATAAAAGCAGAACATCTGCACAGCTGTCGTCAGTGTGGAAAGAGTTTCACGAGCAAAGAAAACCTGAACATTCACATGAACATTCACAGTGGAGAGAATCTGTACATCTGTACTGAATGTGGAAAGAGTTTCTCACAGCTGGACAGTTATAATCTGCACCAGAACGCACACAATGAAGCAAGAGATCATGTGTGTTTGGAGTGTGGGAAGAGCTTTTCTACAGCCGACAATCTGAAACGGCACAAAATCATCCATGCTGGAGAAAAACCCCACAAGTGCTCATATTGTGAGAAGAGTTTCAATCAATCAGTACATTTGAGAAGACACGAGCGAATTCACACTGGAGAGAAGCCGTATCACTGTACTCACTGTGGAGAGAGTTTCAGATATAGGACTGACCTCAATAATCATCTGCGTGTTCATACTGGAGAAAATCCGTTTACCTGTGAGCAGTGTGGTAATAATTTTAGATCATCTGCTAATCTAAAACTACACATGACGATTCACACAAATGAGAAGCCTTATGCATGTCCGTTGTGCGAAAGGAGATTTTCACGGTTGAACGCTTGTCAACGGCACCAGAAAATACATGTTGAGGAGAAAAATCATGTGTGTTTGGAGTGCGGGAACAGCTTTATTAGAGCCGAACAACTGAAAAACCACCAAAGGATTCACACTGGAGAAAAACCCTACAAGTGCTCATATTGTGAGAAGAGTTTCAGTTGGTCTTCAAATCTGAAATCACACGAGCGTGTTCACACTGGAGAGAAGCCGTATTACTGTCCTGCATGTCAGAAGAGTTTTAGATCATCACAGAATCTTCTCAATCACACAAGGAAATGTCACACCGTCACAGTGAGCATCGTTTAGTTTTTATGTAAAGTACATTGCTTGAGATGAGCTAAAGTTGGTCTCAATTTGCTGAAATCCTCTTAGAACTAGGAACACTTGTTCCTGATAAGTTTATTAAGGTGGTGGCTCAGTGGTTAGCACTGTCATCTCACAGCAAGAAGGTTGCTGATTCGAGTCCCGGCTGGGCCAGTTGGCGTTTCTCTGTGGAGTTTGCATGTTCTCCCCGTGTTGGCGTGGGTTTCCTCCGGGTGCTCAGGTTTCCCCCACAGTTCAAACTCATGCGCTATAGGTGAATTGGATAAACTAAATTGGCCGTAGTGTATGGGTGTGTGTGAATGTGAGAGTGTATGGGTGTTTCCCAGTAGAAGGTGGCAAGAGTGTCAAAGTTTGCTCTGTCCGCCGAGGCGACAACACTGTCTGTCTTTACAGCTCTGGCGGCGACAGCTTTAAAATTCACTACATTGATCTCGTATTTAAAGGTGCAGTATGTAAGTTTGACACCCAGTGGTTGAACTAGGTATTGCACTCCTGGATCATAATAAAAGTACGCCGGGTTGCCAGATTGAGTACAGGAGCGAGTGATTTAAACTGTGTTCTAAATAAAAGCAACGACACGCGATAGAGGGAATATTTTCCATATTAAAAGGAGTTTTTGTCCTAACCAACACCTCGAATTGATATATTAGAAATGGCTTCTATTTCTCACAGCTGAACAACAGAAACCTATGACAGCTAGATCACCTCAGGTAAGCCTTGTGTGCTTTATTCAGTGCTAAATGCTAACAATGCTAGTTTGAATGCATTTTACATGGCATTTGTTGCCATATACTGAAAGCAGAAAGTTCACCTCAGATCTGGAAAATACAATAAAGCGTCTGAAATTGAACTTTAGAACTAAACACATATGAGTGATTCAGCATCTACATTTAATGATGTTAAAGTGGGTTAACATGTATTAAATAGATTCTAAACCTTACCGTTTCGTGAGCGAGTGCATATTCTGTGCTTCTGAAAGGCTGTATTTACATTTCTGTCGTGTTTCGTCTGGTGCAAACAGCCAAATAGCTGATCACTGCCTCTCTCGTCACAGCGTGTTGTTAGGACACGCGGTTACAATGTAACCTGCTCACCTAATGTTTACGTTCGTAATATTTATGTAATTTGCTAATTAATAACCTCATGTGGAACTGCATCTGTCTCCCATACTGTTCTTTTTGGTCACGGACGCATGCTTTCAGAGTCTTACTGAATGAATGAATGAAATACGCTGTTTTCCAACAAGGCAACCCAGGGTGCTGAATTATAATTGGCTAAACTGGCATCGTGCATATGAAATTGACCTAAACAAAGACAGCGTTCCGGCACGGAAAACCCATTTTCAAAGCAGAATATCTGACTTCAGCATTGTTTTTCAGTTAAACAAGTATGTTCACTTGAGATGTTTCTTAAATATCTGCCCACATATTATGGTATTTTTATGCTTTAGAAGAGTCAAAAACTTACATACAGCACCTTTAAAGGAGCCGTTGCAGCATATCAGTTACTTTCCCGCATAAAAACAAGCAAGAGAATGGACGATTTTTATCAAATTCATTTAACAATTAAGATCAAGTTGTTGCATGTGATGCTCCACTTATCCAATATGTGACCGCAATAATCAAACCCTTGGGAATAACTGTGGTCGGAACCAAAGTTCACAGGACTGTTTTTTCTGGAATCCTCTCAAGCAGTGGACTACTAAATTCTGCTTGCTTTCCGCCGAATCGCATCATATCTCATTACAATAAAGTTGACTTGATTTCAACTCTCCTCGACGCCCACACGGGCTCCCATACGCTTATTTCACGCGACCGCCATTTTAGAACACGAAAGCGAGGCTGCGGTGGGAAGAAAGCCGGAAGTATAGGATCAGCACTGTAAACATTGCAACAATATGCTGTGTGCTATAAACCTCCAGCTGTTGCTGTGACTTCAAAATGCAGAAATGGTGTAAACATCACTTTAATATCATTCCGTTCAGTTTAATTTAAACAATTAAAAGCATTTTAGGCGTCAAACAACATCACAATCTCTTTAAGAGTGATACACTTAAGTGTCCTCCTAGACTTCAGTCCAGGGCAGCAGGTAAACACCGTGGGGACGCTTCCCTGCTTCAGCCTATGTAACCCGGTGAGCGATAAAACACTGCAGTCCTCTGTAGCACATCTTCGTGTTGTCTTTAACAGTGTTGTCCCGGTACTGAAGTTTTAAAAACGTCAATTTCCCGCTAACATTTACGCGCCGCTGAGCGCGCTCATAAACACCGCCGATTTGCCGTAGTATTCACCAGTGCTCAACAGAATGACTGTAAAGGTTATCAGCTTCCTGCTCTTCACAGATTGAAAACACACATAGACGGATATTGGAGCGTTTTAAAGCCGTGAAGATCAGTTGTTTCATCAGCGGATCGCTCGTCTGTGTTTGCACTCAGTAAACAGCGTTGAGGTGAACTGATGACCTTCACAGCCAATCAGAGTGATTTCTGTTGAGCACGTGAACACAATGGCCAATCAGCGCTGTTTAAGAACTCCATGAACAGTGTCTTAAATGTTAACGAGAAATTGGCGTTTTTTTATATTTCATTACGGAAATTTTGTATCGTGACTAGTCTAATATAGTTAAAGACTCAGTTCATTAACTTGAGTTTGATGAATGGCATCTAAAATGTGTGTTTTGGAAAGAAAACGTTAGCTAAGTAGCGCCATTTCCCTTAACTTAGCGGAAAATGAGGTCAAATATCCCTTTTTATTTTCACTATTCATTCAGAACGGACCTTAGGGTCACTCGGAAGGCGCTAAAATCATAAATTTGTGTTGCTTTCTCTTCGCTGATAAGATATACAGCCAGGTACACAACATTCCTGAGTGACTCAGTCTATACTTCCGGGTTTCTTTCCACCGCAGCCTTGATTTCGCTGTTAATAATGGCGGCCGCGTGAAATCAGTCTATTGCAAATGAATGACTTCCGGCTACTTTGATGCCCTCGCTGCTTTCGGTGTGAACGCACAGTAAGGCTGAAATCTGTGAAAGTGAAACGAGAGAAATGCTGAGGCAACTGGCTATGAGACGAAAGTAGCAGAGCTTTTATTATGCCACAGTCCACCGCTTCTGGGTTTTCTGCTTGTGATAATGTGAAGAAGCAATGCTGTTTTATTAGACTGATTACAATTTAGGCTTGTTTTAATGCTTCTCTGTGCGGGCTTAATAAAATACACAACATATTAAAACCTTGCTGCTGTTTTTAAATAAACCAAACCAGAAATCGAGGGTGTGTGACGTCATTGGCATAAAAAGGACCTGGAAAATGACCAGCTATGTCCAGCTTAAACCAGGCTGGTCAAGTTGGTTTTAGCTGGTCATTTTCCAGCCTGACCAGCTAAGATCAGGCTGGAAATGGCTGGAAACCAGCCTGGAAATGGCCAAAACCCCTCTAAAACCAGGCTGGTCGACCAGCTAAAACCAGCCAACCATCCTAGGCTGGTTTAAGCTGGATTTTTAATCGGGAGGACCGGGAGAATTCCTGGTGGGCCGGTCCGTTTTTTGGCCGCGAGGGCCGGTGTCCCTAGCTGCTTGCACTCTCAGCTGTCGCACTTTTTTAATTTATTTATATATTTGACCGTAGCCTCACTCTTTTTATTCATTATTTTGCCGCAGCTCCGCTCTTTTTATTTATTTTCTCGCAGCCCCGTGAGCAAAATGCAGCCTTAAAGATGACGTAACTCTCATTCGACCACAAACAGCGGCACCTTAGTGAATATAAGAATTCGAATAATTAATATTAATGAATATTACACCTGCTCAATGAAAATCAGATGATTCACTACATTAATAAATCTGACATAGCTTGATCAGAAATCTTATAAGGGGAGAAAAAGTTAAAAGAGTGGTTAAAAGAATCCAACATTACAGCGCCATTGTGGTCCAGTGGTCAGCACGTTGCGTTACGGTGCTGCTAACCTGAGTTCGCGCACGAGCGAATTCACACCGGAGAAAAGCAGCATCACTGTACTCAATGTGGAGAGTTTCAAAGACCCATCCAGTCTGATTTTTCATCTGCGTGTTCACACTGGAGAAAACCCGTTTACCTGTACTCGGTGTGAAAAGAGTTTCAGAAGAAAAGTGAACCTAAACACGCACATAAGAATTCACACTGGAGAGAAACCGTACATCTGCACTGAATGTGGAAAGAGTTTCTCCAGACCAAACAGGTATAACCAGCACCAGAAAACACATGAAGACAAGAGAGATCATGTGTGTTATGAATGTGGGAAGAGCTTTACTAGATTTAGCCTACTGAAATATCACCTCAAGATTCACACTGGAGAAAAACCAGACAAGTGCTCATATTGTGAGAAGAGTTTCAGTCAGGTCCCACACCTGAACTCACATCAGCGCATTCACACTGGAGAAAAACCGTATCACTTTACTCGATGTGGAGAGAGTGGTATGTGGAGAAGACATACCAGGTATCAATTATCATCAGCATGCTCACACTGGAGAAAAGCCATTTACCTGTCTTCAGTGTGGGAAAGAGTTTACTTTGTCGTCACATCTCAGCAAACACCTAAAAATCCACACTAATGAGAAGCCTCAGTAGTGTACTTTATGTGGAAAGAGTTTTTTCGTAGCTGGAGCATTGTAAATGGTACCATAAATGCATAATGGACAAAATAAATTGTGTGTTGTGGTTGTGGAAAGAGTTTTACTATGATTAGCTTTCTGAAACAACAACAAATAATTGTTAAAATATTAAATAATAAAATATGTATATATTAGTCATTGTTCTGTCTGAGAAAACTCACATGAAAAATACTATAGTAATTTATAGTAAATATTATAGTGTTTTTGAACAATATGGCAGTGGGGTACTTGAATTAATCTGTTGTGGTAATTCTGTGGTTGCTATGGTAACAACTATAGTAATTGATCTGTTGTGGTGATTCTATACTTGCTATGGTAACACTACTACTAGTAATTGATCTGTTGTGGTGATTCTATACTTGCTATGGTAACACTACTACTAGTAATTGATCTGTTGTGGTGATTCTATAGTTGCCATGGTAACACAACAACGTGGTGATTCTATAGTTGCTATGGTAACACTACAACTACTAATTGATCTGTTGTGGTAATTCTATGGTTGCCATGGTAACACAACAACTAGTAATTGATCTGTTGTGGTGATTCTATGGTTGCTATGGTAACACTACAACTAGTAATTGATCTGTTGTGGTGATTCTATGGTTGCCATGGTAACACAACAACTAGTAAATGATCTGTTGTGGTGATTCTATGGTTGCCATGGTAACACAACAACTAGTAATTGATCTGTTGTGGTGATTCTATAGTTGCCATGGTAACACAACAACTAATAATTTCTCTGTTGTGGTGATTTTATAGTTGCCATGGTAACACAACAACTAGTAATTGATCTGTTGTGGTGATTCTATAGTTGCCATGGTAACAGAGCAACTAGTAATTGATCTGTTGTGGTGATTCTATAGTTGCCATGGCAACACAACAACTAATAATTCCTCTGTTGTGGTGATTTTATAGTTGCCATGGTAACACAACAACTAGTAATTGATCTGTTGTGGTGATTCTATAGTTGCCATGGTAACACAACAGCTAGCAATTGATCTGTTGTGGTGATTCTATAGTTGCCATGGTAACACAACAACTAATAATTTCTCTGTTGTGGGGATTTTATAGTTGCCATGGTAACACAACAACTAGTAATTGCTCTGTTGTGGTGATTCTATAGTTGCCATGGTAACACAACAACTAGTAATTGCTCTGTTGTGGTGATTCTATGGTTGCCATGGTAACACAACAACTAGTAATTGCTCTGTTGTGGTGATTCTATAGTTGCCATGGTAACACATCAGCTACAGTAATATAAAGAAATTATCCACTACTGTCCTGTTTTCTACAACTACAGGGTATATACACCACAGTTTACTGTAGTAAAAACTAAAGTATACTACAGTATTTATTACAGTTTATCAGTTCAATATAGTTAATATTACAGTATGCATACTGAGTGTTGAAATAATATATACAGTATTTCACTTTAATATGGTTCAAAAACAAGAATTTTACATTGTCTACAATGTCTACAAGAATTCAGATTAGCAAAGCAAGTGTGAAGTCCTGAGATTTTGTATTTTTATTTGTGGTAATTATAATATTTCTTAATTCACACACACTCATGACTGGCTTTCTACAATAGCCAAAATAAAATGCCAATTTCACACAATGAACAAACTATTGAAATTATCTTTCTTACATGAAAATATACTTAATTAAATATAAACATAATATATGTCATTAAATATAGTAAATAATACTATAGTGTTGTTGAACTATACTATTGTAAAGTGTATTTTACTGTATATATTGTAAAATTATAGAATATATACAGTTCGAGTCCTGGCTGGGTCAGTTGGCATTCTGTGTGGAGTTTGCATGTTCTCCTCATGTTTGCATGGGTTTCCTCCGGGTGCTCCGGTTTCCCCCACAGTCCAAACACATGCGCTATAGGTGAAATGAATAAACTAAAATGGCCGTAGTGTATGTGTGTGAATGTGAGTGTGTATGGGTGTTTCCCAGTACTGGCTTGTAGCTGGAAGGACATCCGTTGTGTCAAACATATGCTGGATAAGTTGGCGGCTCATTCTGCTGTGGCGACCCATGATGAATAAAGGGATTAAGCCAAAGGAAAATGAATGAATGAATAATAACACTGTTAATAAATGCTACAGCAAACAGTAATATTAACTATAGTGAACTTATAAAGTAATAAATACTTCAGTATTCTTTAGTTTGTACTATAGTACACTACAGCATTGGTTATTTGTTTATATTACTGTAATTGTTGTATTACCACAGCAATCATAGTATTACTAATTTAAGTACTTTACTATACTATGGTTCAAAACCACTGTGCTATTTACTATAAATTAATATAATATTTTTTATGTGGGTTATTCATTCATTCATTTTCTTTTCGGCTTAGTCCCTTTATTAATCTGGGGTCGCCACAGCGGAATGAACCGTCAACTTATCCAGCATATGTTTTACGCAGCGGATGCCCGTCCAGCTGCAACCCATCCCTGGGAAACATCCATACACATACACTACGGACAATTTAGCCTACCCAGTTCACCTATACCACATGTCTTTGGACTGTGGGGGAAACCGAAGCACTCGGAGGAAACCCACACGAACACTAGGAGAACATACAAACTCCACACAGAAATGCCAACTGACCCAGCCGAGGCTCAAACCAGTGACCTTCTTGCTGTGAGGCGATTGTGCTACCCACTGCGCCACGTTGACGCCTTATGTGGGCAGCCAATTTTTACTGTTTACAGAATAAAACGTGTAAAAGTGTAGTTTGAGTGCTATTATTCCCCTCTTTTACATTACAATATTTTAAAAGGTCAGAATAAGTATGTTGTTTAATTTTTCATAAAATATCTGTTACTATAAATGCCATTCAACATAATTTGACCCCTATTTTAACTTTTTCATTTCACAAAAATTTTTTTGAAATGCTAAAGTAGATCAAATCTGTTTTCTTTGTATATAAAATCACTATACTATTAGTCGCAATGGGTGTCTAGTACTACACGTGTACAGGTAAACAAAAGATAAACGCCCCCTTGAGGAACACAGTTGAGTTCAATGCGGAAAAATAGTATTCACGACAGTTAAGAGCGTGTTTGCGGCAGCCGGAGAGCGCGAGCCTGAAAAGTACACGAGATGAAAACGAACTCTCAAGAGGTAAATAAACACTTGACATGACTGATTAATTTTGGATGGTACGATATTCTTTAACAAATATGTTTCGTTTATAAACATTAGTGTTATTTACAGATTATTATTTACGTCACTTTAAGCTGTTTTTATAACGTTAGCGTTTGGGAATATTGACTAACCAATTGCATTGTGTAAATGTAAAGAAACGTTACATTAATGTAGTGTGTGCAGTTGGATTCATTGTTCGCTTGTTTAATCATTCGTGGTATTTAAAAATGTTTAAGGTGAGAATAATACATGAGACATGAGATAAATACTATCGTTAATTAAAGTGAATAGTACTATAGTGTTTTTGAACAATAATGTAGTACAGTATTCAGGCCCGTAGCCAGCCTGGTGAAAGGGGTGGTTCTTTTTTCTCAAAAAGTGGACCTTTTTGCAGTTATACACCTCAGCTTCTATTTAACTATGAGATTTAAATACTGCATTTAGTGACAGGCAGTACTTTTTTTGCTGGATTAGCTAGTTAGATGTCATCATATTCACACTTTTTGATGTACTAAAAATATTTCCTAAAAATTTCAATGAAAAAAAAATTAAAAGAAGACAAATTTTTAAAATACAAATTTGTTACATCATATATCATTAGGAAAAAATAGGAATCTATTAAAGTTTTTAAGTAAAAAATTGTAGCCTACTGCAGGGCTCGACAGTGCGACCATTTCGCTCGCATTTGCGACTAAAAATAGATGTGTGCGAACTGGAAAATTTATTTAGTCGCACATGTGCGATTTTTTTTTTTTTTTAATAAGCTTGAATGAGGACTTAATTCACTCAGCCACGGTGAAACAACATGCTCTTCACACCAAGTTATGGTGTATTATGTTTGAAATCTATCGTGACTGTAGCACACACAGGCGCGATCAACAACAGCACATCTCTAACGTTACTGGTTTATTTACGGTCTTTATATTGTTTTGAATACGTTGCTGAGCAACGCCAGGTACCGAATGGTGGTGGTGCCGCACATCGTGTGAGCCTCATATAAAACGTTTACAATTCGGTCATGGCATATCATGGTGTATTTAGTGTAAGACCCAATTCAACACCAGCGCTTCCACACATAGGACTTTACCTGGGCGGCCCGGTTCTGTGTTCGCGAGAAGCTGAAAATACGCCACAGACTCGCATCCTCTGCTGCTGCAGACTCACAGAGACGCGCTGGACACGACTACCTCTTCTGAGTTTGATAGTACCTTTAAGAATAGCGAGAGGACTTGAAAAGAAAAGCCTTTTTTACTAAATAGACGTACCCAGCTATACATCCTCTTTTTCCCGAACATGTCCACTTTTTGGGACTTAAAAATGCATTCGGCCGGGATTTCTAAATCGCCATAAATGTCCCGGAATCTGCTTTCGCTTTCTATAGCTGCGTTTTTGCATTACTTTATATGCACACTTTGGCCCGTTGCGTATCAATCTCTCAGCAGCAGCAGAGAGAGAGAGAGAGAGAGAGAGAGAGAGAGAGAGAGAGAGCAGATTTGACCTGTCAGTGGTGCACATGGATAGTAAGAGTGAAATAGATTTCCTATTTTTTATAAAAAAAAATTTTACTTGAACACTTGAACAATGTCATGCAAAAGGTGTTAAATGCTAAACATTTTCGTTTTTAATTGTCTGTTAAATAAGAATAAGAAATCATTCTGTTGCTGAAGGTTATTAAAGTTTAATAGAAAGGATGATATTACTTTGGAGAAGAAGGAAAATTTAATTCATAGAGGCATTCCTATATTACGCTCTTCTTTAAAAAGCCCAGAAAGAGAAAGTGCTCAGATAAACAGTGTCAGCTTTGCACATGAGTTTGTATTTGTGTCTTTCTTTACATTGTCTTATTTTTCCCATGTGGGAAGTATAGGGTGGAATCGGTGGAATATATTATGCAAATAATATAAATTTTGATACAATTATTCTTAAAAGTCACAATATTTTATGTGCTGTGGAGAAAATGTGTTTCAATATAGCTACTGCAAGTATATTTATATTTGAGATAATATGTACAATATATATATTATTATAAAATGAATAATGTTTTGTTTGGGAGCATTGATACAGTCATCATTTTCTTATGATACAAACACAGATTAAATAGCTCTGGTCATGTGAATGTATGCACTAACCATACTGCACATTTTATTAACTTAATAACTTATTAATAATTCTTTATTCCTGCTGCCCAGAGTGAAAGAGATTTTTCAGCTCAAAACTGGATCAAAAATTGAACAAAAAGCTGCCTAGGCATGTCTACCACTGAAGACTTGATTCAGATCACTTTAGAGAGGCCTTCAATCATTCATTCATTTTCTTTTCTGCTTAGTCCCTTTATTAATGTGGAATCGCCACAGCGGAATGAACCGCCAACTTATCCAGCATATGCTTTGCTCAGCGGATGCCCTTCTAACTGCAACCCATCACTGGAAAACAACCATACACACTCATTCACACACATACACTATGGACAATTTAGCTTACCCAATTCCTCCATAGCGCATGTGTTTGCACTGTGGGGAAAACCGGAGCACCCGGAGGAAACCCACGCGAACGCGGAGAGAACATGCAAACTCCACACAGAAATGCCAACTGGCCCAGCCGAGGCTCGAACCAGCGACCTTCTTGCTGTGAGGCGACAGCACTACCTACTGCGCCACCGCATCGCCTAAAGAGGCCTTCATTAGAGCAATTTGATCCCAGTCCTGCTGTTGACCGCTAGCTAAACTCCATACAGCTTAATTTGTAAATAATTATTAAATACTATTTAAGCTGTTGTTACAGTAAAATAAAACCTATTGGACTTATTGTATTCAAATGAATGACACTGCTTTGCTTTTAAAGATCTCCTCGCGTACAATAATTAGGCAAAAACACTATTGACTTTATACATTTTCGTTGTGCTCCTAAAATTCTTTAATGTGCTCCTAATTTTTCAACTTAGGAGCGCATGTGCTCCTCCTGAAAAAAGTTAGCGTCAAGCCCTGTACTGTCATTTATTAGACAAAAAACAAACTGGCCAGCATTCAACTGTCCTAAATTTGGCCATTTCAATAAAAAAAAAATCATTGAAACAACATAATAATAATAATAAATTCTTCAGATTTTTTCTAGCCTCTTTGGTAAAAAAAAAGTACATTTGAGAATTTATGGATATCAACAATAGTCAAAATATATTCAAAATAATTTAATATGCTCCGCTTCTGGTGCTTAATTCACACCTTTTTATTGCTCATTTTTATTTCAGGAATAAGGTCCAAGATTTAGAATAAAAGTTACCTGCAAATGTTTTCTCTGTTTAAAAACAATAGTGAAAGAAGAATTCTCTTACATCCAAAAACAATAGTGAAAGAAGACTTCTCTTACATCATAGTCCCACCGAAGCAACAGCGGACAGAGGATTCTGTTTGGTCTTAAAGCCTTTTCGATGGATTATTTTCATTATTTATGATGGCATAGCAGTCAAAATAGTACAAATGAGCTCATGTATGGGACAAATTCTGGACCTTTGTCAGTAGGGGTGGGTCTTAACGCGGCCAGTTAGCCTAGAACCTCATGGATAGGGACAGATTTTCACCAGTAACTTAAGTAACTTTAGTCTTACCTTGTTTGGCAGTCTTTTTGAACATATGTTCAATATTTTGCGATAATGACGCCGCTGCCTGCCCTTTCTGCCACTCTTGCTCTTTTCGACCCATAGCGTTACTCAGTATGGATGTCGCACGACTCGCATCAAAGATTCAAATGTTACCACTCAGTGGGTTATGTCACGTGACTCGCGTACACATTATTGTGGCTTTGAGGCTCCATGGGATTCAAATTACTGGCCATAGTTATTTAAAATTACACTTTATTACAATATATATTAAATATAATATATTAATTAGATAATAAATATATTATACAATTTTAAATTACATAAAATAACTAAAAGGACAAATTCTGGACCTTTTGGTCGTGGGGGGTGGTTCGTTCGAACCACCCGAACCCCCCCCTGGCTACGGGCATGGTATTTGAATTAAACTATTGTGGTAATTCAATAGTATGGTAACAAAATCTATAGTAGTTACTATAAACAAATTAAACTACCCAATACTGTAGTAAGTTACAAATATAGGGTTTATTATGCTACAGCACGCCAGTTTACTGTCGTAAAAACTAATGTATATTACTGTATTACAGTATTCTGTTCTATTCTGTTATTTTATTCTAATTCTATTATCAAATTGTATTTTATTCTCTTCTATATCATTCTCTTCTATTCTACCACGGTTCTCCTATTCTGTTCAGTGCTATGTTCTATTCTAATTTTTTAGACCATTTTGAGGGATGTAAACAAAGACAGGGTGACGCAGTAGGTAGTGCTGTCGCCTCACAGCAAGAAGGTCGCTGGTTCGAGCCTCAGCTGGGTCAGTTGGCATTTCTGTGTGGAGTTTGCATGTTCTCCCTACGTTAGCGTGGGTTTCCTCTGGGTGCTCCGGTTTCCCTCACAAGTCCAAAGAGATGCGGAACAGGTGAATTGGGTAAGCTAAAATTGTCCGTAGTGTATGTGTGTGTATGAGTGTGTATGGGTGTTGCAGGTGGAAGGGCATCCGCTGCGTGAAACATATGCTGCATAAGTTGGCGGTTCATTCCGCTGTGGCGACCCCAGATTAATAAAGAGACTAAGCCGAAAAGAAAATAAATAAATGAATGAATAAACAAAAACAATGGTTCCAACATATTTCCTATAGCTTCCGAGAATCCAAAAAGAGTTCTGAGAGTTATTAAAACTGTTACAGTTATGAAATAGTTTGATGACAAGCAGGAAACGTTCATGGGCCAATGAGATCACCACATTGAAATGGTCTATTATCATATTGTATTTATTCTATTCTAATCTACTACATTCTCTTCTACTTTGTTCTATTGTATTCTATTCTATCACGTTCAATTCTGTTCTATTCAATTCCACCCAAATCTATCCTATCCTCTCCTATCCTATTCTCTGTCATATGCTATTCTATTATGTTCTATTCTATTTTATTTAATACTATTTTATCCTTTTTTATTCTACCCTATTCTATTGTTTCCTATTGTATTCTATCATACCCACCTTTTCTGTTTATTCTATTCTATATAACAATATTTTGTTCTATTTGTTTGTAATTTTAAATTCTAATTAATTTAATTAATTCTAATTCTATTCTATGTTATTCTATTCTACCACATTTCTGCTATTCTTTTCCTTTGTATGTTATTCTATTCTTATTTTATTATGATATTGTATTTATTCTATTCTTTTCTATTCTATCATACCACATTCTCCTCTATTCTGTTCTAGTTGATTCTATTCTGTTCTATTCTACCACATTCTCTTCTGTTCTGTTCTATTATACCGCATTCTATTCTATTCTTTCTGTTCTATTAATTAATTCTATTTCTATTCTATTCTACCACATTTCCCCTATTCTTTTCCTTTGTATGTTATTCTATTCTAATTTTATTCTATTGTATTTATTCTATTCTGTTCTATTCTATTATAGCACATTCTCCTCTATTCTATTCTAGTTGATTCTATTATGTTCTATTCTATTATACCACATTTTCTTCTGTTCTGGTCTATTCTATTATACCACTTTCTCTTCTATTCTGTTCTATTATACTGCATTCTATTCTATTCTGTTCTATTAATTATTCTATGTTATTCTATTCTACCACATTTCTCCTATTCTTTTCCTTTGTATGTTATTCTATTCTAATTTTATGATATTGTATTCTGTTTTGTCTGTTTTAAATATTCTATTCTATTATACCACATTTTCTTCTATTCTTTTCTATGCTATTCTATTCTATTCTATTCTACCAAATTCTCTTCTATTCTGTTCTGTTTTATTCTATTATACCACATTCTTTCTATTCTATTCTATTTCATTCTATTCTATTATACCACATTCTCTTCTATTCTATTTTATTCTATTATACCACATTCTTTCTATTCTATTCTATTTCATTCTATTCTATTATACCACATTCTCTTCTATTCTATTTTATTCTATTATACCACATTCTTTCTATTCTATTCTATTTCATTCTATTCTATTATACCACATTCTTTCTATTCTATTCTATTTCATTCTATTCTATTATACCACATTCTCTTCTATTCTATTTTATTCTATTATACCACATTCTTTCTATTCTATTTCATTCTATTCTATTATTCCACATTCTCTTTTATTCTGTTCTATTATACTGCATTCTATTTTATTCTATTCTATTCTGTTCTATTAATTAATATATAATTAATTCTATTCTATGTTATTCTATTCTACCACATTTCTCCTGTTCTTTTCCTTTGTATGTTATTCTATTCTAATTGTATTATGATATTGTATTTATTCTGTTCTGTTCTATTCTATTATATCACATTTTCTTCTATTCAATTTTATTCTATGCTATTCTATTCTACCCCATTCTCTTCTATTCTGTTCTATCCTATTCTCTGTCATATGCTATTCTATTATGTTCTATACTATCCTATTCTCTGTCATATGCTATTCTATTATGTTTTATTCTATCCTATTCTCTGTCATATGCTATTCTATTATGTTCTATTCTATCTTATAATTTTTTATCTGTTTTTATTCTACTATATTCTGTTGTCTCCTATTATATTCTATAATACCCTATCATTTTCTGTTTATTCTATTCATTGCTATTCTATATAATCTTATTCTATTTGTAATTTAAAGTCATTTTACTTTGCAACAATTTTTTTAAACCACTGTTTCCACTTTCACCCATTTATATATTTTATTAAGTACTTTCAGAATAAGTATTTTGTTTGTTTTTACACAAGTATACCTATTATGCTAAAAGATAGTCATCAGCCGTATCTTTTCATAAAAGTTATTTAAATCAAATTTTAAACATACATGTATTTGATCTGTTTTAATGTGTGCAAAATAACTTTTGTAAATGCAATTAGCTAAAAAGGAGTGTTTTGTTTTATACATTAACAGTCAACATTACACTTTTTAATTTGCCGTACAAATGATTAGGGAAAGTTTTTCTGACAGAAATGAGGGTGATAAAATTAAACTAATATATAACAGAACAGACCAAAAGTAAAATATATAAGAATAATAAGAATTAGGGCTGCACACAGGGTTTCTGCGGAGTCTTAAAAAGTTTAAAATTTAAAAATCGAAATTTAAGGCCTTAAAAAGTCTTAAATTCCCTATTCTTGGTCTTAAATATTTTTGCACAGGTCTTATTTTTACAATGTCCATGTAACGCTACATCTAATGCTCATTTAAATTTTTTTTTGTTGTTGTTGCTTGGTTTTCGTGGTGTTGTAGTTCTTAACTTCACTAGTCCTAATGTAATTTGTGGTATTGCAACTACAAATGAGACCAGCATGCAATAGCCAATCAGCTTTCTGTTATTGGGCCCAGTGCGCGCGGTTAATGTGACGTCATCCCTGTGTTGTTTGTGGAGGTTCGCTTTCGGTGCGCGCGACATGATTTTGGCTGGCAGAGTGAACAGATTACGGGTGAACAGTTCGCGTGGCGCGTGATGTGAGTTGAATATGAAACACTTGTCTGAAACAGGTACGACTGTACACACATCTTAACGATGCATCCATGCGTGATCATCATAGAGAAAACCAGATGACCAATAATTCTTGGCTAGAAATTGCAACAGCCGTGGAAAAGGAGGAAAGTTTTTGTAAAAGTTTGGAAAAACCTGAGGGATAAGTTTGTTAAAACAAAAAAAAGATGCCATGGCAAAAGTGGAGACCCGTGTGGTTAATAGCTACAAACTAAAATTAAGTGACAAATTATGTCTTTGATAACTGGAAAAGAATATATGAACCTATCAGTTTCCAATATACTGATGCCCAAATTCTGGGCTTTATTGGTGATAATGGTCAGGAATGTTGGACCACTATTACCTTTTTAGCCTTTATAGGACAGAAACTAGCCAGACAATGAGGTGTGAATTGTTAAGTGGGCAAAATAAAAAAAAAACGCAACCCATTTTTTCTTGTTATTGATATTTAACTTTAAAAGGTAAACTGTCCGAGATATGAACAAAAGCAAGTGATGCATCAACGTTTGATTTTACAAAATCTTGAATGGTTATAAAATCTTTATAATCATTATAATAAATTATAAAAATAATAAAAATAAATAGTTTTAAAATCTTGAACGATATTAATGATATGACGTAGTTCCGGAAACGTACTACTTCTCTGTTTATCTTTCTGACTTTATGGTGGGTTTCTTTGACCGGCCCTTGTCGTTTTAAAGAATATTACAACACCGAATGCATCAAGTATAAAAGCCTCTTCCGTTTCATGAGGTGCGCGCACAGTCAGCGGAGGTGCGCGATGTGGCGCCAGCGAAAGTATAAATCAGTCTTAAGATGTTTTTTTTGTAGTTCAGTGGTCCATCTAACCTGTCTTTAGTACTGTTCAATTTAAATACATTTATTTTACCACTAATTTTGTGATTTTGCATTTTCTCTCGCATGTTTTTTTATATTGTGATATAGGTCTTAAATTTTATACTTAATGGTCCTAAAAAGTTCTTAAAAAGTTTTAAATTTGACATTATGATATCTGCAGAAACCCTGTGCACAATATATTGTTTCAGCATCGATATCGCAATGTGTGAATATGCAAAAGTCACATCGCAGGACAAGCTATGTGAAGTCAGGATTATAATTGACTAGGTAAAATGCATAATATATAAAGTCAAAGTGCATCAATTGCTGGTGTTTTTAAGGCCCGTTTAAACATTTTAAGCAAGTTTAAAGCATTTGGGCACAAGAAAAATTAAGTTTGTAGCTTTAAAAAAATGTATTGAATTTAATTATTTAAGAAAATATACAGCTTTATTGTACATTTGATTATTTGTATATTGGTATATTTGCTCTATTTATCTCCACTTGTAACTTGTTCATTATATCTTATGCACTCCCCTACAAAATCATCCCAATCAATCTAAAATCATTAAGCTATCTTGAGAAAAGTCGCAATATAAATTGCATAAAGTTTAAATATCGCAATGTACATTTTTTCTAATTTCGTGCAGCCCTAAGAAGAATACAGTAAAGTTGAGTGTTAATAAATAATTTAACTCTTATATTTAAGACATGCATAAAGATATAATATAAATTTCAGATGTTGATACTGAATATGTAAATTAATTTTGAGTTCAGCAGATCAAATCGCACATGCTGGGAATACCAAACAATCATAAGCAAATCCAAGTGTAAGAAAAAAAAATGGAGTTAATTAAAGAGGAGATTGAAGACTTTCAGATAAAGCAAGAAGATACGGAGGAACAAACAGGTTGGTTTCCATTATTTATTCTTTAATATTTCAGATTGTATTTGATTTACGGGCATTATCTTCTGAATAGTGGTGTAACGGATCACAAATCTCACAGTTCGGATCACATTTTGTTTTTAGTCACAGATCAGACCATAATCGGATCAGCCAAAAAGAGGAGGAGACAAATGTCATTTGCTTTGCATGTATTACAAAAACAGTACTGCAAGAAACTTTTGGTTTCATAAAATAAAATAAAGAAATATTCAGCTGAATAAAAATAGAATTGAAAAATATTCAGTACTGTGAAAAATTAACTGTTACTACTGTTGCTGACAACCCATATTTATTTGTAGTCTCATTTTCAATAAATGAATGAAATCACTCATAAAACTTCATATTTCATTGCTAGATGATCATTTTTGAAGAATTATTCAGTGGCATATTTTTGATGGCTGCTTGTCTCCACCTTTTGGTTAATAATGTTATTGCTAGGGTTGTCGCGATACCATTAGTTCATCTTACGATAATATACCAGCTGAAGTATCACGATACCAAATAGTATTGCGAAACTACTCAAATTATAAAGAAAATTGTCTGAAATACTATATTTTAGATGTTATAATAGGAGGCGACGCGGTGGCGCAGTGGGTAGCACGATTGCCTCACAGCAAGAAGGTCACTGGTTCGAGCCTCAGCTGGGCCAGTTGGCATTTCTGTGTGAAGTGTGCATGTTCTTCCCGTGTTGGCGTGGGTTTCCTCCGGGTGCTCCGGTTTCCCTCACAGTCCACAGACATGTGCTATAGGTGAATTGGGTAAGCTAAATTGGCCGTAGTGTATGAGTATGAATGAGTGTGTATGGGTGTTTCCCAGTGATGGGTTGCAGCTGGAAGGGCATCCGCTGTGTAAAACATATGCTGAATAAGTTGGCTGTTCATTCCGTTGTGGCGACCCTAGATTAATAAAGAGACGAAAAGAAAATGAATGAATGAATGAATGTTATAATAGGTCTACTTGAATTTAATTCATAATTCCCTTATTATTGAAAAAAGTATTATTTGTTTGTTTGTTTGCTTTATTTATAGAGCACATTTAAAAACAACAGATGTTGACCAAAGTGCTTTACAAAAAGACTAGCATACTAATCTATACATTTATATAAACAAGTAAAATATGTAAAACAGATTAAAATTAATTAATAGCAATCAAAAAGCAAGAGACAAAATGTGATTTTTAACTTGTATTGAATCCTAAATTGGACTGGGAGCCAGTGAAGGGATGATAAAACTGGTGAGATACTAGAATGTTTTTTTGTCCCAGTTAAAAGCCTAGCAGCTGCATTCTGAACCAGCTGCAGGCGTACAATCGAAGCCTGCAAAACTCCTAAATACAAAGATTTGCAGTAGTCCAATCTGGACATAATAAAAACATTGATGATGGATTTGCACGTCACTTCACCTAAAATGTATTAGTTCTTTTTGTTTATTTTGTAGATAACTGACCAACAAAAAATACATTATACCCAAATTATACCAAACAAAATTTGTTACAAAAAGAGCATTTTTCTAACAAAATTAGGCTATATGAAGTGGTCAAAAATAGTTTTTAATGTTTCCTGTTGCTATTTTGGGTTTTTCAATAATTGTTTTTTTCAGTCTTATCAGGTAACAATCCAAAGTAATTCAAAATTTCACTTTGTGAGTCGTTCTTTTTAAGAGAACCGATTCAGGTTGTGCGTTTGAAACGTCAGAAAACATGCAACCTTAAAGGGCTCCACAGACTATTAAAATAAAATGGTCTATTGTTGCACAAACGTGAGCATTTTAGTGACTTTTCCACATGCAACATTATCTAATAATGACAGCGATACTACCGTTTACAAACTACAGTGGCACCACCAGTACTTTGGAGCCATAGTATCGCAGTACTACCATAGTACCGGTAAACTGTGCAACCCTAGTAATTGCTGCCTACAACTTTCATTTTTGAGCATATGATGGTGATTTTAATCTTTACCATAAACATCAGTGGTTTTATTTAAACTATAAACTGTTACCCCAGTACTAGTTATTTGACTGTTTGTAACTTCATAACTAACTCAAAAGACTGAATCTCTTTCTTGATTTTTGCATGTGTCAAACACAGATTTGAATGCAGCGATTCGAAGGATTAATACGCGTATGCAAATCACCATCATTTATAATTTATGTTGCGTAGGTGTAGCGAAGGCTACCTAATAGCAGAGGCTAGCTCGATTATGTATAGCAGTGAACCAGGTGTGTCTGTTAGAACACGACAGAGGGAGGGATGAAATCAAACACATTTATTGTGGCAAATAAGTATGAACATGAGAGAGAAGAGCCAACTGTCAATATTAGCAGATGTACACAGATATATCCAATCGGTTCCGGTGCACAGGTTTAGAGGAGGATGAATTATAGTGCACTATTACCAGTAGCACACAGACCTGACGTTTAGGCCCAGCCTTGAGATTGGTTTGCAGTATGTGTGTAAAGACAGTGGTCCAAAGAGCCTTCCGAGTGCTATGAGCGTGTCACTTGGCCATAGACAAACATAAGATCCCTTTCCTCACAATATAGATTGCACTTGCTTAGCTGTTAATTTTGTGATGTCCTGCTTAGATGAGCGTGTAGCAGATGAGTTGTGCTTATAAAAGTTGTGGTTTCTCTGTAACAGACAAATAATAACACTCCAGTATCAGCAATCAGTAATATACATCATTACATTAACAATCTTACAATGACAGCATTAACATATACATTTTAGGCTCTTCCCTCACAAAATGAACATGATTAGATGTAATCACAAACGAACATCCACATTCACTTACAAAACATTATGCATATGAATCACTTCAGCTGCACGAACAGTGAATGCGATCGCGATGCTAACGCATACTAATTAGCATAATGACATATCAGGTATCTCTGTGATAACTGAGAATAATGAGCATAACTTCCAAATAAATGTTAGAACCGGAACTGTACTCACTCTCATAACACGCACAGAAGCACAATTACATCCAGTCAGACACTCAGTATAGCAGTAATGCACGTTTCCAGCGCCACTTTAGACAATGAGCCGAGCTCTGCAATGACTGATGCTACAACAATTCTCCCTGTATTCAGTAGCGCCTATTCCGGTTTCGGTATGTGCCGCGATTTCAGAATAAAAGTCTCTGAAACTCAACATTACTCAATGGCCTTTTGCACAGCCGCCCCCAAATTGTGTGCAATTTGCTCATGTAAAAGGCTCTCCTTTTAATTGGAAGTCACCAGAGGGCATTTCTCATCCTCCTCAGATTCCGGGATTTCTGGGAGAATAATTAGTCGGACTGCCGGACGGGTGTAGATCTTGTCTTTGACCTTAACATCTGCCGATCTCACGTGACCATCTGCGCTATGATGCACTTTTATCACTCTACCAATTGGCCAGAAAGCTCTGGGGAACTGGGGGTCCATCATCAAGACTACTGTACCCACTGTGAGGTCAGCTGGGGTGCCATGCCACTTCTGTCGGCACTGTAAGGATGGTAGGTAATACTTAATGAATCGGGACCAAAAGTGGTCAGCCAGAACTTGGCAGTGCCGCCATCATACACTATAGGAGGTAGGGCCCCATCGAGCCGCCCCATCAGAAGAACATTCGGGGTTATAGCATCCAAGTCAGCAACACTGGATGAAGTGTAGCCCAGTGGTTTTGTGTTTAAAATGGCTTCAACCTCAAGTAAAACGGTGTACAGTACCTCTTCTGAGACTGATTGAACACCTATCACGGTATATAAAGCAGACTTGACTGACTTGATCTCCCTCTCCCAAGTACCCCCGAAGTGAGGAGCGGCGGGGGGATTAAAGCGAAAGTCAATCTTCTGTTTAGCTAGAAGCTGTTGGAGGTCTGAGGACATGCTGTTGAAGGAGTCATGAAGCTCCTTTGCTCCTCCTTTAAAGTTCGTACCCTGATCCGAAAGAAGTTCAGCAGGAGTCCCTCTGCGTGCAATGAATCGTCTAAGACTCATAAGGAAAGAGTCGCTATCCATACTGTGTAGAAGATCCAGGTGAACTGCGCGTGTGGTTAAACATTTATATATGATTCCCCATCTCTTTTCTGAGCGCCGTCCAATTTTAATTTGGAAGGGTCCGAAGCAATCGACCCCAGTGGAGTAGAATGCTGGCTTGTGTAGACGTAGGCGAGCTAACGGTAAGTCCGCCAACTTTGGCACTAATGGCTTGGACTTCCACCTGCGGCATTCTTGACACTGCTGTTGCACCTTTCGAATTGCCTCCCTTCCTCGAATGATCCAAAGATTGCGGCGCATCTCTGCGAACACTCGCTCAGGGCCTGGATGGCAAAGACGAGCATCATAGTCCTGTATCAGAAGCTTTGTGGCAGTATGTGCAGGATCCAAGACTATAGGATGCTTCAGGGCAGGATCCAACCATTCGGCCCGTCTAAGCCTCCCTCCAACTCGTATGATTCCCTCATCTGGATCAAGCTCTGGTGACAGGGTCAATAAACGACTGCTTTGAAGCACTTCCTTTCCAGTGCGAAGGCGACACAATTCCTCTGGGAAGCACTCTGACTGAATCTTCTGGAAGATCATCATCTCTGCCTTTCTGTAATCTGCTGCATTTGGGGGTCCATCTGCCACCCCATGCAGCTCCTGGGCGGTGGCCTCAACCATTTCCTTCCAAGATACAAAAGACTGCCCCCGCAGAGTTTCTTGTCTCTCAGCTCTTGCGTTCATTCCACATGAAGTAAGCTTCCTGAACTCAGTGGTATCCAAATCAAGTTGCTTTTCTGGTAATGATGGCCATTCTTCAGACTTCTTAAGGAGGAAGGGTGGCCCTTGACTCCACCGGTTATGTCCTGCTAACTCTGCTAAAGTCTTTCCACGTGTAACATCGTCCGCTGGGTTCTGTAACGAGTCAATATAACGCCAGGAGCTCCCTCCTGTGAGCTCTTGGATTTCAGCGACACGAGTGCCCACAAAGACTTTGTAGCGACATGACTCTGGCTTCAACCAAATTAGCACTGTTGTAGAGTCACTCCACAGGATTGTCTGATCTATGTCCACGGTTAGTTCTCGTTCAATTGTCTTTGCTAGTTGGACAGCTGTCAGAGCACCGCAAAGCTCCAGTCGGGGGATTGAATGCTGACGACGGGGTGCCACCCTGGATCTGGCCGCCAGGAATGCCAAGGACACCTGTCCCTGGGTGTCTTCAGTTCGGAGATAAGAGACAGCTCCGTAGGCCCGTTCGGAGGCATCACTAAATACGTGAATCTGCCTGGAGGCCACCCTCTGACTGATAGGAGTTGAGGCATAAGGTCGAGGAAATGAAATATGAGGCAACAAGTGTAGCTCTGACTCCCACTCTTTCCATGCCTCCTGCAGTTCTTGGGGGATATGTGGCTCATCCCAGTCCCTCGGTTTGTCCCACATGCGCTGCACTATCAGCTTTGCGCGTGTCGTATAGGGCAAAATTAACCCGAGGGGGTCGTATTGTCGTGCTAACACCTTGTAGATATTTCTCAATGTCAATGCTCCATACTCCAGAGGTCGGCTTCTGTATCTTAAAGTATCGGTCTCCCAATGCCAGCTGAGTCCAAGGGCATGTTCCAGCAAATCAGGCTCGTCGTGGGAGAGCCATCGCTCCATGCTGTCAGACCTCGCTTCAGCGGGCAGGTGCTTGATGACGTCAGGTAAGTTGCAGGCCCATTGCCGGATCTCAAACCCTCCAGATGCAAGAACTTCCCTGATCTGATCCACTAGTTTCCTGGCCTCATCTGCAGTATCCACACTTTGAAGGCAGTTATCCACATAAAAGCATTGTTCAACTGAATGCCTGACTCCATCTCCTTCCTTGCTGTGATTCCTCGCATGCAGTTGGAGGGCAAAGGTGGCGCAGCAAGGTGAGCATGCCGTTCCAAATGGTAAGACCTGCCATTCATAGATATCTGGTGGTTCCATCCGCTTCATGTCTCGCCAAATGAACCTGAGGAGGGGCCGATCCTTTGGTAAGAGCTGAACCTGATGGAACATGCTCTTGATGTCTCCACTGACTGCTACTGCATGTTGCCTGAATCTCAGTAAGACACCCAGAAGGGAGGCTCCCAGAGTTGGTCCAGGAAGGAGAGTGTCATTTAGATTTAGACCTTGGTGTTGATAAGAACAATTAAAGACCAAACGGTTCTTTCCGTTGTGACTCACCAAGTGGTGGGGTATATACCATGACTCTTCAGTGCTGGAGGCTTCACCTGGGTCAATCCTCTTGACTGCTCCAGTTTCTACCAGCTTGCGAATAGCTGCTCCATATTCATCAGCTCGTTGGGGGTCCCTGCTCAACCTCCTCTCCGTACTCCTGAGGCTTGGGAGGACTGCTTCTTTGCTAGTTTTGAGAGGGGGTATGTCTCGTTTCCGAAGTAGGGGTGTGGCATACCTGAGAATGCCTGCAACGTTGACTCGTCTTGTCTCAGCCTCTAGGAGCTCCACTGCTTCTTTATCCTGCCTTGATCGCATTGCCTGTTTTTCACTCTGACATGGTAGAGTGTCCATCCTCCATAGCTTCTCCACATTCCGCATCAGTTCCGTTGTCTCAGGTGAGACGCTTGTGAGAAGACACAGACTGGTGTCTGACACCCAATGAGCAAAGGGTGTGGGTCCTTGGAGTGTCCATCCAAGTCTGGTATGAATAGCTGCTGGTCCTCCTGAAGGGCCCAGTCTTACTGGTTCAATTGGAGTCAGTAGGTGGGGGTAATCAGCTCCGATTAGAACAAGTGGCTTAACACGGCTGAATGGATGGAGGGGGATGTTTGCCAAGTGTTTATATTTTCTTTTCAGACTCATGATGGGGTATGAGTGGTCGGCTAGATCAAGGCGTGGTGAAGTAAATGCTTTCAGTATCCGGAACGTTTTCCTGGGATTGATGGGAGATGAGATACTGAATGAGACAGAGGATCCCTTAAGTGTTTGGACCTCTTGCCGTATGGTACGGAGAGCGATGTCTTCAGGCTTCCTGTGTAGGCCAAGCTTCTCGGCAGCCTCTGTGAGGAGCATTGTACGCTCTGACCCATCATCTAGAATAGCGTACGTGTCGAGTGTCTTGTCTTTATTATGCAAGAGAACTCTGACGACTTTCAGCAGAACTCGAGAGGTCATTGTGGGCCTGTCAAGATAAAGCACTTCTGTACTAGTGCTAACAAGACAGCTCTCTGCCTTCGGATGCTCATTCTTGGGAAATGCATTGACATCATGCAGAACTTTCAGATGCTTGCCTTGACATACACTGCAGAGCCTCTTAAGGTCACACTGGGCAGCCTGATGTGATCTCCCACATCTCCAACATCTTTTCTTAGCTCTTATCCACTCTCTAACTTCCTCATTAGTGAGATTCTGAATCTTGGGACACTTATTTAAAAAGTGCTCAGTACAGTCACAATATGGGCAGTAGGGTTTCACTTTGACTTTTCCCTTTTCCACACACAAGCTCTGACTTTCAGGTCTGATTGCTTGGGTCGGCATATAGCTCTCTGCTCCATGTAGCACAGTGGCTGCTGGCTTACTGTGGCGTTTTTCAACCCGGTAGCTAGGTGGCCTTTGGAAGCGAACCTCTGTGGGGTTGTCATAGCCCTGGCACCACGACTCATATCTCAGCCATTCTGCCAGATCAAGTAGTGTGTGTGTATGCCCATGACGATTGAACATCTGACGCCGAAAGTTTGCTCTCATCTCTACAGGAAGCTTGGTGAGGAGTCTGGCAACATGTGAGCCACATCTCAGCTCCACTTCACCATCGGGGCCCAGAGTCTGTAGCATGCCCACGAGTGACTGAACGTGCAGGGAAAAACGCTCAAAGCTGACTGTGTCTCCCCTTCGGACCTCTGGTGAATCCATTACTGCTGCAATCCTTTTCAAGGCTACATGATGCGGTTGACCAAATTTCTCATTTAGGGCCGCCATAGTGTCTGAATAAGGCATGGGGGAGTTTATATACGAGTCAGCAATAAGACAAGCTTCCTCGAGTCTTAAATGGTCCACAAGAACCTGATATTTAAAGAGCTCTGTGGCATCAGCGGGCAACAAGTTTGTTAAGGCTAATTTCAGCCTAGAGAACTCCATTGGATCTTTATGAACAAAGAGAGGTATTTTAGGTGTTGGCCCTTTGTACTCTCCTCCACTTAAAGGGGTTATTACTGGCATAAACTGTCTATCTTGGTAAGGGTTTGGACGGTTTTGGTGGGGCCTGAGATGATAGTGAGATGCAGGTACCTCAGCATGAGTAGTTTGACGTTGTGAATGAATGATGGATGGGTAAGTTTCTGGCTGCTGTAACCAGGACTGTGCACCATGTTGTTCATGACGTCGGCTAGGTAAAGGGCGGTTTGAGTCATGTGGTGTGGAGTGCAAACGTGAACGTGCTGTAATACTAGATGTTGCGTTGTCCCGCATGAGCTGCAACTCACCCATCATCCTATCTATAACAGTGACTACTCTTAACTCCTCCCCTACTATGGATGCTGGTGGATATTGTGAGGAGGGCCATGGTGGTGGTGGCAGTCTATCATCACATTCCTCTTCTCTTGGTAAAACGAAATCATCAGATAATGGAGGTGGCGGCACTGGCCAGTGTTCTGTGACTCGTTCCTGCTGTGCTACTGTGTGCACCCTGTCTGAGGATTTCTCTGGGTTTCCTACCCTACTAGTATCAGGAAGTGATGAATAACTATGCTGTAAACTCTCATCAGCCCTTTGTCTTGGCATGCTCTCTCTATGTGACACACTTTGTCCAATAGCCTCTTCAGTATAGGGCATTGGGGTGCATGGCCATCCTAGGCTCATAGCTTCAAGGCTCTCATCCGGGTGAAAGGAGTAATCGTCATGCTCATTAGGTGCGCTACTCCACCTAACATGAGGCTGTGGGCTCCACTGTTCCTCTCTATATGTGTGGTGTGCTGGGCTGTTATGTATGGGCTCACGCACCTTTGTTCGCACTGCACCGACTTCATAGTCTCTCAAATATGATGGCTGTCTTATTTGCCTTTTGGGCCGAGTATGTGGGGCCCAGAATCCTCCACCACTCTGTTCCATACTCCCAGCACAGCTGCTACTCCGGCTCGAAGGACCAAAATTGTAGCGAAGGCTACCTAATAGCAGAGGCTAGCTCGATTATGTATAGCAGTGAACCAGGTGTGTCTGTTAGAACACGACAGAGGGAGGGATGAAATCAAACACATTTATTGTGGCAAATAAGTATGAACATGAGAGAGAAGAGCCAACTGTCAATATTAGCAGATGTACACAGATATATCCAATCGGTTCCGGTGCACAGGTTAGAGGAGGATGAATTATAGTGCACTATTACCAGTAGCACACAGACCTGACGTTTAGGCCCAGCCTTGAGATTGGTTTGCAGTATGTGTGTAAAGACAGTGGTCCAAAGAGCCTTCCGAGTGCTATGAGCGTGTCACTTGGCCATAGACAAACATAAGATCCCTTTCCTCACAATATAGATTGCACTTGCTTAGCTGTTAATTTTGTGATGTCCTGCTTAGATGAGCGTGTAGCAGATGAGTTGTGCTTATAAAAGTTGTGGTTTCTCTGTAACAGACAAATAATAACACTCCAGTATCAGCAATCAGTAATATACATCATTACATTAACAATCTTACAATGACAGCATTAACATATACATTTAGGCTCTTCCCTCACAAAATGAACATGATTAGATGTAATCACAAACGAACATCCACATTCACTTACAAAACATTATGCATATGAATCACTTCAGCTGCACGAACAGTGAATGCGATCGCGATGCTAACGCATACTAATTAGCATAATGACATATCAGGTATCTCTGTGATAACTGAGAATAATGAGCATAACTTCCAAATAAATGTTAGAACCGGAACTGTACTCACTCTCATAACACGCACAGAAGCACAATTACATCCAGTCAGACACTCAGTATAGCAGTAATGCACGTTTCCAGCGCCACTTTAGACAATGAGCCGAGCTCTGCAATGACTGATGCTACAACAATTCTCCCTGTATTCAGTAGCGCCTATTCCGGTTTCGGTATGTGCCGCGATTTCAGAATAAAAGTCTCTGAAACTCAACATTACTCAATGGCCTTTTGCACAGTAGGTGTTGAGATCTCGATCTTTTAATGAATAATCGTGCAGCTTACACTGAATGCATTAATGCAGGCTAAACAAGAAGTGACAGAAAACACCTTTAATAACCTAAGAAACCCACCACATCCTGAATAACCCACCACAACTTCTTTCATCATCATTATGTTTTACAGGAAAGCCTAAATGCTTTCATACATGTAATTTGAATGACGCGAGAGGCGATCTTTCTGCAATCGTTACAAATTTAGGATTAAGCTACGAGTAAAAAAAAAAGTATTAATCCGCAGGTCATGTGTGTTCCGAACAAGCGGCAACCTCCCGCTCTCCCTCGGGAAGCCAATACGGAAGTAACTAAAACTGCAATTCATCGACTCGCCTGGGGGGCTGGCTCCATGAAGTCCAAGGGCTTTCTTTCTGCATTGGTAAATTGGCCATTTTTACAGCTGATAAAAACATGTTTACAGCCTGGTACAAACGATGGCTTTGGTGCATATAGCTATGATTACCCTTCATGACAACTCTGAGGGGGGTGAATTTTTTTATAACTCATCCGTTTCGTTTTTATTAGGTTATATTAAGTTTGCATAATTAAGGGCGTGGCCACTTGAGTGACAGCTAGCCCTTGCTGCTCGCTGTCTCGTCACCTCAGCTGATTCTGGCTAATTAGCCGCTGAGCTCGGCAAATAAATCGTGTATTTGTTTTGTTTAATGTTTCTTTACACCTTCATTTGCCTTTTGGAATTATTTCCTGCAATTATCAGATGATATGGCATGCTGTGGGGACTTAATTGTGCTTACAAACCGTTCAAGTTGCCTCCATTTCACAGGTGAGTGAAATGATGTACTTATATACCATCTCTATAAATGTATTGGTTTTATTTAAGATCATTTATCATTTAAATGTTCTTTAGACCAGTAATGCACTCCAGAATCTGACAGATTGATTAGCTGTAGGCTATAAAACAGTCATCTGAAGCGTTGTCATACAGTGTTAGTGCTGGATTTTATAAACAGCCTTGCATTTACTAACACAGACTATATCTGAAGTGTTTGATAGTAATTCGCGTTTTCCTCCTGTCGAAAAACGTCATAAGAACAATGTTTAGTGGCTCAATGTGTTACAACAGTGTTTTTAAAAGTCTAAACACTTTATTGATATAGTGTACAACCAAGCACATGTGGTCAGAACACAAACGAGTCACAGGTAATGAAGTATTAAGCGTTCTCCCAAAGTAATAAATCTGTTTTTAATCCAGGTCTAAGCAAAAGGCTGAGAATCAAGCATGCGTCTGTAGCTCTGCTCACTCTCCGCCTCTTTGCCCTTATTTGGTATGCCGGGTTCGGTGCAATGACGCGCTAACAAAATGGCGACGGTTGGCCGCGCCTACTTGTGGCTTCTTTTGCAGTGTTCAGAAACCTATGGGTGACGTCACGGATACTACGTCCATATCTTTTACAGTCTATGGTTCCGAACCGTGAGTTGTGATCCGTATGAATTACGGATAAACCGTGATCCGTTACACCCCTACTTTTGAACTATCTAATTGAGATTATTATGTTTATTTTTAGGCGTGATAGAAGTAAAAGTGGAAAGCGAGGATGTGAGTGAAGAGGAGGACAATCAGCATGATTTTACAACTACAAACCACATCCAAACGGAGCAGATTGAAACACAAAACAAACTAGAAGACAAGAAATCTCTCGCTTGCCCTCACTGCAGACGGAGTTTCACGCAAAAAAGAAACCTATTGAACCACCTAAAAATCCACAGCGGAGAAAAACCGTACACGTGTCCTCAATGCGGGAGGTGCTTCAGACAAAAAGAGCACCTGAAATGTCACATCAGGATTCACACCGGAGAGAAACCGTTCTTATGTCAACAATGCGGAAAGAGTTTTGCACGCCAAAGAGCGCTGAAGTACCATATAAAAATTCACACTGGAGAGAAACCATTCGCATGCGTCGAATGTGGAAAGTGTTACATAACCAATAAACAGCTCAATGTGCATGTAAAAGTGCGTCACGGAAATCAACCCTTCACCTGCTATCGCTGCGGAAAGGGTTTTTTAGAGGAAGGAGAGCTCAATAATCATCTGCGCTCTCACTCCGCATCTCAAAAAGGGCAGAAAGAGAAGCCGTATGTCTGTTCTTCATGTGAAAAACGGTTTCCGTATCCCAGCCATTTAAAAGAGCATCTAAAAACACACACCGGAGAGAGAGATCACTTGTGTTTGGACTGCGGGAAGAGCTTCAGTCGTGCTGGAAATTTGAAGGAGCACCAGAAAATTCATAGCGGGATGAAACCTCACAAGTGCTTATATTGCGATAGGAGTTTTTTGAGATTAGGATGTTTGAGATCACACGAGCGCAAAATGCATTATGAAGAGAAGCCTTTGCCCTGTGCTCAATGTGGGAAAGGGTTCATCGGATCTGGGAACTTTCATGCTCATAAAAAACGCTGTTTAATGTTGCCACAGGTGGCAAAATCCAACTAATATGTGCTGTATTTGAATTTATTTTATTAGTATTACCCCCTTTTCTAGATTGTGGTTAAGCTGGTTTTATATTAGCAAGGACTATTATGGAGCTAATAATATGCCAAAACAATCTGAATTTCAATACGGTTTCAAATTTTCAAGATGAAGAAATTCAGACATCAAATTCAGTTTTCTAAAATTAAAAACCAGAAATTCCGATTGTGAAATTCAGCAGAAAGTAAGTCAGGGGTCATCAACAGGGAAGAGTAGACGATTACAGAAAAATCAAACTAAGTATTTTGGCCAATCACTGAGCAGGGCTCGAAATTAACACTTTTTCTTGGTAGTACCGGTGCTCCTAACTTCAAAAATTGAGGCGCACCAGACAAAATTTAGTCGCACCCACCAATAATTATGAGCATCGTTACTACACGTTTTATATTAACAGATTTCATGCGCTCACCGGCCTTGCACGCACTGCTAGACGTGAATGAGATGAACTGATTAACCAATAATAACTGTGCTGTCTGATATTGCAAAGATGATATTGACATATAGCTTATTATTTGCATAAGTCATCTTAATAGCAATAACGGTCTTTTTATGAGCTGCAATATTAGTTTAATCTTAGTGAATGCATGTTCTTTAGCGATGGTGAACACAGTGTCAGTCGCACGACTGACAGCATCGTGACGATTACATGAAGGATTAAATAACGTTAGAACATCTCGTGCTTAAAATGTGTAGATTCAGTGGCAAACGCTGTTACCTGAAATCTCCGTCCCACCGGCTTTACGGTGAATGCTTTAGTCATTTTCATAGCGGACTTTAACCACTGGAAGTCTTTTATCCACTCTTCAAAAAGTGTAAATGGTGGATTGACATTCACCACATGATCACTCATCAGATCTGCCATTATTTGTAACTTTAAATGGTTTCTAAAACTAAATCTGTCAGTGTTGTTTTCATTCTCTCATATCCAGCCCTTTACATTTCCGCGGCTGTAGCTCCCTGTCATCGAAACTGAGTGATTGACAGCTGATATTAACCAATTCATTCGTGTTCTGTTCTAGCACAGTGGACCCAATAATAAGAGCTTGAAGGCGGGCTAGCATTGCGGGCTTTGTTTACTGCAGCAAGTTGACATGTCAACTGTTTTAAACCATTCCTGAGCGCTGCGTTTAGTGTTTTTAGGTGCAAAGATGGTTAATGCGTGAATGCCTCCTAATTCCGCGCATGTGGTGGACATTTTGCTGTGAAAACTGGTCGCACGACATCAATTTTATGCACTCGCACAAATGCTCCCAAATATATTTTGAGGTCGCATAGATAAAATTTTGGGCGCATATGCGACCAAAACGGTCGCAATTTCGAGCCCTGCTGAGCTGCGTGAGTTTACTGGTGTGTGTGTGGCTCAGGAGGACACAATTCTTCTGCAAACTGACTATTGGGGTCAGCTATTTTCAGTAGTTTTTATAATAAATATATACATGCTTCAGTGAACCAAATTCATATATTTAATTCATTTACATCTCATTGGTTAATCAATTTTATTTACGTTTTCAGTGTTTTGAGGGATAAAGAGCTGATTCTGCCCTAAACTGTAACCTCTGATGGGTTATTTCAGCAGACACAGGGCTCTTACGTCTTTACCAAAGTCACATTTAAGGACTTTTCAAGCTCATTCCAGGTGCATTTTCAAAATGTTCCAGCATTTTACAGCTGTAGTAAATGACCTATGCATGCACACACTTCTTTATCAAATTATATAAGGTGCTATTTGCTACAATACTCTATAGTACATCATAGCATATAGTATGGTATTATAAGGAACATTTTAATGATATGTTTGCCCAAAGCTCATTATAAACACTGAAATGCTGCCTCTTTTAAATATCATCTATTTACATGTAAGAGGTCATATTTAACCTTACATTTATATTTATTTGGGTGATCAGATTGTTCCATATTTTAAAAAATATGACATTATTTTTGGCTAACATACGTTGAAACCAAAATGTCCAATGGGTGGCGCCAATCTGTATCTTTGTCACTGAATTGTTTATTCAGATTCATTCGAATTGGCTCATATATAAATGAATTAAGTAACTCACTATGAATGACTCACTCGCAGATTTCTTGTTAACCTCATTTGTTAAGTGCTTCAAACTTCGTTTCAAATGGTAACAACATAAGAAGTGTTAATAGTCTATATCACTGATCATCAACTGGCCAAATCCGGCCCGCTGAGCCGTTCAATCCAGCCCACGACAGGATTCCAAAATTGTGAGGATCAAAAAGAAAATAGTGGTCCACACTATTAAAGCAACTAAAAATAACAACAACTGAGTCTCTTGTCAGAATAACCACCATTTATGATTATATTTAGGCTACACTTCGAAATAAGGACAGACTCAGACAGACCATGCGGCGTTAAGCATTTATTGTTTCAAACAGGTTTTACCGTAAGTGAAGACCGGGTGGGGTGTAGGCGGAGTGCGCGCGACGTGTGTGTGATGAAGAGCAAGGAGGAATGCGGTGGAGAGGGGTGTGCGACGTATTTGAGGAGCGGGAGGAAGACGCGCGATTACCGGGAGATTATCATTCATTTGCGGGCATCCGGGAGTCTCTATGCATTTGCGGGAGACTCACAGAACTTCGACTTGGGATGTCTGCCTCAGGACTAAAAAAAGGAGGAAAAACAATCTGGCACAACTTAAAATAGCATGGTTAATAAATAACCTGGTACCAGAACAAAATGGGTCACAAATAATGTTCACACATCAAATAAAACATTAAGTTAGCTTGAATTCAAATCACAGTGCTGAAACGGGCTACTCACAGTGCTTAAAGGTGCAGTATGTAAGTTTGACACCCAGTGGTTGAACTAGGTATTGCACTCCTGGATCATAATAAAAGTACGCTAGGATGCCAGATTGTGTACAGGAGTGAGTGATTTAAACTGTGTTCTAAATAAAAGCAACGACACGCGATAGAGGGAATATTTTCCATATTTAACGGAGTTTTTGTCCTAACCAACACCTCGAATTGATATATTAGAAATGGCTTCTATTTCTCACAGCTGAACAACAAAAACCTATGACAGCTAGATCACCTCAGGTAAGCCTTGTGTGCTTTATTCTGTGCTAAATGCTAACAATGCTAGTTTGAATGCATTTTACATGGCATTTGTTGCCATATACTGAAAGCCGAAAGTTCACCTCAGATCTTGAAAATACAATAAACCGTCTGAAATTGAACTTTAGAACTAAACACATATGAGTGATTCAGCATCTACATTGATGTTAAAGTGGGTTAACATGTATTAAATAGATTCTAAACCTTACCGTTTCGTGAGCGAGTGCATATTCTGTGCTTCTGAAAGGCTGTATTTACATTTCTGCCGTGTCTCGTCTGGTGCAAACAGCCAAATAGCTGATCACTGCCTCTCTCGTCACAGCGTGTTGTTAGGACACGCGGTTACAATGTAACCTGCTCACCTAATGCTTACGTTCGTAATATTTATGTAATTTGCTAATTAATAACCTCATGTGGAACTGCATCTGTCTCCCATACGGTTCCTTTTGGTCACGGACGCATGCTTTCAAGAGTCTTACTGAATGAATGAATGAATGAAATACGCTGTTTTCCAACAAGGCAACCCAGGGTGCTGAAATATAATTGGCTAAACTGGCATCATGCATATGAAATTTATCTAAACAAAGACAGAGTTCCGGCACGGAAAACCCATTTTCAAAGCAGAATATCTGACTTCAGCATTGTTTTTCAGTTAAACAAGTATGTTCACTTGGGATGTTTCTTAAATATCTGCACACATATTATGGTATTTTTATGCTTTAGAAGAGTCAAAAACTTACATACAGCACCTTTAATCAATGGTTAAAGTTACATTTCCCCTTGTTGACTTAGCCTAATTGAGTTGAGGCAAAATATCGATCACTCCTAGTGGTTGACTGTGGTATAGGTGATGGGAACCTGAATCAAATGCCTTCAGTTTTGTAATGAAATTGAAAAATTACAAACATTAAACATAATGTTAAGCCAAAATGAGATTTTTATTAGATTTTCTTTTTGGGGGTCTGGCCCCCAAGGACACTGTCTAGTAAAACTCTGGCCCTCTGACAAATATAGTTGATGACCCCTGGTCTATATTGTTGAGAATAGTGTACAGGAAAAGCCACTCGATGAGTTTTCAACATAATGTTTGTTTTATGTGACCCGAAACCGAAAGCAGCCTTCCCTATACTTAAAGCTAAAATACATATGAGTTTTATTTTACATTAGGCTATATGTAGCTAAACAAACATTTATTTTTACCTATTTCCAGACCCCCTGCCCTTGTAATTCGCACCCTGTAATTCGTCCATAACGAGGCGAGTGATGCTTAGTTCGACTTTTCGGTGATCGTCTACTCTTCCCTGTTGATGACCCCTGACTTACTTTCTGCTGAATCTGAATTGCACAATCTGAATTTTTGGTTTTGAATTTCAGGATATTGAGTTTGATGTTCTGAATTTCTTCATCTTGAAAATTTAAACTGGATTTTTACAAACTGTATATCTGCAGTCTGTGAATTCAGAACACATAAAAGAAGTTTGAAAATATGTATATAAAAAATTCAGTCTTGAAAAATTCAGTTGTCTTACATTTCAGATGTTCAATATTCAAGTTATGAAATTCAAAGTCAAATTAAGAAATTCAAATTCATTTTTTAACGGCATATAAAAATTCAGATTTATTAAATTACAATAGTCAATAATTCACATTGGCATTTTTGTGTGGAGTTTGGATGTTCTTCCCATGTTTGCGTGGGTTTCCTCCGGGTGCTCCGGTTTCCCCCACAGTCCAAATGGAGTTGATTGAATCAACTAAATTGGGCGTAGTGTATGTACAGTATGTGAATGCAAGAGTGTATGAGTGTTTCCCAGTGTTGGGTTGTGACTGGAAGGGCTTCCGCTGCATAAAACATATGCTGGATAAGTTGCCGGTTCATTCCACTGTGGCGACCCCTGATTAAGGGGACTGAGCTGAAGAAAAATTAATGAATAATAAAAAATAAAAAAATACAGGGAGTGCAGAATTATTAGGCAAGTTGTATTTTTGAGGATTCATTTTATTATTGAACAACAACCATGTTCTCAATGAACCCAAAAAACTCATTAATATCAAAGCTGAATGTTTTTGGAAGTAGTTTTTAGTTAGTTTTTAGTTTGAGCTATTTTAGGAGGATATCTGTGTGTGCAGGTGACTATTACTGTGCAGAATTATTAGGCAACTTAACAAAAAGCAAATATATACCCATTTCAATGATTTATTTTCACCAGTGAAACCAATATAACATCTCAACATTCACAAATATACATTTCTGACATTCAAAAACAAAACAAAAACAAATCAGTGACCAATATAGCCACCTTTCTTTGCAAGGACACCCAAAAGCCTGCCATCCATGGATTCTGTCAGTGTTTTGATCTGTTCACCATCAACATTGCGTGCAGCAGCAACCACAGCCTCCCAGACACTGTTCAGAGAGGTGTACTGTTTTCCCTTCTTGTAAGTCTCACATTTGATGATGGACCACAGGTTCTCTATGGGGTTCAGCTCAGGTGAACAAGGAGGCCATGTCATTAGTTTTTCTTCTTTTAGACTCTTTCTTGCCAGCCACGCTGTGGAGTACTTGGACGCGTGTGATGGAGCATTGTCCTGCATGAAAATCATGTTTTTCTTGAAGGATGCAGACTTCTTCCTGTACCACTGCTTGAAGGTGTCTTCCAGAAACTGGCAGTAGGACTGGGAGTTGAGCTTGACTCCATCCTCAACCCGAAAAGGCCCCACAAGCTCATCCTTGATGATACCAGCCCAAACCAGTACTCCACCTCCACCTTGCTGGCGTCTGAGTCGGACTGGAGCTCTCTGCCCTTTACCGATCCAGCCACGAGCCCATCAAGACTCACTCTCATTTCATCAGTCCATAAAACCTTAGAAAAATCAGTCTTGAGATATTTCTTGGCCCAGTCTTGACGTTTCAGCTTGTGTGTCTTGTTCAGTGGTGGTCGTTTTTCAGCCTTTCTTACCTTTGCCATGTCTCTGAGTATTGCACACCTTGTGCTTTTGGGCACTCCAGTGATGTTGCAGCTCTGAAATATGGCAAAACTGGTGGTAAGTGGCATCTTGGCAGCTGCACGCTTGACTTTTCTCAGTTCATGGGCAGTTATTTTGCGCCTTGGTTTTTGGTTTGGTTTTTCCACATGAAACGCTTGATTGTTCGATGATCACGCTTCAGAAGCTTGGCAATTTTAAGAGTGCTGCATCCCTCTGCAAGATATCTCACTATTTTTGACTTTTCGGAGCCTGTCAAGTCCTTCTTTTGACCCATTTTGCCAAAGGAAATGAAGTTGCCTGATAATTATGCACTCTTAATATAGAGTGTTGATGTCATTAGACCACACCCCTTCTCATTACAGAGATGAACATCACCTAATATGCTTAATTGGTAGTAGGCTTTCGAGCCTATACAGCTTGGAGTAAGACAACATGCATAAAGAGGATGATGTGGTCAGAATACTCATTTGCTTAATAATTCTGCACTCCCTGTATATATAGCTCTTTTATAATAGATTTGGTTTAACACAAGGCACAAAATATATTAGGTCTAAACACAATGTCTGGTAATTTAAGGAAAAAATACATATTGTTGTAGATAATAAGGATATTTAAAACCCTCACTTTTTTGGAGGGCCGGTGTCCTGCTGAGTTTAGCTCCAACTTGCCAGGAAGTTTCTAGTATCTAGTAAGAGCTTGATTAGCTGGTTCGGGTGTGTTTGATTAGGGTTGGAGCTAAACTCTCCAGGACACCGGCCCTCCAGGACCGAGTTTGGACACCCCTGGCTTAGTCCCTTATTTATCAGGGGTCGCCAGAGCGGAATGAACCGCCAACTATTCCGGGATATATTTTACGCAGCGGATGCCCTTCCAGCTGCAACCTAGTACTGAGAAACACCCATACACTCTCACATACACACACACACACACACACACACACACACGTACACTACAGCCAATTTAGATTATTCACCTATAATGCATGTGTTTAGACTGGCCCAACCAGGACTCGAACCAGCGACCTTCTTGCTGTAAGTTGACAGTGCTAACCTCTGAGCCACCATCCTCATTATTACATCATAAATTAAAACAAACCTGAGATTTTGGCAGATTCCCTTCAATATAAGCTGTTTTTAGAATAACGATGTTTTTTTAATTCTGACATTAACAATATGTTTCATTGTACTAGGTTTTGTTGCCATTTTATTGCAATATTTTATATCCCATAAACAAGACAATGATACTTTTTCAATATATTGTGCAGGCCTAATTGTCAAAATGAACCTCAAGTGTCTGAAAATGCAGTTTTATGCATGCCAGACCAATAGCCGATGGTTGTAGAGATACGCTGCATGTACAATCCTGTCGTTTGCTGTTTATATATTCGTTTATTTGGTCATGTATTTATTCATGCCTTTAGAGTAGACTGACCACAACGTCAACACTTTCACATAATATTTTTGTATTTTACATGAAGACGATAAAGAAATTGTTTAAGAAAATGCTGTTTTTGTGTAAATGAATGACCAAAGTGCATATAAAGTCTTTGATTTTTATTTGTAAATTTTTGCTTGAACATACAATTGCAGGAATGTGTGCTGTATGAAAGGCATTGGGAATTTGAAAGGTCTTTCGGTGTAAGATAAGGTCATACCTGTCAACCCTCCCGTTTTTCCCGGGATTCTCCCGTATTTCACAGTTCTATCCTGCTATCATCCCGTAAAGGTATTTTCCCGTATTTCTCCCGTATTTTCAGTCTTTCTCTGAAGGGTTGCAAATAAACATTAAAGAGCAGAGCCTCTCTATACGCAACCCATACTGCCAAACCACCAGGGGCCGCCCTTTGCTCTTAAATGTGAGTCTGTTCTGTGCTTTCGCTTTGTTTAGGCATGAAAACACTTTAAAATAAATATAAAAACGGCGGGATTCCCTTTCCTTTTATTACAGGTGCCGTCTCCCCTTTATATGCAATCTTCAAAACAGTCATATAGCGGTGCGTGACTATCAGCTGACGCGCTCCATAGTGATAAATAGACGCTGTTTCCCAAACAGATTCTGTACACACGATTTGAAACGGAGCGAAAGTCTGGGTTTTGGGTGCGTGTTTAAACAGACATATACACACAATTAATAATAATAATATCTAAAGATGTCGATCTTGGTGGTTTTTTTTTTTAAACACATCTAATTTCGTCCTAAATGAGCATAAAAAGGCAATCGGATGCTTTCATTATAACGTTAGATGGTTGCATTTTTAAAGTGACACCTGTTATTCATACCTGTCAACCCTCCCGTTTTTCCCGGGATTCTCCCGTATTTTACAGTTCTATCCCGCTGTCATCCCGTAAAGGTATTTTCCCGTATTTCTCCCGTATTTTTTCTCTTTCTGAGAAGAGCCGATCCTCCCTATATGCAACCCATACCGCCGAACCACCAGGGGCCGCCCTTGCTCTTAAATATGAATCGGTTCTATGCTTTCATTTTATTTAGGCATAGAAACACTTTGAAATAAACATAAAAACGACGCGATTCATTTCCTTTTCATTACAGGCGCCATTGCCCCTATGCAATCCTCAAAACAATCAGTTTATATAAAGATGCATGACTGTCAGCTGATGCTCTCCATAGTGATAATAGACGCCGTTTCCCAAGCGGATTCTGTACGTATGGGATTTGATGCTGAACTCAAGTGGACACTGGGTTTTGGGTGCGTGTTTGAACAGACATATACACATAATAATAATAATAATAATAATAATAATGGCGGTTCATTCCGCTGTGGCAACCCAAGAGGGACTAAGCCGAAAAGAAAATGAATGAATAATATAATAATAATAACAACATCATCTAGACATGTCGATCTTGTTGTGTTTTCTTTTAAACAACAAATTTTGTCCTAAATGAGCATAAACAGTTAGGAAAACTGTCAAATGGTTTCAATATAGATATGTGCAGTTTTAAAGTGACAGCTCTGTTATTTAATGTAATCAAACCAAAAAAAAAAAAAAAATCGCTGCTCGTTAATCAGAATGTTTAAATTATACAGTGAAGAAAAGATGAGAGTTGATAACTTGATTCTATTTCTTTATAATAGCTAATAGTTTAAATGAGCTGAACTGTTTGCTAATTTATTTGCAGCTTTTTCTAATGTATACTAATTATTATATCCTTGAAAAACGCTCCAGATGAACATATTTATTTTTATTAATTTAACATTTTTTTTTGGGGGGGGGGGGGATCCCTTATTTTCACATCCAAATGTTGACAGGTATGGTTATTTAATAAGTAAGAGATTCATTTGTTGCTCTTTAATTAGAAGGTGTCGGTTATACAGTGAAGAAACGGCTAATGAGATTTGATAGCTCGATTTTATTTCATTATAATAGCTGTTAATTTTAATAAGCTGAACTGTTTGCTAATGTATTTGCTGCTATTGTATACTATTTATTTTTTCTTTTGTAAATAATAATAAAATATATTACTGCCTATTTAACTGGTTATTTACTATGAAACAGCTCCAAATCAACATATTTAGTAAATTAGGGTTGGGGGGGGGGGGGGGGGGGGGTTGATCCCTTATGGTGGGCATATGCCTTATTTTCACATCCCAATGTTGACAGGTATGGATAAGGTGCATTTTAAATGATTGTTTTATTAGAATATATGTCTTGTTCATCACTGTTATATTTTAAGAGGCATATAGATAAACAAAAATGATATATATATATATATATATATATATATATATATATATATATATATATATGTATATTAATGAACTTGGCATGCTTGCCTTCACAAAAAGAAAGGGTTATAAAAAAGATGGAGATGTATTTGTCTGATTTCGATGTGCATCTCAGATAATATCAATCATTACAGTGAATAGATTCAAACAGTCATAAATGTTCTCCATTAAAATAATGAGGATTGAGATTTGAATCTGCTTTATTTGTGTTTTGGCTTTCTTCGCCCCTTGGAGGAAGATACGTGGAGAACAGCTGCTGCTCAATGCGCAGGCGCACTACGGTCGATGTTTACGACAGTTTAAGAGTTTTGCGGTAGGATCACGAAAGCCTTCTGAGAGTAGTAGAAGCAGAAACAGCATTTAAACCCAGAAGAGTCACGAAGAGCGGAATATTTGATTAAAATGCGACAAAAGGTAAAGGAAATACTCTATAAATGAACATGCAGATGTTTGTAATAATAGCGAGGCTTAATTGAACGGTAAAAACGTGTTTGAGTTTGTCATTCAACTCCATAACAATGTTTTATTCAGAATTAATCTCGTTGGTTTAGTTTACGTTTGATTTTAATATGCATAGAATGCACAAGAGTGCAAGAAACGTGTCTAATGTTTCTAATAATGTTTGTGAAAACACAGTATGAAGGAAATGATGTTTAATAGACATTGTGTTACATACACTGATCGGCCACTTTATTAGGTACAGCTTACTTGTACCGGGTTAGACCCATTTTCCCTTCAGAACTACCTTAATCCTTTGTGGCATAGATTCAACAAGGTCCTGGAAATATTCCTCAGAGATTTTGCTCCATATTGACATGATAGCATCACGCAGTTGCGTCGGCTGCACATCCATAATGCGAATTTCCCGTTCCACCACATCTCAAAGGTGCTCTATTGGATTGAGCTCTGGTGACTGTGGAGGCCATTTGAGTACAGTGAACTCATTGTCATGTTCAAGAAACCAGTCTGAGATGATTCACGTTTTTTGACATGGCGTGTTATCCTGCTGTAAGTAGACCTCAGAAGATGGGTACACTCTGGTCATAAAGGGATGGACATGGTCAGCAACAATACTCAGGTAGGCTGTGGCATTGACACAATGCTTAATTGGTACTAATGGGCCCAAAGTGTGCCAAGAAAGTATCCCCCACACCATTACACCACCACCAGCCTGAACCGTTGATACAAGGCAGGTTGATACAAGGCAGGATGGATCCATGCTTTCATGTTGTAGGTGCCAGATTCTGACCCGGCCATCCGAATGTGGCAACAGAAATGGAGACTCATCAGGCCAGTCGACGTTTCTCCAATCTTCTATTGTCCAAATTTGGTGAGCCTGTGTGAATTGTAGCCCCAGTTTCCTGTTCTTAACTGACAGGAGTGGCACCCGGTGTGGTCTTGTGCCGCTGTATCCCATCGGCCTCAAGGTTGGACGTGTTGTGTGTTCAGAGATGCTCTTCTGCAGACCTCGGTCTCATTTTGAGTTACTGTTGCCTTTCTATCAGCTGGAACCAGTCTGGCCATTCTCCTCTGACCCCTGGCATCAACAAGGCATTTGCGCCCACTGAACTGCCGCTCACTGGATATTTTCTCTTTTTCTGACCATTCTCTGTAAACCCTAGAAATGGTTGTGCATGAAAATCCCAGTAGATCAGCAGTTTCTGAAATACTCAGACCAGCCCGTCTGGCACCAACAACTATGCCGCGTTCAAAATCACTTTAAATCACCTTTCATCCCTTTTATGATGCTCGGTTTGAACTGCAGCAGATCGTCTTGACCATGTCTACATGCCTAAATGCATTAAGTTGCTGCCATGTGATTGGCTGATTAGAAATTTGCATTAACGAGCAGTTGGACAGGTGTACCTAATAAAGTGGCCGGTGAGTGCATAATATTATTATGTAAGAAATAAAACAAAAACTACTGACATGTACTTATATTTTGAAATGTATTAAAGCATAAGTGATCATACTAAGTTTGATTATATATTTTATACAAAATAAACAGTATGTTAGTCATAGGACACATTTACATTGTATTGTTGTGTTTATTAATGTGGCATACACCATTTTTACAGTCTATAAAAAATTTATATTTTATATTTTGTATCTGATTGAGCAGGAAATAAAGATGGAGTTTGTTGAAGAGGAGATAGATGACCTGGGTGATTCAGAAACATCCAGAGTCAATAAACAGGAAGAAACTGAGGAGCAAACAGGTTGGTGTCTGTTCCTGATTCTTTATTGTTGACTACTGAAGAGCTTTAAGGTACAGAAAAGCTCTGCATTATTGTTGGTTATAAATAATACAATAACAGGAATTACAAAATATAATATGGTTTTGGGGGTTACCTAATCAGATTGTTTATCATTTATCAAATACGTAATAAACTAACAATTTAAAAAAACTAAACAAGGCTATTTACTTTGTTTTCGTATATATTGACTGTGTTGAGAGAAATCAGGAGTAAGTGCAGATGTGTTTTGTATGGTGGCCGAAAGAGCCAAACCTGCTACAATTTAAGAAAACACGTGCAATTACAAAAAATGCCAGCAAATTAAGAATCTATTTTCATCTGTTTGACAGCACACGTCCTGCAAATCCTCACAACGCATACACAATAAAAACGTGCTGCATTTTCTCACAATGCAAGAGTCCAAAAACATGTGGTATAGGTGAATTGGGTAGGCAAAAATTTGTCCATAGTGTATGTGTGTGAATGAGTGTGTATGGATGTTTCCCAGTGATGGGTTGCAGCTGGAAGGGCATCCACTGCGTAAAAACATATGCTGGATAAGTTGGCGGTTCCTTCCGCTGTGGCGACCCCAGATTAATAAAGGGACTAAGCTGAAAAGAAAATGAATGAATGAATGAATGAATATATAATTTAGTTTAAGGCGGCTTGGTGGCTCAGTGGTTAGCACTGTTGCCTCACAACAAGAAGGTCGCTGGTTTGAGTCCCGGCATGGCCAGTTGACATTTCTGTGTGTAGTTTGCATGTTCTCCCCATGTTGGCGGTTGCTTCGGTTTCCCCCACAGTCCAAACACATGCGCTATAGGTGAATTGATTAACTAAATTGGCCGTAGCGTATGAATGTGGGAGTGTATGGGTGTTTCCCAGTACTGGGTTGCAGCTGGAAGGACATCCTTTGCGTAAAACATTTGCTGGAATAGTTGGCAGTTCATTCCACTGTGGCAACCCCTGATATACAAGGGACTAAGTCGAAAGAAAATGAGTGGTCACAATTGTGATCATGTCTATTATGTATTTTTGGGATCTCTAAAATTGACGAATGACTATAATATTCATCCATTTTCATTTTGGATCAGTCCGTTATTTATCAGGGGTTGCCACAGCGGAATGAACTGCCCACTATTCCTGCATATGTTTTATGCAGCAGATGCCCTTCCAGCCGCAACCCAGTTTCCCAGTGCTGGGTTGTGGGAAAGGCATCCGCTGTGTAAAACATATGCTGAAATAGTTGTCTGAATGAATATATTTAGTTTATTCATTCCTTTAATAACTAAAACTTCCCAACACTAATGCTGTGTTCACACCAGACGCGGCACGCACGGATAAATTGCAATATTCGTGTGTAAATAGATGCATAAACATTTTGAGTTTACTCGCTTTTTTCGCACGTCAAATCCGTTTCACAACAGACGTGGAATCGCGTGATGGGCAGGGTTTCCGTCTGCCTCGTGACTCTAGCTTCGTTGCTAAATGGCTAACATGTATTTTATTGACAGAATAACTGTGTTTATGTGCTGTATGAAGGCTGAAAACAGCATTGATTCGTTTGGAGTCGTGTCTGAGTCCACTAGATCCTTTCAGAGGTGCACCCAGCTCTGTGAGTTCATAAACTCCTCCAGAAACTTAACCTGGATGACGGAGGCTTTCAGCGGTGCTTCCGACTGAGCCGAGCCCAGTTTGATTAACTGTTGTCCGGTGTCGACAGGAGAATTTCCCCCTGGGACACCAACAACAAGCGCTACGTCATAAGCACGCCCCTACAAGAGAAAGCTCCTGATTGGTTAACGCAGCGTGAATGTCCGCTGAAGTTAAAATCTTTTCAACTCGAGTGATTCGCGCGTTAACGCCCGATCCACACGGGGCTTAAGCGTCAACGCTTGACAGAGGGCATGTCTGAAGTTGGGGCTGACGGGATCGTCATAGCAGCGTCAGCCAATCAAATTAGTCCGCAATTGACTACTGTCTGAGCTGGTGTTTTTGCTTAAAGCGATCTGATTGGCTAATACGTCCGCTGGCGCTTGAAAAGTTGAGAAGTTCCCAATTTCTACAGCGAGCAACACCACTGAAGCAGCGCCGACGGATCCACAATGCAGTTCAGCAATGCCTGACATCACCAATTCAAAGCGAATGGAAAGCGTTGATAATGATGCCCAATGTGAATGGGGCGTAAGCGCGTCAATCACTCAACTCCTGTGAATCACATCATTTGCGCGAGTATGGCGCCGCAGGATGTCTATTCGCGCTTTTGCATTGACTTAACATGTAAATCACTCGCGCTTGATGCTTCTTTCTCATCTGGTGTGAACGCAGCATAACGGTGCAAGGAAAATAAAAGGTGAATCTGTCTGCTATGTGTTTACATGTGTCTGTCATGTTTAAAGACTACAAATGTTCATTTTTAGACCTGAATGAAATGAAGCAAGAAAACTTCGAACTGAATGAAGATGAGGATTTCTTACCTGGAGACCCTGAAAATAATTCCCAAACAACAGACACCAAAAACTCATTCTCATGCCCTCACTGCGACAGGAGTTTCACGCTAGAAGCAAGCCTCATCAGTCACAGCAGCATGCACAGCAGAGAGCGTCCATACACGTGCCCACAATGCCCAAAGAGTTTCGCACGTAAAGACAGCCTAAGAATGCACCTAAGACTTCACACGGGAGAGAAACCCTACGCGTGCCCTCAATGTGGAAAAGCTTTCGCGCAAAAAGAGCATCTCACGATCCACATACGAATTCACACCGGGGAGAAGCCGTTCGTATGCGATCAGTGTGGAAGCAGTTTTGCACGAAGTGACAGCCTGAAGAACCACTCAAGGATTCACACCGGTGTAAAACCCTACAGCTGCCCGCACTGTGCAAAGAGATTTACCTGGCTGCACAATTTCAGGAAACACCTACGCTTGCATTCTGGAGTGAAGCCTTTTAGCTGCGAAGACTGCGGAAAGAAGTTCCCATCTGCATCTGTTTTAAAATACCACATTCAGAGCCACTCAGAAGAAAGGCCTCACTCGTGTTCGACATGCGGGAAGAGTTTTATACAGCTGGATGCTTTTAAAATGCATCAGAAATTGCACAGTGGTGTCAGGCCGTATGTGTGCTCGCACTGCGGCAAGAGTTTTAATAAAGCCTCAAACCTGACAGAGCACTTCAGGATTCATACTGGAGAAAAACCCTACACGTGTTCGCTTTGCGGCAAGAGTTTTACTCATTCGGCAACCCTGAAAGCACACGAGCGAATTCACACTGGAGAAAAACCGCATCACTGTACTCAATGTGGAAAGAGCTTCGGCAGAGCAAGTCATCTGCTGGCACACGTCAAAACGCATTCTTCAAAACGCAAACATTCACAGTGAGCGATTGTGTGTAATGTACATTGACATTTTAGATACTGGGAGTGGCTTTTATTTATTTAAAGGGGGCATATTATGCAAAAATTAAATTGAGATCCATGGTGTTAATACTAAAAATGGCTCATTTTTTATCAAAATAATTGTAATATTATTGAATGCAGTAGAATAAATAAATAATTCTGGTTTTAGAAATGATTGTGCTCAACTCCAGTAATATTTATTATGTTTATATTAACATCACAGTATAATTTCTTATGATAACATTATGTAATTACCATTACGTACATAATCTAATAATGTTATTAAATCACAGTGCAGGCTCGGCCCTAATCAATTTAGCGCCCTGGGCAAGATTTCAGTTGGCGCCCTGTCACATCGCAGTAAATTACACGGTGTACATATACTCATGTCATTTTCATCCGCTTATCCGGGGCCGGGTCGCGAGGGTAGCAGTCTTCGGAGAGAACTCCAGACTTCTTTCTCCCCAGACACTTCCTCCAGCTCCTCCGGGGGGTTCCTGAGGCCTTCCAAGGCCAGCCGAGAGACATAGTCCCTCCAATGTGTCCTGGGTCTTCCCCGAGGCCTCCTCCCGGTGGGACATGCCTGGAACACCTCCCTAGGTAGGCGTCCTGGAGGCATCTGAAACGGATGCCTGAGCCACCTCAGCTGACTTCTCTCGATGTGGAGGAGCAGCTGCTTTACTCCGAGCTCCTCCCGGGTGACAGAGCTCCTCACCCTGTTTATAAGGGTGCGCCCTGCCACCCTGCGAAGGAAACTCATTTTAGCCACTTGTATCCGAGATCTTGTCCTTTTGGTCATGACCCAAAGCTCATGACCATAGGGGAGAGTAGGAACGTAGATTGACTGGTAAATCAAGAGCTTTGCCTTTCGACTCAGCTCCTTCTTTACCACAACGGACCGGTACATCGACCGCATTACTGCTGCCGCTGCACCAATCCGCCTGTCAATCCCACGTTCCATTTTTTCCTCACTCGTGAGCAAAACCCAAAGATACTTGAACTCCTCCACCTGGGGTAAGGACTTTCCTTTAACCTGGAGATGGCAAACCACCTTTTTCTGGTGGAGCACCATGGCCTCGGACTTGGAGGTGCACAGAAACTGGCACTTGGGACATGGAATGTCACACATACTTAATAGCTTTGTCTTGGACATTATTTTATTTAAATTAAGCAATTGCACATTCAAAATACTTACATTTAAAACTCTAATTATAAGAGGAGATTAAACGCAGTTATGTGGCAACAGTGTAGGGTTGGCCGCATACCTGCCAACACTCCCGTTTTTCCCGGGAGTCTCCTGTATTTCAGACCCGTCTCCCGTATTGTTCTGTCTCCCGGTAAACTCCCGAAAATCACCCCCCCCTCAGCATTTTGGTACAGTCCGGGCTGAAACTTGGTGCTTGTGCTCTTCCGGTCGCGCGCTACAGTTCGCGCGCCCCCATCTCCCCAAACCTCTCACCCCTCCCGCTCTTCAGTTTGCGCCAGTGTTGCCAACTTAGCGACAAATTTTCAAAAAAGCGACTAGCGACAAATCTTGCGACTTTTTTGTGTGTTACTGGCGATTTTTATAGTCTGTCGTTTGTCCATTACTGTACCGTCCCTACTCTTCTCAACGAGCTGCAGGTGATGATGCCGCCGGCCCTCCCCTGCAGCCTGAGAGCAGAGCACGTCTCTGCGTACCGACGGAAAATTATTTAGAACAGGTGGCGGTTTGAAGGTATTTGTACAGTCAACCCGATCTGCTTCTCCTTTATTTTAACAATTTAATTTGACCGTTTATTCTTGTTGCACAATCAGAGATGTTTTAAGTGAGAGTTTCAGAACTTGTCTGAGTTTATTACGTCTGAGAGATTTCTGCAAATTCCCTACTCATCTATAATGATATACTGTATTCAAACAGCAATAAATTTAGTTAAATTGACAAGCTTACATAAAGCGTAGTGCGAATATAAAATACCCCATTTATTTACCATAGGCTGTTAAACAAACAGAAATGGTAGAACGCGATGACGTCAGTAATATGCAAATTAGCGTATGATGTAATACCCCCCTCTCCCGGAATTTACAAACCAAATGTTGGCAGGTATGGTTGGGCGATGTCGACCAATTTGGCATCGTACAATGTCTAATGTGAGCCATCGCGATGGAAGATGGCATCATCGTAGGCGGCGGTGAATTACTTATGAATAATTAGGTGAAACGAATGAACTATTTGTAGCCTACCGTTTTTCAACTACCTGACCCGCATGGTCTTTGTTTTACCCATAACCAAATCATAAATAAATAAAGATAAGTTGCACACAAATTATCACCTGTCAATCACTTTTTCCGCAGGGCTCTGGCATGAATAGGCAGAGTGATCTGTGTCAGTATAAAGGCGTCGACAAACTTGGTTGGTAAAAAAGGTGCACAACCAACAGGAACCAACCAACAGTGTCTGAGGTTTTTGCTAAAATACCTGATACCTGATAAAATTACCTGATAGATTCAAAAGACAGAAGAGTCGTTAGATAGAGACAAGATTAATTAAATATCACTTTTAACAACGACGTGATCCAGCAGTGGATCCTTGATAAACTGTCTGATGTGCACTGCTCTCTGGGGTTTTGTGCTCAAAGCACCCGCTGACTCCTGGAGCTCAGACATGCGCATATGCTGCAGCCCATGCCAGAGTGTGTGGTCACGTGATGTGTGTTTTCAGCGGTATAGTGTGGACGGAGGGCTGTTTAGAAATGCTAGGTGTAACACCAGTGTGGACGTGGATCGTTTTCATTGTAAAATGCCATTTTAAATCTAAGACTTATTAGTGTAAATGGGGCCTGAGTGTGTATTTTTCGTCAATCGAGTGGGTTGCTGCTGTGACGGGGGCGGGGCGGAGGATCGCGATGCCGGCTCAGCATCGTCATGTCTATCGGCGATGGACGATGGCATTGTCTATCGACTCAGCTCATAATGATACAAAATAATTCATTATATTTTTTTATACTCGCACTTGGAAAAAAAACAGTCTGCAGAGACGCTTTGATTGACATTCTCCTTTTGTACGTGTCATCAGAGTCCCGCATATTAGTGACCATTTTTCCGTCATTAGCATAATAACAGCCCTGAATGAAAGGGGAAGCAGCCGACAGCCATTAGAGTTTTCAAATCTGCCATTATGCTGACACGTAGGCATATGTAGCTCCGCCTTCTTTTGAAAAGAGCTCAGTCTCATTTGAATTTAAAGCGACAGTCACCAAAACGCCACAATTAGGATAAAAGCCTAAAAGGGTCAGTTTCAGAGAGTTATAAAACATTATCTGTGTGGTATTTTGAGCTGAAACCTCACACACACACACTCTAGGCACATCTGAGACTTATTTTACATCTTGTAAAAAGTGCCACACTAAGTTCCCTTTAAAGTCATCCAAGATGTAAATGACTTTTTTTTCTTCAGTAGAACATTAAAGAATATTTTGAGCTGAATCCGTGGTTTTTTTGTGATTCATATAATGGTGACAGTAAATGGTGACAGGTTTTTTAAATTAAAAATGAACACATACAAACGAGTCTAAATCAATAGCCATGGCACCTAATGACACACTGAGGTAAAAATGATTGGTTGAAACATGACCTCTCTGGACAGAAATTTAAAATATGGACCAATCGCTCGCTTTTTTGTCTAATCATCTTGTTTAATCCCGCCCCTTTTCGCAGCGCTGTACTACAGAATTTCGCAAGCTCAAACTCTAGTGTGACCGCAGCTTCGCTCAAATCAATTTTGTGTTGTAATCAATCAGCATTAAGTGACTACAGGTTTTGAAATGCACACAAAAGAGAAGGTGGCCAAACTTTTGCACCGCCTATTTTTCACTTTCAATTTAATTTTACACATCTCAATATTGCTACACTGCATATTTCTGTCTGAAAAACATGACATTAGCTTTCTTTAGAAACCGAATGGCATTTTACTGCGATTTATTTATTTATTTATTTTTATTTATTTATTTTTTTTTTTTAAAGAAAAATGTTATAAAGAAAGAGGCACATTATTATGCAGCCACAGAGGGGTGCCCAAATTTTTGCATTAGACTGCACTATTTCTACTACAAAATGGCATAGAATAGTGCACATATATGCAATTTGAAACACACTAATGTTTTCAGACATTGTTTTCCAAGACATTTGTCTTTTTTTTTTGTCCTGCAAACTGCACCTGTCCAAACCAGATTCTGTGATTTTTATTTTTATTTTTTTATTTTTTTATTATTATTATTATATTTTATTATGTTTTTAATAACATCACAGCATAATTTATTATGATAACATTATGTAATTACCACTACGTACATAATCTAACAATATTATTAAATCATAACTGAAGTGCTAGAAATGTGTAAAATCAAATAAACAAGAACGGTTGTGTTTGCTCTCAAACAAGTAATTCAACATAACACTTGGCAACGTTTAGATTTTTTTATTCCTCAGTTTGTACAGTGATCATCATACAGATTAAATACACTCTAAACAGAAATAAAATTTGCATTAAACGCAAGTTGCAAGTAGTATCGATACTGGAATTACCAATCGATACTGACATTTTTAAAAACATCCATTTCCCGCGAACATTTGAGCGCTGTTGAGCATCTTAATCGGCGCTGATTTGTCATTGTGTTCACTTGCTCAACAGAAATGACTGTGATTGGCCATGAATTATTGTATTTTGCAGCCACAGAAGGGTGCCCAAAATTTTGCATAGGACTGTACTTGCAGTATTTCTACTACAAAACGGCATAGAATAGTGCACATGTATGCAATTTGAAACACTAATGTTTTTAGACGTTGTTTTCCAAGACATTTGTCAGTTGTTGTTTTTTTGTCCTGCAAACTGCACCTGTCCGAACCAGATTCTGTGATTTATTTATTTTTTTTTTATTTATTTTTTTTTTTGTAGCTGTGAAATAACTCATTCGGTGTAGCCATATGGAGCTGTAAATCCAAGTCATTTGTTTTATGCTCTGAACACATTTTCTAACATTTTAAAGCTTTATATCAATTATTATTGATTCAGTAAAAAAAGGATGTTGGATGTTTATAAAAGTCATTCTCTCCAGATTGACCTGGAAGATTGTTATTATATTCATCATGATTGTGACGGAAATTATACTGCCACTTTAAAGCAAGCATCTGAAAATATATTCCTTGCTTTTACCTCATTTATTTTGGTCTTTTTCAATTGCATGTGCATATAGCTAAATGTTAATTGCATTTCAGAGTTGTCAACAGGCTGAGACAAACTACAGAATCATCTCCTGTGAAATCTAGAAGAATTAGGTGAGTTCATCTAAAATTATATTTTTGGCTATAAATCCAAATGAAACAAATACTATAGTAATTTACAGTTCAAGTGACAAATTGTGATTTATATAAGAGGTATTACAAAAGAATTAAACAACATCTTGTATTTATATTTTTATTAGTTTGTGGACTGATTTTCCGCCTCTGTAAAACTGGGTATAACTTTGTTTATATATTTTTAAATAGCTTTTAGACCCAGATGTTTAAAGTGTCTCAAATTATTTATAACATGTACTTTATAATAATATTTAAGTAATATTTATACATGCACTGATTCTGGAGCTGTCAGATACATAGGGCTCTATTTTAATGATCTAGGCGCAAAGTCTAAAGTGCAGGGCGCAAAAGCATTAAGGGCGTGTCAGAATCCACTTTTGCTGTTTTAAGGACGAAAAATTCCGCTTTGCGGCGCATGGTCTAACAGGGTTGTGCTTATTCTCTTAATGAGTTATAGGTGTGTTTTGAGAATAAACCAATCAGAGTCTCATCTCCCATTCCCTTTAAGAGTCAGTTGCGTCGCGCCATAGTGCATTTGCTATTTACATGACGGACTTTGTAAGTGGAAAAACTGAGCGCTTCACTAGTGAGAAAACAGTTAAGCGAGAATGAGCCTCCTCATTCTTTACTTTCACTTTCTCTGTTTCGTGGATAAGGAAACGTGTTGTAGGCACAGACATCCATTAGCCTACATAATTAATTTTGTTTAAGTGCAAAGATTTGTTTCAAAACTATTTCTAAATTCAGTTCTAATTTCCAGCAAACGAATAAATGAACAGTAATAACGAAGTGTGCTCAAGAAACTGAGTTATTTCCAAATACACATGCTATGCCCCATATGGTCTAAAACCTGACAGGTGAGCAAATCTAAGCTTGTTTTTAATAAAACAAATATAAATATGCATATAATAAATAATACTACTAATAATAATAACATTATACAAACGCAAGTTGTCATGAATAAACTGAAAAAGCCCCCCGAGATGAAGAATGGTTTTTATATTTATGTAGAAAGTAATAATTTTTGTAATATTTTAATCCTTTAACTCTTTTTCATTTGTAAAGATATTTGCGTATTGCTCTACATCCTGTGTGTATTAAGCAATGTTTAAGCGAGGCGCACAACTAACGTGCTCTGTGCTGGACTTTAGACCTCCTCTCAGCTGGTCTATTGCACAGTCTATTCTAGTTTCTCAAAATAGCAATGCGCCTTAACACACCTCCTTTTTAGACCAGAACGCCTATGGGCGCACATATGGGCGCAAATGCATTTGCTATTTAAACAGCGTGGTGCAAAACATCAAAGCGATTCTTGCGTCGAGCTGAAACAAGCAAACAACATTTGCGTTGCGCCTTGCGCCGGGTGTATGATAGGGCCCATGGTGTTGAAAATGGAAAAAAATGCTTTTTTTTTTTTTTCCTCAACAAAAACTTATTATTGAATGTAGTAGAATCAATAAATAATTCTGGTTTTAGAAATGATTGTGCTCAACTCCAGTAATATTTATTGTTATTATTTTTATGTTTTTAATAACATCACAGTATACTTTCTTATGATAACATTATGTAATTACTATTACGTACATAATCTAATAATATTATTAACTCATAACTGAAGTGCTAGAAATGTGTAAAATCAAATAAACAAGAAAGGTTTTGTCCATCTTAAACAGCGCTGATTTGCCATTATGTTCACTTGCTCAACAGAAATGACTGTGATTTGGCCGTGAAGGTCATCAGTTCACCGAACTCACCGCTGTTTACTGAGTGTAACCACTGATACAGGGACAATGGAGCATTTTAAAGCCGTGATTCATCAGCAGATTGCTCGTATGTCAGCTTATAGTCAAACCAGCTGATCGACATGACTTTGAAACACTCCACTGTCTCTGTATCTGCAGCCACTTCTGGTTTATGTGGACTATAATTGAACCTTGATATGTTGCCATGGAAACTAAAACGGAACGCAAGTTCTAAAGCTGTTTATAAGAACTCATTCCATGGAGAACAAAGGAATATCCTTATCCAACCCTTGAAAAGGTGAAAGAAATCAAATGAATGGGTTTCAGGGTCACTGCTGAATAATGAATAATCTTTATTAATATAATTTAGTTCATTTTATAAATCAAGTGTCTTCACCTCAGTTTAGTTTATTGAACTTTAAAAGCGTGCAGAAAAAGATTGACATCAACATTGATTTCTTTTTAGTTTTGACAACAGTGTGTAAATATGACCAGCTTTTATTGGTAAACATTAATTCCAATTTTTATAATCACACCCTATCCAAACAGTCTGCAGGAACATTTTGATTGACATTCTCTCTTTGGACAAGTCATCAGAGGGAGAAAGCCCATTAGTGACCATCTCTTCCTCATTAGCATAGACAGCCCTGAGTGAGAAGCAGCCCTCTGCTATTAGTTTCATGCCGTACCTGTTCAAGATGTCAGTAGCTATGTTTCCATCCACCTATTTTTATGCGTTTTTTGGATATGCGCATAGAAAAAAGTGATGTGATTTTGTTATGAGATCATGTGATAATAAAAACGTGTGTGAATGGACAAACCAGCAGGCTGAGCACACTGTAAACCAGGGGTCACCAATCTCGGTCCTGGAGGGCCAGTGTCCCTCCAGGGTTTAGCTCCAACTTGCCTCAACACACCTGCCTGTGTGTTTCAAGTATACCTAGTAAGACCTTGATTACCTTGTTCAGGTGTGTTTGATTAGGGTTGGAGCTAAAATCTACAGGACACCGGCCCTCCAGGAACAAGTTTGGTGACCCCTGCTGTAAACCATCTGAAATGTTGATTTGGTCATTCTGAAACACCTTTACCGTTTCAGTATGAGTGCTATTATATTATTAATGAGCTCCAGAATAAAGAGCGTCTGTGCTCCGTGTCTCACGCCTTCAAACGCCCCGCGTGTTCACTGCATGTCAGGATTGCCTTCTGAGGCGCAAGTCATTTATTAAATAAAGAAAAGATTGACGCAGCTTCTTCTACCACAGCAAATTCCGTTTTTACTGTAGATATTTGCCGCCAGTTAATCAGGAAGTGACGATTTTGTTCTCTTTGACCCGTTGGATGGAAATGCTGCTTCATTCGCACGTCTTAAATGCGATAATCCAGTTTTGGGCAAAAAGTTAATTCTCATTTTTGGATGGAAACATAGCTAGTGACTAAGAGGATTATAAAAAGATTGACGTCAACGTTGGGTTCTTTTCAGTTTATTTTTATTGTGCAGACATTGATGAAAATCACCAGCCTTCAAAAACAAAACATTACATTATAAAAACAAACAAAAAACATTAAATAAAAACTATGAATAAACTAAAATCATAAAAACATGATGATGGATTTGACAATAATTATAAAAGAAATTATGCTAGAATGGTTGACAGGGCAAACTAAACAACAGCACAGTCCATTAATGAGAAAGTAGTTTGTCACAAAGCTTCAAACATTCTTCCGTATGTACTTTTGCCTCACAACAAGAGTACATGCTTTATAAAAAAATAAAAATAAAGTGAAGATCGGGGGGTGGGGGGTGCTGGTTGGATGGGTAGTGAGGTGGTGTCGCGGATGAAAGTGAAGAGCGGGGTCGGGGGGGGGGGGGGGGGGGGGGGGGGGGGTGTTGTCGCAGGCCTTGTGAATGTCTCCGGGGGCCCCCTGAATATATGGGCCCTTAGAATCGTCCTAACTCCCAACCCCCCCTCCCTCCCATTAGGGGCCCCTGGATGGATATGCTAAATATAAAATAATAATCCCTTAATTTGCAAAATAACTTTTACGCTTTAGGTGGTTTTGGAGATGCTAAATTTAGAATATAAATCCTTTAACTCGTGCAAAAGTTTTTACGCTTGCTTGAGCTGGTTTTAGAATGTAAAAATTTCTAAATGTGAAATGAGCAATGGATATGTTAATTTTAAAATAAAAATCTCTTTAATCCGCAATAAAGTTTTTGCACTCGCTTCAAGTGGTTCTAAAAATGGCAAATTTAAAATAAAAACCCCTTAATTAACAAAAATAATTTTTTATGCTCACTTAAGGTTTGGGAAACAGCAAATTTCAAATTAAAAAATCCTTTAATTCACAAAAAAAAAGAAAAAAAAAAAAAGGTTTTATTTTTGGAAAGTTAATGTTTCCCCCACAGTCCAAAGACATGCCGTATTGACCTTATTCTGAGATGAGGAAGTGCGCTCGTTTGTGCGAATTTATTTATTTTTTTTAAAGGTGCTGTATGTAAGTTTTTGACTCTTCTAAAGCATAAAAATACCATAATATGTGGGCAGATATTTAAGAAACATCCCAAGTGAACATACTTGTTTAACTGAAAAACAATGCTGAAGTCAGATATTCTGCTTTGAAAATGGGTTTTCCGTGCCGGAACGCTGTCTTTGTTTAGATAAATTTCATATGCACGATGCCAGTTTAGCCAATTATATTTCAGCACCCCGGGTTGCCTTGTTGGAAAACAGCGTATTTCATTCATTCATTCAGAAAGACTCTGAAAGCATGCGTCCGTGACCAAAAAGAACAGTATGGGAGACAGATGCAGTTCCACATGAGGTTATTAATTAGCAAATTACATAAATATTATGAGCGTAAACATTAGGTGAGCAGGTTACATTGTAACCGCGTGTCCTAACAACACGCTGTGACGAGAGAGGCAGTGATCAGCTATTTGGCTGTTTGCACCAGACGAGACACGGCAGAAATGTAAATACAGCCTTTCAGAAGCACAGAATATGCACTCGCTCACGAAACGGTAAGGTTTAGAATCTATTTAATACATGTTAACCCACTTTAACATCAATGTAGATGCTGAATCACTCATATGTGTTTAGTTCTAAAGTTCAATTTCAGACGGTTTATTGTATTTTCAAGATCTGAGGTGAACTTTCTGCTTTCAGTATATGGCAACAAATGCCATGTAAAATGCATTCAAACTCGCATTGTTAGCATTTAGCACAGAATAAAGCACACAAGGCTTACCTGAGGTGATCTAGCTGTCATAGGTTTCTGTTGTTCAGCTGTGAGAAATAGAAGCCATTTCTAATATATCAATTCGAGGTGTTGGTTAGGACAAAAACTCCTTTTAATATGGAAAATATTCCCTCTATCGCGTGTCGTTGCTTTTATTTAGAACACAGTTTAAATCACTCGCTCCTGTACACAATCTGGCATCCCAGCGTACTTTTATTATGATCCAGGAGTGCAATACCTAGTTCAACCACTGGGTGTCAAACTTACATACTGCACCTTTAAACTTCCAATTCAGTTGCCTATGGGAGAAATGACCAGGAATAATACATGGCGGAAAAAGATCAAACTACTTTCTCTACAAACAAACAAGTGTGTTCATGACTATACATAAAAAGTAGAATAATATAATAAAAAAGAAATGATCAGTGTGCAACATCAAGCAGCACAACAAGCCATTTTTAACGTCTAAAAATCAATGGAAGCGAATGTCGAGCCAAAAAGATTGCAATGGCTGCACCCACCCGTACAACAAGAGTAAGGTCAATAGGTGAATTAGATAAACTAAGGCCATGTCCACACGTTCAAGGGTATTTTAATAAATGGGGTTTTCCCTGCTGTCATTTAAAAAGAAATCTCTTTGGCCAAACCAACAGGGGGCGATAATGACACTTATGCTGAGTTCACTCTAAATTGAGAATTAAGTATTTGCACGAGTAAATTGCATTAAAAACAATCAATGCAAACATGAGAACAGAGGTGGATCACTGTCCCGCAGTGCGAACGACACCAAATATGCGATGCGTTTGCAGCGGATGAGTGGAATTTTGCCTCATTTGCATTGGTGTGAACCCATCCATGTTGGCCAATCAGCAAGCCCGCTGACGTCATGAGGCGAAAATTCAGGTTGTAGCATCCACACAGCCACACTGTACCCAGATTTTCAGAAAAAATCTTCACCCTGGTCAGAGTTTTCAGAAAGTTTCGGTTTCAATTACCTGACACTGCATTTTTTAGTGTGGACAAACTCGTGTTCGTGTGGACAGGGCCTAAATTGATAGTGTGTGGGTGTTTCACAGCAATGAAGGTTGTACTCTTAGTGCCAGATTGTGGCTGGAAGGGGCAACAGCTGTATAAACCACATGCCAGAATAATTGGTGGTTCATTCCACTGTGGCAAACCCCTGATAAAAGAGGAAATAAGCTGAAGGTGACTGATTAATAAGCATTATGCTGTGTTCACACCAGATGCAAAACGTGCTGATAAATTGCGCTACTCGCGCATAAAGAGACGCGTGAACATTTGAGTTTACTCGTTTCATTTGCGCCTCAAATTCCGCTTCATTCGTGCGTCAAATTCACTTCAGAACAGATGCGGATTCGCGTGATGGGCAGGGCTTCTGTCTGCCCGGTGACTGTAGCTTCGTTGCTAAATGGCTAACATGGATTTTATTGAGAAAATAACAGTGTTTATGTGCTTTATGAAGGCTAAAAAACAGCGTTGATACGTTTTGGAGCCGTGTCTGAGTCCACTAGATTCTTTCAGAGGTGCACTCAGCTCTGTGAGTTCATCAACTCCTCCAGAAACTTTACCTGGATGGCGGAGGCTTTCAGCGGTGCTTCTGACTGAGTCGAGCCCAGTTTGATGAACTGTTGGCGGTGTCGGCTGAAGGATTTCCCCCGGGACACCAACAACAGGTGCTACGTTACAATCACGCCCCCACAAGAGCAAGCTCCTGATTGGTTAACGTGGCGTGAATGTCCACTGAAGTTTAGATTTTTGAACTCAAGCAATTCGCGCATCAAACGCTCAATTCGCGCCGTGCAATTCACGTCATTCGCGCTGCGCCGCAGGATGTCTATTCGCGCCTTTGCATTGACTTAACATGTAAATCACTCGCGCTTGACGCTTCTTCCGCGTCTAGTGTGAACACAGCATTAGAATGGAAACCCAGCTACTGAATCATCCACTTGATTAACACCCATCTAATTTCCATTTTAATGTGACAATTTCTAAATTAGATGCAGTGTGTGAATGAGAGTTGTAGTACTCTTATGCTGCGTTCACAACAGACGCGGAACGCGCGGCTAAATCGCGCTATTCGCGAGTAAATAGACGCGTGAACATTTGAGTTTACTCGCTTCATTCGCGCTTCAAACTCCGCTTCATTCGCGCGTCAAATTCACTTCAGAACAGATGCGGATTCGCGTCATGGGCAGGGCTTCTGTCTGCTCGGTGAATGTAGCTTCGTTGCTAAATGGCTAACATGGATTTTATTGATAAAATACCTGTGTTTATGTGCTTTATGAAGGCTGTAAAACAGCGTCGATACGTTTGGAGCCGTGTCTGAGTCCACTAGATACTTTCAGAGGTGCACCCAGCGCTGTGGGCTCATAAACTCTTCCAGAAACTTAACCTGGATGACTGGGGCTTCCAGCGGTGCTTCTGACTGAGCCAAGCCCAGTTTGATGAACTGTTGTCTGTGTCGGCTGGAGGATTTCCCCCGGACACCAACAACAGGTGCTACGTCACAATCATGCTCCCACAAGAGCAAGCTCCTGATTGGTTAACGCGGCGCGAATGTCCGCAGAAGTTCAGATATTTGAACTTGAGCGATTTGCGCGTTAAGCGCTCAATTCGCGCGTTTCGCGCCGCGTCATTCGCGCCATGCCATTCGCGCAATTCGCGTCGCGCCATTCGCGTGTATCGCGCCGCAGGATGCCTATTCGCGCGTTTGCATTGACTTAACATGTAAATCACTCGCGCTTGACGCTTCTTCCGCGTCTGATGTGAACACAGCATTAGTCCCGTGTTGCAGCTGGAAGGGCATCCGCTGAGAAAAAAAAACACATGCCAGAATAATTGGTGGTTCAATCCACTGTGGCGACCCCTGATAAAGCAGGGAAAAAGCCAAAGATGGGCGATTAATAAGCATCGTTTCACATAGTATAGAAACCCAGCTATTGAATCATCTACATAATCAACTCCCATCCAATTCCCAGTTCACTGCGACGATTTTTTAAATTGGATGTAGTATGTGAATGAGAGAGCGTGTGGGTGTTTTCCAGCACTGAGGGTTGTTTTCTTAGTGCCAGGTTGCGGCTGGAAAACATCCGCTGTAAAAAAAAAAACACATGCCAGAATAATTGGTGGTTCATTTCACTGTGGCAACCCCTGATAAAGCAGGAAATGAGCCGAAGGTGGATGATTAATAAGCATTGTTTCATGTTAGTATGGAAACCTGACTATTGAATCATCCACTTAATTAACACCCATCCAATTAGCATTTTAATGGGACGATTTTTTTTAATTGAATGTAGTGTGTGAGTGTGAACGAGAGAGTTGTACTCTCAGTCCCCGGGTTGCAGGTGGAAGGGCATCTGCTGAGAAAAAAAAAACACATGCCAGAATAATTGGTGGTTCATTCCACTGTGGTGAGTGATTAATAAGCATCGTTTCACATTAGAATGGAAACCCGGCTATTGAATCATCCACTTAATTAACACTAATCCAATTCCCATTTCACTTCGATGCTTTCTTACAGTATTTTTTAACATGAGTGATCAGATTGGTCAGCTGCGAGAAGTTCCTCCCACACGACGGGCATTTAAACGGCCTTTCCCCAGTGTGAACCCGCAGATGGCATTTCAATGACCCGGACTGAGTGAAGCACTTGTCACACTGCGAACACTTGTAGGGTTTTTCCCCACTGTGAATCTTCTGGTGCTCCTTCAGGCGTTTGGATGTGGTAAAACCCTTTCCGCACTCTAAACACTGCTGATCTCGCTCGCCGGTATGTCTTTTCTGGTGATCCTTGAAATTGCCCAGCCACAAAAACTTCTTTCCGCAAATAGTGCATGCATACGGTTTCTCATTAGTATGAACCTTCATGTGGTTCCTCAGAATGGATGGAGATATATAACCTTCGCCGCAGTGGACGCATTTAAAAGGCTTGACTCCTGAATGCGTGTGCAGGTGATAGGTAAGACTGTGAGCCCATTTAAACATCTTCCCGCAGTGAAGGCATTTGAAGGGCTTTTCTCCAGTGTGCGCTCTTATGTGATCCTCCAGGCCCTTTTTACACGTTAAGCCCTTTCCGCATTGAGGGCAGATGAAGAGTTTGTCTCTCGAGTGGATCCTTTCGTGAACCGTCAGGCTCTTTTTAAAGGTGAAACTCTTCCCGCATTGTGGGCATGCAAATGGTTTCTCTCCGGTGTGAATTCGTATGTGATGCTTCAGGCTTTCGTTGCGCGTGAAACTCTTTCCGCAGTAATGACAAGTGTACGGTTTCTCGCCGGTGTGAATGCGTGAATGCTCCTTAAGGCTGTCTCGGCGAGTGAAGCTCTTTCCGCATTGAGGGCACATGAAGGAGCCTTTGGCTTTGGTGTTTTTAGATTGCTCTGGAGTTGTTTCTTCGGGTGTGAAAGGTTTCTGATATGAATCTTTCTCCTCCGCTTCTTCTAGTTCTTCACTTTCTTCCTTTATGTCTGTCGAGTCTGGAATAAACATGCAAAATGTAAAAAGTCTATTTAATAGGCTAGTTGCACATGATGGTGCCAGTGAGCTTTCGAGACGCAAGTGTGTGCGTGTTTGCTTCCGGTATTATAGAACTATGAAGGATGAGGTGAAGATTTCGCATTTTCGTTACCAAAAAGACCATGCTTAAAATAAAAAGCAAAGTAGTTTATCAGCGACAGGAGAGAACATCCTCACTAGATTGCTGCATACCTCAGTGCACTAATTGATGCAAATTCCATTGGAATCACTTCAGTCCTACAACTACTAGTGTGTAATGTACGTCCTAAAGATAATTTTGTTTTGACACCTGGTGGACTGAGAAAACTTGAAAAAAAAAGGAGTTGTTCCCTGTCTTTTTGCGTGGAACAACTATACTCTTCCCACACCGAGAGTTTGGAATCATCAACCAAGATGCTTCGTCCCAGAGACATCTCCGTCTGACTACGAGATGAGCGAACCACAAGTGGCACCTGATAATGTTTATATATCATTATATAGCATTGTATTTTATTATTAGGATGAAAGGCTGGGCAATAAAATCGGTATCGATATTTATTGACCGAACACCATTGTCAATATCGATTAAAAAAAAAAAAAAAAAAGATTTAGTATGTAGTTTCGGTATGAAGCCTATAGTTTTATTAAAATGTGGCTGCTGAGCGTGCGCCTTGGAAACAATGGCAATAAGCTTAGGCTGCAAGTTGGATGTGCACATTGAAGCGACGTGCACATGTTGTGCAAGCGGCGCACACATACACACGTGACATGCGCGCATTTTCCAGCCGCACCTAGTTGAAAACATATTAACTTTTCCGCGATTCATACTTGTATGGAATATACACATTACAGTAGTGGCAGACTAATTACCTCAGACAAACAAAGTGCACCCCAAACACTGCAGTGCTTTTACTTTTCTTCATAAACTTGCATCGGAGCTGCAGCAATGATATGTTCATTTGTCATTCTCTGAGAAAACGCTTGATGGTCGCCTAGTTATGAGAGACGCCAGGGGAGCTCGAGCGCAAAGGTTATGGTCAAGGAAACCACGCACTCGTGCTTGTCACTTCAGGTCAGAGTAACAGCACATGCGAAAATGAGTGAGGAGTGAGGAGATTGTAAATAAAAAAAAGATATAAGGATGTGGATTTTTGGTTTCTTTTCTTGTGCATCCCAGCCACTAGCTCCCCATTATTATTGACACCTTACAGATGTTGATCCACCTACAAGTTTGCTTTAATTGTTCAGTATTTACACTTTACCATTGCACACACTTTGTAACATTTTATTTATCAAGTTTAAGAGCCCCTAAGTTTATTTTATTATAAAGAGATCAGATATTTTGTTTAAATATTTTTGTTTTTGACTATTAAAACTACTTGCCTTAGTAATGTTGGTAAATTAAAATAAAGTGGTTAAAAAAATCCTAATATTCCTAAATGTATTGTTAAAAAAATATTTAATAATTATCGATATTGAATGATATGAAACAGGTTATCGTGATACATTTTTTTTTGCAAATTGCCCAGCCCTAGGATGTACATTGCAGCATTGCGTTTTATAATTGAGTATCAGTTTTTTTTAAAACATATTTTGTGGTTAACAGGCAAAAGAGAGACTCAACTGTTATTGAGAGAGATTGCCTAATTGTGTGTGTTACGCAGGAGCAAAATAAAATTACCTCAGCCTGACCATATTTGTGTGGTGCTTCTTTTTATTAATAATTTTTTTTTATAACACAACGCAGAGACACGACCGCTACAAAAAGAAATGAACATCAAACTTTAGCATTAACAGGGTGAAAAGCAAATTAGTGCACTGAGGTATGCAGCAATGTAGTGAGGATGTTCTCTCCTGTCGCTGATAAACTACTTTGCTTTTTTTTATTTTAAACATGCTCATTTTTGGTAACGAAATGCGAAATTTTCACCTCTTCCTTCATAGTTCTATTTAACCGGAAGTAAACACGCACACACTAGCTCACCAGCACCATCTTGTGCACCTAGCCCATAGCATTATGTATTTGATGCTTTCCAGTTGCTCACTTATTTTTATTTATGTTCATAAAGACTACAGTGAACATGCAAAAAAATATATGAGATCTGATCATCATCCAGTCTGAAGAAACAGAACAAACTAAATGCAGAAGAAATTAGGCAACATAACTAACATCCTTTAAAAAACTACATGCAAAGCTACAGTACTGTTCAAAGTTTTAGGCACTTATGTAAAAAAAATGAGGATGCTTTCAAAACTAATGCATAAATATATTTTATGTATCAATTAGGGCTGCACAATATAATTGTGGCTATATAATTCCAATATATATATATATATTAAAAAAAATAATAATTCAATTCAAACATTGCCAAATAACTGGAGTGTCAAAATACAACATCGAATTGGATAAAACAACAACAATATATATATATATATATATATATATATATATATATATATATATATATATATATATATATATATATATATATATATATATATATATATATATATTGGAATTATATAGCCACAGTTTGAAATACACAGTTCAAGATTCAACTCAATGTGTAAAGCGCTTTGAGTGTCTAGAAAAGCACTATATACATGTAAGGAATTATTATTATTATTATTATTATTATTTGGAAACATCAAAGTTCTTCTGGATTGAGTTTTTAGTCTCAGTTTGTTCTATTTCTTCATGCCATTCCAGACAGACTTGATGATCAGATCAGATCTCTGTGTGGAGCACTGGCTGTTGTCAGACTTCTTGTGCAGACAATAATTTCACTATATAATTACAATTAATGACTAATGAAAATAATGTTTGGAAATGTAAATTAATATTTCAAACTGACATGCTAATGAAAAATAATCAACATTAAACCTTTTTTTTTTGGTGAAAATACTAGTGGCCTAAGACTTTTGCACGGTACTATATATTCAGTAAACATAACTTGATCTGCTAATCCAATCACTACACAAAATTAAACTGTTCTAATATAAGCTCACGTCATTTATCCAGCTTACAAGAAGCATTCTCAGAAATTTGCTTGCAAATTATCTGTTTTTTAATGTTCTCTCAGTATCTGCAACCATGGTTATTTCATATCTATGCATATCTAAATACAATGCAAAACAACAGAGGGATCAGTTAAAGACCAAAGTATACTTTGTTTTGCATGTCAGCATATTGATTAGATAAACTTTATTATCATTGCCTGTTACAGTACAAACAACAAAAAACAGCCAGCACCTAACCAGAAATATTTAAATTGGTAATAAATAAAAGTGGGTATAAATATGAATAATCCCCAAATAGCACACAGAAACAAAATAGTTGAATATGATATGGCTATGAAAAAGTGTTGCATGGAAAAAGCTGCTAGTACTGAGTGCATATGTAAGGGGATTAAAAGGGATTTGCTGAGAATGTTCAGAAAACATTTACAAATTGCATTGTTAAACATATTTTGTATTATCTGGGTATGTGAAAATGATTATGAACACCAACCTGTGTCTTCGTCAGTGTCTTCAGTATCTTCATCTTTGATTCTGGATGGATCTGGATCACTCGTGTAATCAATCTCCTCTTCAACACTCTCAGTTTTTACTATAGCAAACATAGTAAATGTGTTTCTCTTGTTACACTTGAACTTATCCTATTTGTTTGTTCCTTCAAAGGATGACTGGAATGTAGTCTCAGTTGTAAATGTACGATCTGAAGAAGAAAATATATATACACACAAAAAAATACAATAACTCAAAAGGTATTTTCCACATCAATTTCATTTTCTAACATTTTATTACACAGTCCTTGTATTATTGCATATTTTCCTCCTTATTTTGGCTTATGTAACATACATAATTGTGTGTAAACCTTATATAATACACTTTATAAGCTCAAAAGTTTAACACAACATATACAAAACCACCCTTTTTAAACAAAATTGGTCATTTATGATGAAAGTGATTACGTTTGACTGAAAATAGTGATAAATTAGCATCATAATAAAGCTGAAAGCGTTAATAAATCTCATAACATAACCTAAAAAGTCGTTTTTGTATTGATCGTTACGCTATTCATGTAACGTAACGTAACGTTAGCTTTGTTTACGTTACTACTGAGCTATCATCATATATAAACAAGACAAAGAATTGATAGACATAGCCAACATGCATAGTATATACTATTTTAAAGAGTTTATTTGTTTTACCTTTTGTAGTACACTCGTTTATCCTCCGGTTTTGAGTATTTAATGGATTTTATGCGATTTAAACGCAGAGCATACGATCTGAACGCTGCCTCAAACGTGTTCTTCACTGTCGCGAAAACTGCATCCACTACTATGTTTTTTGCTACTAGATTTCCTCTAATCCTTGCTATCAAAATCAACCAAACATGGCTGAACTGTAAACACGTCTCCGAAAACGTACTAAGTATTGAATGAGGTTTCCTCTTTCAGCGCCACCCGGCGGAAATCTATCGAGTATTTTTTTAAACGCTGAATTACGGCAAGCACTTACGACAGTTGAGGTTGTCTTTGCGGCAGCGTCATGGCGGCGTACGGTATGAATTTTGAGAGCGCAAACAGCATTAAATCACGAAAAGAGTCCAAAAGAGAAGAACGAGAGCGAGTTATACAAAAGGTAAAGCATACTAACTAACACTTTAAACTGTTGTGGAGTCAGAATTTGATTTAACAGAAGAGGAAACGTGTCTTGTGCTTTATATGGCTTATTACAAAATAAACATTCCGCTTTAATGGATATACCGTCTTTAAATATGCTGTCTAATTCCGAGTTTGTCTGTTTTTAGGATAGTATTTGAGCTTTATTGTGTGTTTAAGTGCTATAAATCATGTTTAAGTCTTGGTATTATAATATCTGAAGTCATTTGTCAAAGTTTTAACTTTATTTTGTAGTGTTTACTAGCAACTTTGAATTAAATGTGTATGTTTGGTGTTGTTTTTAAACGTTATGTCATATCAGCATGTTAATTTTTGTCTTATGTTGACCAAATATTTAATATCTCATATCCTTTAAAGTAATATATCATATACATAGTATTTGTTTAAATGTGTGAACAATACAGAGGTCAACAAATAGGATTTTAAACAATGTATAGTAATAATTTGGTTTCCAAAAGCTTAAATGATGATATGTTATTGCATTTAATGATATACTTTTTAAATGTTATTTACGATGCTTTACTATGTTTACTATTCTTTTAAGGTGGTATATTTTACCTTTTTAATGTCAAATTAGTAAATTATTTACGCATATGGGCCGGTATATGATTCTATAGAGGTAAAGTTGGTTTTATATTCGCACATTCGTTCATTTAGATGTCTATATAATTTTCACCATGGTACTTTGAATATTCGATCAGAATTAGCATGCAAGTATGACTTCAAAACAACATTAACACTACCTAATTGACTGTGAACAGTGTTGTACTTTGATAGTCTTTGGCTGCTAATATGATTTCACTATTTAGAATTTGCAAAGAATACTTTTCTGAAATTATATTATTAAGGAGAATGTCTGAATATCCTAATATAAAACCAACTTTACCTCTATTATGATTCTGACGGTATGATAACTTTGGATAAAACTATCACGGTTTCACTGTATTGTGATCACTGCCCTAAAATATATTCTTTTTAAATGTGTGGGTAAAAAAAAGTTTTTCCCTCTTTTTTTATTAAACTTTTTAAGAAATGTTTTAAGAAACATTTAAAATATTTTGGAACAGTAAACATGTCAGGCTAAATAACAAAAATGAATCATTGACTTCTGCTGCCTTCATTAGTTTCAAAGACACAGATTTCTTTACTATTTAAAACGCAATCTTTGGATATCTTTTCTGCTAGAGATACTGTTGTCCTAAACAACAAAAAAAAAAAAAAAGTGGAAAAAAAATTCTTACGAACGGTATAACCGAAGATTTCGGTGGTTTTAAAACCTTGACTTTTTCAAGTGCCGGTGTTACGGTTTAACTGGTGACCATGTTAACTGGTGTCCCTTTCCAGATGTAAGCTATCAACGTTTGCAGATTGGCAGATTCGTCACTTTTTCACAGCAACAAAACATGCCCTTACCAAATATAGATTCTTATTACTTGGTGTCAGTCTCATTGTAAGCATTATTGATTTTAATATCTGTGTAGCAGAACAGTATATAAAAAAAATTAATTTAAAAAAAAAATATTATAATTTACATGTCATCAACGGGATTCGAACCCGTGTAGTTAAAAGGCTCAGAGTCAGCACACATATCAATCAACCTATCTAACTGAGCTACATGAAATGTAATCTAATATGAACTCTAACTACACATGAAATTGTCTGTTTTAATAACTTTATCAGTCAAAATATGGTTTGCTGCAGTTGTGAATTTGTGTTAACCTGTTTCCTTCGACTCATGTTAACATGTTTACATGTTGTTTACATGTACTCGCGTTAACATGTTTCTACAAACTCTCCCGCTGATAGAATATAGCTCTGAATGACAAAACGATGCTTCATCAGCTGGTCAAACCATGTTTTTTCATAGTTGTAGACTCATGTGTATCTGTGCCTTTGGACTCGTGTTAACTCGTGCCCCATGCTCACACAGGTACATACCGATTTTACAAAAAATGAATACAATGACGATATTATTATGCAACATATTATGTCTAAAATATCTAATATATATTTATTATATATATATATATAATATTATGCAGGCGATGCAGTGGCGCAGTAGGTAGTGCTGTTGCCTCACAGCAAGAACGTCGCTGGGTCGCAGGTTCAAACCTCGGCTGGGCTGAGTTGGCGTTTCTATGTGGAGTTTGCATGTTCTCCCTGCATTCGCGTGGGTTTCCTCCGGGTGCTCCGGTTTCCCCCACAGTCCAAAGACATGTGGTACAGGTGAATTGGGTAGGCTAAATTGTCCATAGTGTATGTGTGTGAATGAGTGTGTGGATGTTCCCAGAGATGGGTTGCGGCTGGAAGGGCATCCGCTGCGTAAAATCGTGCTGGATAAGTTGGCGGTTCATTCCGCTGTGGCGA